>OV788325.1:13771429-14163981 GCA_928718305.1 Tetramorium bicarinatum
ATATGTAGATATAGCTTATGAAAACATGCATATATACATATATGCATATAGATGCAAATATATATGTATTTTATGGACATTCAAATGTAACATACAATGATTAAACAGAAAGTTACAATAGACGTTCAACAAATTTGAGAGATTAACTCATTAAAGCCCATAATTTTCTGTAATCTTTAAGTGAAATTCTCTTATCTTCATTTATCAAACAATTTATTGAAAAGCAATATCTTTAGCAGGAGACTTTGTGCAAAAGTGTTATTTATTTTCAGAATGAAAACCAAATAAAAAATTGTAATAATTAAGACTGCAACTAGACTTTAATGAGTTAATTTAAAATCGAATCATAATCAGACAGATTGTAATGCAGGATGTCAACATTACTGGGAAGTATTTGAAAGATAGAGCTTTAAAACCGACTTTTTCTTTGCAGAAATTACATGAGCTTAATTTTTAATTGTTATAGTAATTCTTAATATTAAATATTGTCATAATTATCAAATTTTGTTAAGGTTTATTTGAAGTAACTGAGGAATAAAGCTTATGGCTAATCAATATTGTTCAGCCATAAATTTTAATCACAATAAAATTTATTTAAGTTTTAATCACAGTTACTCTTTTGAGATCATCAATGCAAAAACATTGATTTCGAATCAATAAAAAAATCTATCATTAAAATATTTTCCAACTTTGCAGGATATTCTGTATATGAAAATTCTCTAAAAAAATTATAGTAGAGAAAGCAGAATTCTTAATGGAATTTGACAAACGTGTTGTCTTCAAATTCTATAAAAAATATTCTACTATATTTTTGCATTTATTTTATTTTTTTTTCTTAATATCGTTTGAATTATTTTTACAATATTTCGTATAAAATTGTCCAGTTCTGTATATTTTACTATATGATATTTGACTTTTGGATCTTAATCGTAAATGTAACTGTATGTACGTGAGCATATTTTCTGTCCCTGAAAGATGGAAACGTATCATTCCATCCATTCTGTATTATAACATACATATTATAAAATAGAAGACACGATAATCGTTTCTATCTTTATCATGTACATGTATCCGCAAATCGTTGACGGACCTCGAGGACATAATCTTTTCTGCTGTATTATGTAACTGATTTTTTGCGGACAATTTAATACATATTATTGTGGCCACTTCATTAAAAGAGTGAGTCATGTACAGTTAATAAATATAACAACAATTGGCTGTAACGAACACCGATAGAAAATGAAATGTCATAATCGTCATGTACAAGCGTAGTTCAATTTAGCTGAAATTTTATTTCAGCAATTTGAATTTTTAGAAACGCTCTTCCCCTCCCACTATTTTAAAATTTTATTGTAACGATTTTTTTTAAATGCGTATATCGAATTCGGTACAAATAAATATCGAGAACGAAACGTTTCAACGTATATAATATAGTAAAAGAACTCATTTCTGACATAATTTTATAATTATGCCACGAAGTGCAGCCAATCGGTCCGAGTTATTTAGAAATATCTACTTATTTTGTTAGAAGTAATTTGAGCCAATAACCACAGAAAAGTGGATTAAGGGAACTTAAGCGTATTATATGAAACTTTATGTATAGAAATGAATGAAAAGAAACCAATTTATAGGATAAATAATGAAAAAAATGTGCGAGCATTTAAACTTCCTGATATCGCTGCAGAGTAAATAAATCTATTCTATTGCAATCAATTCTTTTAAATATCTATAACAAAAATTGTACTTCTCTCGCAATGCTTTCTGAGCTTTTTCTCAAATTATTTTTTATATTGTTTTACTACCATCAAATTAGTAATCACTTTTTTCTGTTATCTTCGCGAAATATTTAATAATTTCTCTCTCTCTCTCTCTCTCTCTCTCTCTTCTGTCCTGTCATCCTTCACGTAATTTTATATAAACGCACGAGAATAGCATCCGACTCAGGATTATCACTTTCTTGAAGTAAGAAGAAACAAAGGTAATGTTTGCAATACGTCGTTTTTATTTGTTATTAAAGTTTTTCGAAGTGTATGTATGTATGTATGTATGTATATATGTGTGTTATATATACATATATATATACTATATATATAGTATATTAATTAATAGTGATATCTTTGCGCGTGTGTATTTCGTAATAGCTACAATTTTCTCTAATTTATACATGAAACGTTTGGTATCTTTCGAGGGTACAAGACGAAACCAGAATGTCGACATCTAGACTATAATATCACAATAATTAACTGCGATTATGTTGATATTATTTCAGCTTTACACAATAGCGGTAATCATAGAAAATACAGAGATACTAATTATATTTAATTGTTATTAAGTATTGGAATATATTCTTGGACTTACCTAAAACGAAAATATAAAAAATTGTCCCTTAATACTAATGTGCTCGCGGGAAATGAGTGCCTTACGGTATAATTCACACGAGCATATTCTTGGCATACAAGCATGATTTTTTTTTTAAATTTTATCATGGCATATTCGCACCATCCAACTTAGATCAGCTAAAGCTCAAGTAATTTTCTACAATAATGACTCAGTTTTGAACGAAGTTTGCTCAATGCGCTCGTTTCACACTTGATCCCAATACTGTTATCAGTATCAAAGACTCGTCGATACTAACAAGTGGGACATTTTAAGAGTATTAACGAACTCCACTTTTTGAATGCGCTATGAGCCACTGTAACGTAATATCGATATTGTCTTTTTCTTTACACGAAATACTGTAGCAACAAATCTCACGGTCCTGAATCGCAGACAGATTCCTAGAACATACAGATCGTCGTCATATATGTACATATCTATGCAAAATATACAGGACGCGACAGCTAAGCAGATAACTTACATTCTTTCTATAAGCCCATTCTCGTCCAGCGCATGAGGTAGATCCCTTTTATTACCCAGAACCAGCACCGGTATCCCAGACAATTGCGGTTTATCCAACAAATTGTGTAATTCATTGCGGCTTGCCTCGATCTTCTCGGAATCGGCTGCGTCCACCATGTAAACGATGGCGTTTACTCCTCTACAATATCTCTCCCACATAGATCTAAACCTTGGCTGACCACCGATGTCCCATACTTTTATAGTGACATTGCCTTTGGTTATTTTACGCATGTTAAACCCTACAGTCGGTATCATATCTTCGCTAAACTGCCCTGACTAGACACAAAAGAATTATGTTTTGTTAGTTGTCTAAATTCAAGAAATACAATTACATGTACAATTATCGTTGACAGTTTTGATAATACAAGTCCAGTCGACACAGAAGTGACATTACATCTATGTTATAATTTTGCACTCAACAATGTTAATGTAATAACATTGTTGAGGATCATAAATATAATACATGTTGTTACGTTACATTTATATTGTTGAATGCGAAATTATAACATAGATGTAATGTGACTGATGCACTGTATCAACTGGGAGGATTACAATTTTTATACTTCAATACAATTCTAATTGCAATAAGATTATTATACAATGAATGAGCCATCTTCAAATCTGGCATAAATAATTTTACTTTTTAATTCGTTGTGATTCGTAAAAAAAAAATTCAAATTATGATTACAGTGCAGAAATAATTAAGTTTCATTGTACATCCGCGATATGGTAACAATTAGATTTCCATAAAAAAAAGAGCAGTAAAAAAAGAGAAAAAAGGAGCACGCGGGAGAGAAGGTCGAAAAATGAGGGGACGATAATTTAATGACTCTGACAATTCACAAGCAGTTGCGATTATCGGCAATCATATGCTGGATCATTTGACGTAAGGGCGTATACGGAGACGGTGTATGTTAACAGCTACGGAGTTACTTCGAAGGGGTTATCGAATCTAACCAAGTCGGGAGTACGCCGCGAGTCGGTCGCGCGGGCCCTTGCGGGGCCACGCGTCCTCCCCCCCACGTCATTATCGCGACACCCAGGTAGGCGAGGGCGAGAGACGGCGATAAGCAGAGGAGGATCCATGACTCACGTACCGCTATGACATTCACGAAGGTAGTCTTCCCGCTGTACTGTAGACCGACAAGGGTGAGCTCCATCTCCTCCTTCCAGAAGAGGGACTTGAACCAGTCCAAGATCCGATTGATGAGGGCCAGCATGTTGAGTCCCGGGCGGCCAAGTCCAGCTCCGTCGAGAGGTTAAATTGGAAAAAAAACACCTTCAAAATACACGGCCGCTCGTACCGTTTGACGTATAGATCTCGCTGTATCCGCCGTCAGGGATACGTCAGACTCGGGGACCAGCGCTCCCAGATGGAGAAACGAATTCCGCGCGTGCGCAGTCGCGCGAGCATTAGCAGACGCGTTTGCGGCTCAAGCCCGTCTCACACGCGCACTTTCCGCGAGACGCGACAGTAAACCCAGGTAGAAGTGGGTAGAAGTCACAAAGATGTCAAAATGACATCGAAATGACTCCAAAATGTCATTATTATGTCATTTTATTACTATTTTAGCGTTATTTTGATGTCAATATGATGTCATTATAATTTCTGTTTTACCTGGGAAAAGAATCTGTCATTAAAATATTTTTCAACCGTGCTGAATATTCTGTATAATTCTCTAAAAAAATTATAGCAGAAAGACAGAGTTTCTTAATGGAATTTGACAAAATTTTGTCTTCAAATTCTATAAAAAAATATTCTACTATATTTTTGCATTTATTTCATTTTTTTTTCTTAATTTCGTCTGTATTATTTCAATCGCCCCGAATCGATTTTTTGAGAATATCGAAATTATTTCTGTGCCTCACGCGACTTGTTTAAATTTCTTTTCTTTATTAGGACATTTCATATTCTTATCTCATCTTATAAACTTTTAACAGCTTTCATAACTGCTTCCTGTATGGACAAAAAATAATGAGTTTCCAAAAAGCCTTAAAACTGCGTTCTGAAACATACCACCGATAAAAAGTATCTCAATCTTTTTATCCACTTGAACTTTGCGCTGAATAATTCGAAAGTAGAGTTGAAGGCATTTTATTTCTAGTTAGGGAACTTTAAAGAAGACACGTGAATCTTGTATTGTGTTTTGGTTTTTTTCTGCTGACAACTGACGTCTATATAGTTTACGTCACGTACACACATTATAGATTTTTCAGTCCTAACGGGAGAAACCGAACACAGCATTAATTTAATAATATCTATTATATTTATATTCTAAAAATAGTTAATATTATAATACGGTGGAGAGCATACCACGGAAAATTTTAAATAAAACATTACTGTCTTTTTATCAATGCAAATTAATTTTAATCTCAATTTAATTTACTTTTTGTCTTTTTCTAGTTTTAATAATTAAATAATAAAATATTAATGTATAATTTTATGTATAAATAAATTATTCCTTGGTAATCATTATCAGACGCAATTGGTCGCGTCGAAAGATCGCTCGATCGAGATTGGCCGCGCTTCTTTTATCGGATTTTATCAAATGACGTCAGATGCACCCTTGATTTATAAAGATGGATGCACGCGATAAGCAATTCGACCAATCGCAGCCGCACGTTTCCCTCGTCCTACTCCACTTTCTCGAGAATGGACTTTCACGATTGGTCAATTCGCTCGTCAGTCAATTCACCGTTCGAGTGGTCTCGGCTTAACACTTGGGCGATCGGAGTGGTTCCTCTCTTGGCAAAACTTTGGCAGATAGGAAAAAATAACTGTCAGACGTAGTCGACGTCCTCTGACGCACAGCGACGGGTAGCAACAAAGGGTTCCTCGTGAAATAATGTCACACCAGACTGGGATTAAAGGTGACTAGATTATTTTCCTCACGATACATCGCCACGAGGCGAGAATTAAATGCAGGCACTCGTCAAGGGCCTCTCCGACCTTAATTTCAAGTTTCGTCAATTATAATGATAATCTCATAATTCATTTCTTTCAGCCAATGACGCACTGAAGAAGCTGTTCGCGAAATGCCGCGACGGAAAAATACGAGTATTAAAGATTTCGATAGAGAACGGTAAGTTCTGGATTGTAGCAAACATATTTTTTTTATCGTGTCCTATGAAAGAACGCGCTTGTTCCGCTGCGTGATTTCAAGATCAGAGTGTGGCATCTTTGACATCTCCTCCATTTTCCAGAGGAACTGACGCCAGCGACCAGCTTGAAGCCAATTAACAAGTGGCAGGATGATTACGACAAGATGATTAAGCCATTGATCGTGGAAAATCAACCAGCTTATATCCTTTATAGATTGGACACCAAGTCGCCAGATTCTGGCTATGATTGGCTGTTATTATCCTGGTCTCCGGACACGGCACCAGTGAGGCAGAAAATGCTTTACGCCTCTACGAAAGCTACGCTGAAGCAGGAGTTTGGTACAGCGTCGATAAAAGAGGAGCTACATGGCACTGTCCCGGAAGATATTACATTAGACGGCTATCACAAGCATAAGAGAAACGACATAGCTCCTGTACCGTTGACAACAGCCGAGGAGGAATTAGCCGAATTAAAAAAGACTACCGCGACTACGGATTACAGCGTCGAAACGAGACATCAGACGTTGAGCGGCGTGGCTTTCCCAGTGACGGACGAAGCCAAGCAGGCCATCACGGAACTCGGTAAAGGGATTCACGAATACGTCCAGTTGAAAATTGAATTGGAGGAAGAGAAGATACATTTAGTAACAGCTTGCGATATTTCGTTGGATAAATTACCTACTAAAGTTCCATCAGACGCAGCTAGATATCATCTTTATAACTTCAAACATACTCATGAAGGAGATTACACAGAAAGTATAGGTAAGCAATAAATAATATACCATTATTTTGAATGTAACGAGTGTAAGGAATAACACTTTTATTTCTCTTTTCAGTTTTCATATATAGTATGCCAGGATATAGCTGCAGTATTAAAGAAAGGATGTTGTATTCCTCGTGCAAAGCGCCTCTGCTCGATTTAATCCAGTCCCTTGGAGTAACTATAACAAAAAAGGTGAGTGCTTCATATCCTAATAAATTACTACACTACTTTGCTTTAATTCTGATCCACTTTATGTAAATATATCTCTTATTATTTATTGTTTTAAATTTGAGAGATATACATTTCACAGTCAGATGAACATATTCTTTTTAATAACAAAAGTTATTCTTTAAATAATAAAAGTTGATTTAAAAAATTTCATTGATATATGTATATGTTCTATGATATTATAGCTACTTATTTTGAAGAAAAATCTAGCCCACATTTAATTTGTTTTAAAAATCTCAAATGGAAATCTATACATCTTTTCTTTTGTGCAATGTTATAGTCATAATAATAATAATAATAATTGCAATCCTAATATTCTAATAACAGATATATGATTGTTGCTTTTCCAAGTCATCTAATATACTACTATGTATTATTTTATTTATCTATTCTACTCCTGTAAAATATTTTTAATATGTATACATGTATATATATAACTGCCATCTCTGTATTATATAACTGCGATCCTAGTTGGAAGTAAATAGTGGAGAAGAGTTGGCAGATATGTTGGAAGATCCTCCAAGCATAAAAGACTCAGCTGCTATAACTCCTGCAACTCCGTCAACACCTTGTGCCCCTACTCAATCCATACCAGAGAAAAAATCAAAACAGAAACGTTCTTGTGTCTTGAGCTAAAACTGGCTTAAAGCGCTTATCTCTACCGTTATTATTGCTTCTCGCTAATTGAAGTGTTTATGATGTTTTGTCCATCAAATATCTTCCTTCATGAATTCCAGAATTGTGATAGTATGATATTGACATAGGATTATGTCATTTAAACTAAAGTAATGGGTTTCCAGTGTTTCATGTTAGAGCAAATTACGATTATCTAGTTATATAAATATATATATAAATATATGTTACAAGTTAATTTACAAGTAGCAGAAAATGTAATGCATCATGCAAGAGAAAATTAGTCTGTGTTGTTTATCAGCATTTAGAATTGATTTATCAAAGTGATATGTATGTCTAAGTAGCAAAACAGAGTAGACCAGATGGTGTATTTTTCTAAATTTTAAAAGCAAAATTATCATGCGGAGGGCTTTCTGCAAAACGCCATTATATCTATTAATAAGTGTGACATGCCTACGGTACAGATATCCCCATATAATTCATGTTTCACATATACTGTACGAAGTTATTCATTTATGTGAACAATAGTGCCGAGATGAAGTTAGATTACTTTGTTTGATATTGAAAGCTAAGCCTCTTCAATTTTTACGTTTAGTACGAGTCCTATGTCATGTGATAGCAACTATGCGAAATGTGTATATAATTTAATTATATACAAAACCTAACACATTCTATTCATATAGAGTTCCTCTTAATTCCAGTAACTTTATATATACGTATATATTTTAGATGCAATATTTCCTAAAATATATATATTTTCCTAGAAAAAGTATGTTTAAAACTAGTAGTATATTAACTGTACTAAGTATACTGAATTAGTTCCTAGTCTTATAAAGGTGATAAATGTCTTTTTAAGTATTTTTTTGAGTAAAATTCGAAGGCTTGGCTTTTAAACTCATTCAAATGTTTATATAGGACTTGATAATGTAATATTTTTAATATTGATCTGTGGTAATTTGCATATACCATATGTGATGGGTAGAGAGTTAGGAAAAATTCCATTTGCGCTCTAGATAGCTAGAAGATGAAAAAGAGAAGGACCTAAAGTCATTCACCTAACTTGTCTATATATTTTCAATATGATAATAACGTAGTAGAATGAGTGATAAACATGCAAACATGCCACATTAATGTGGATATATTTTTTTCGCACATTATTATTTCCGCTACAAGATAGTGTGATGACACTAGTTACTTTACATATAAAAATTTTATATCATGTTCTAACTATTGTAAATGCTACAAAATATTAGATTCTACAAATATGTGTATGATGTAAGACTGATCTTGGTGAGTCCTATCAGCTGTTAACACATGTTAAATATTATATTTACAATCATTAAACAAAATTAGTTTAGTCGTCTGCTATTTTTATATTGAAATCTTAAAAAGCTACGTTAAGATGTAATGAAATTGTTGTTTAATCTATTTAGCAATTACAACAATTTATTTAAATGCTAAAATAATAAAATATATGACTAAAAAGAAATTTTCTCAAATATTTAAATAAACATGCAACTTACAGCAGATAGGACTATAATTTGACAACAACAAAATATATGAGAGGCATTCTATTTTTTGTGATCTGTATTTTTTTAACACTTGTAGCTTTTTATAAACTTTTTAAATGTTTTAGTCTAAAATACGCGTGCGGAAAAATAAAGAATAAAAACAGCTGGGTCTACTTGTGCTGTGAAAATTATTTGTGAGCCAAATTCATACATTTTTTCTTCCGATGTTACACTTTTTTATATTAATATACTTTTTATATGATTGCTCTAGAGAAATTATAATCTTAATCATTATGTTCCATATTTTTAATAAATTATTTAAACTTAAAATTCTGTTAACAAATATCTAAAGCAAAAGAGAAAAAAGAACAGTTTTTGGCTCACATTTGCAAATAAAAATATATTTAAATTAGTTCTTGTACTATATTGAAGACTAATTAAACATACGTATACTATTTTTAAAAATTACGACCCAATATTACCTAGTATATTTTAGTTAAGAATCATACAGGCCTATTCTGTAATTCTTTCATTTTATCTTAGTTCTGGATTTTTCAGAGTTTTATCTAAAGAACGCATTAAAATCAAGAAAATTGTATATCTTGCCAATACTAAATATACTGGAATTAATAAAGCATTATGTGACTTAAACTCACGATTTGGTGTTTCTTTTTATATTATATCCAGTATTACATACATTTATACTAGGTACATATGATATACATAATTGTAAGGACCACTTAGGTATGTATATTGCTATTGCTAAGGATGACTTGGCGATACACTCCTTAAACGGGTATGTAGTTAATTTTTAAGATTTGAAGGCATGTTTTGTCACAACACTTGCAGAATAGGCCTGCTATATGATCTATAGCATATATTAATAAACAACTCATCTTTTTTCTTCATTTCTGTAGTGATAATTCTCTTACATGTAACTCTACATAATTCTGTATTCATTCTTCTGTTGATATGTGTTGTTTATTTGTTAAATTTTAATTCCATTAAATGTACATTATATACATCATATAATTTTTTTTACAATTTAATTGCATAGCTTGAAGTAGCTGCTGGAGAAGAACTTACCGAAGAATTTTTTCAAGAGGAGTTACATCCAAAAATCAGTTTACATCAGCCAAAATTCGCTAAACCCAAGGGTCCACCAAACAGAGGTGCTAAGCGTATAACCAAGGTTCAAGAATTAGGATCCTCCGGACAAGAAAATTAAAAAAAAATTATGAAGTTAATAACATCAAAATAAGAGCAGAACAGGGTAGTAATTTTTTCGGTTGAATTTTTATGCACCCATTATAAAATGCTTGAAACTTATTTCATTTATTTTTATTCAAAGAAAAGATTAATTAAGACCATTTATTTTTTGGCCTATTCTGTAAATATATATTTAAAGTATACAATTATTTATTTCATTGTTTGATCTCTATATCAATTTATATATACATATATATTACATACTTATATAAAAGATTCATGAAACTTTACACTTACTGTGATAAATTATATGTAAAATTTATATATTTGTTAGACAATATTTTTGGATCACTTCGCATCTCGCAAATCTTTAAAATGATAGCAAATGGATAATAAAAATTTCAAACTCATAGATGTCTTTCTATGTACACGATTTATTTATATAATTGAGTTTATTTTTTTTTGTTTTCAATGTCTTGTTGATGCAATGTATTCTGTATTCTCTTATTTTCTTCATATAATTTCTTTATTTCTGGTAATTCAGTACTCATACATTCTTTTATTTTCTCACGTGACCTACAATTATTAAACATATCTATTATCAATGTATTAAAAAAATATATATATATTGAATGTACATGGTATAAGATCCTTGTAAGAAATATCAAGTTTAATATTTAAATTATAAAAGAATAATACTCACTTAGCCCTCGATTCCATCCATTGTTTTTGTGAATCCAATACTTCATCTATAGTTATTCCTGATAATTTAAGAATAAGGACCGATATCCCACCACATAATCCACCTAATACACCTCCAGCCCCAGTGCCAACGAGCGCCGCTCGAAGCCCCATATTTATTCTAAATATTAATCCTGTTATAGAACCACCCAACATATAATTCTCTATTGCCAACTTCCCTCGATATACTGATGTACATGTTGTTATAGAACTGTAAAAGAAAACGCCTATTTACAGTCTTCTGTAAGTTTTACATCACAAAAGAGTGCTTACCTAAAGAGAAAACAAAACAGCCCAAGTTTTCCCCCTGTTCTTCCACCCTTCTTTAGAACATCCATCACCACCGCAGTCTGAAGACTTCGTTTTGCATCGAAATGACTTGGAAACCGTGTTGCTTCGTTATTCTGAATAAAATTATCTACTGTACTTTTAGTTGCTAACATACCAGCCACTCCAAAGCCTAATGTGGCACCTGAGAGCGTTATATTTATGATAGATTGCAATTCTTTCTTGATCGCACCATTTCCGCTGAAAATAAAATTATAATAATGATGTATTAACTGTAAAAAAAAATGTATAATTGAAGTAAAAAGATTTTATAGCTAGATATGTATGACAAGATATATACTCCAAAGAAAACATATTTTTTACTCGGTCCCAGCCCAGTTCGTCGTTCAGTGATTCTACTACTGCATTCACAGGTTTATCATATGGATTGTCACTCTGGGTAAATGGAAAAATGCCCATTAACACTGGGCTTTTGGTTAATAAGCGTATCATCTTAACGGTCTCAATAACTTAATTAGTACTAATTACGTCTATGTACATACATACATAAGCATTAATAAATCTGAAACAATTTGAAACAAAGTTGAAAGCTGGAACATTTATGTAATCATTTCATATAACAGTACAATATAATGAGAAATAATAATAGAACAAATTAAATGATAAAAAATGATAAAATTCAAGAATTGTTTCCCACATAATATAACCTTCTATTTAACTGTGTTAAATTAGTATAAATTTCCCAATCATACAAAATAAAACTACAGAATAATTTTAAAAATGTATAGATATTAATGTGAATATTTCATTAGACATGTAGATAAATCACAAATAATTTGAAAATATCGATATTTTGGTTAGTTCAACATACAATTATACTCGCTTAGAAATAACACTTTTTGCTGATGTGTTTCGGAACACAAATTTAAAACTGTTTCTATGTTCGGTCACCGAAACCAAAGGGGCTCCAGGGGCCCGGAGGTAATTGAAAAGTATTGATATTATCGATTATATAGATATAAATTTTTCAATTATTAACAGAAATATCTGAATTTAATTTTTCTGACCTTGGTTTCTATTATTGTGCATGTATTTTGTAAGTATAAATGCTTATTTACGACATAAAAATTACCTTTTTTTCCTACAATTATCACTCAGTGGATAATAAAACTCGAATGATAATAATAAAATTGCAGTTTTTAATTAAAATAAAAAATATTATGTTCTTAAACATACATAAAGGTACATCTACATCTATCGCAATCATAAGGTTGTAAGCAAATCAACCAATTACAACAAAGTAACAAAATAAATTATAAGATTTATATTATATCATGAGCTGTTAATGTAATGTAATTAATGTAAAAATCACAATTGGTCACGCAAACCTCCATAAAATCATCAGTTTTTATTAGTATCTCGTCGGTGGTTCAGAGAAATAATTGCATGATTTTAGATTTAGCTGAAATTAAAACCCAAAGCTTAATTCAGCCAATTTGAACAAAGCTAATATTAGTGAACATTGTTCTAATTGATTAAATTCCAATCTAGGGGTCAATTGTGTATCTTTTAAAAGAGTGAAAATGTGAAAAGTGAGCAAATTTATTAGATGTTGACCAATGAAATTACAAATATCCTACTAATCCTACTAATCTACTCATTTTTCACATTTTCACTCTTTTTACAACCTTATGATTACGACATCCGACAGCGACATATAACTGATTGTGGAACCGGCCTTGAGAACGTACAGCCAATTAGATTCATGATTTATAAAACAGTTGCAAAGCAGCTTTTTCTGCTGAACGCAGTCATGTGAACTTACCTTAAGGGTGCATTGGACAAGTATATTCATACGTCAAGTATGGAGTGGTTATGCGTGTCATTGTTCATTGATGACAGTTCTCTCTCCGAGATTTCTCTCCAGGATTATTATAATGACATTAGGATTATCATAATGACAGGCGTAGAAATATGAATAGCACGACAAAATGTCAATGTGCTTTATGTCCGGCTATCCGTTAGAGGTAAATCGTCCGAGTGAAATGTTTCGCATTGAACGTGTGATCGCTTCTCCCGCAGACGAGATCGTTGTGATAAATTATTTCTGGGAGAGAAACATTAAATTTTTCTGCCGTCTACAGTGAATGCGCAAATGGTGGTTTATTGAACTTTTGCATTTTGGACACGACGTATATTTTGTTTCTCGTTACAGCAGACACTTTGATAGAATTTTCGTTGGTGTGCCAGCGCAATCTTGTTAGTTGCACGTTTGTTTAAAAAATATTAAACGGATAATTGTAGAATAGGGTAGAATTGTACTCGATTGAATTCAATTGTCTTTCTTCGCAACTATGTAGAAATGCATAGGTTATGTCAAGATAAATGAAACAACATGAATTAAAAGTATACAGATTGATTAATATTAAATTTAATATGATAAACTTCCATTCAGTTTCCATAATTTGTAAAAGATAATTACATTTATCATGCGACACATTGCATATAAATTTTGATATTGCCAAGGAAATTAAATAGATTTCTTTTTATTGTTTCAGTACATAAAATATAGTTTTTAATTGAGAGTCAAAAGAAAATAGCATCATCATGGAAGAGAACGAACCATTCAACGCTACAGTCCCATCTTTCTTTGGGATTGAATCAGCATTTTGGAATTATTCCGATCATGTCATCCTGGATGATCTTAAAATGGATAGCAACTTTATATGGTTGCTATGCTCGCTAGTATCTGCCATATTCTGGATTGTTTATATCACTTATTACAATAGTAGAGTGGCTGGTTATATATTGACAAAGTTGTTAAATCGATTTGTTATTAGAGATGGATATGTTAAAGTTGGTAAGAACATGTGGTATAATTAATAGAGAATTGACAAATTATATAAAGATATTTAAACTTTTACTTTACTTGCAGGGTCTTTCACACTAAGTGCTTTAAGTGGAAAGATAATGTTTAGGGACATAGTTTATATTACAACAGATTATAGTTTTAGAATTCAGGATGGTTGGCTCATATTTAGGTGGTGGAGAAGCTATGTCCCTAAGGATGTATCAGAAGGTATTTTTCTTTACATATAATGTAATAATTGTATAAATTTTGACACCAAACTAGAAATAACAATATATCTTGTAAAATTTTCTATATTGCAGACCTCTCACATTCTGACACGCGACTATCAGTTATGTTAAATGGCTTTGAGTTACATGTTTACAATCGCTGTCAACTTTATGCACAATTAGAAAAATCTTTTGGTCTTATACCACAAATGTTTGCCGACGAGGAAAGCCATAATATAAACAGTGACGATCTTGATGGGGAATCTATAAATAATGCAGCTAATGAAACTCGTCATTCGCAAATTAATGCAATGGATGTATCTCGTCATGTGGATAACATCAGAAAGAAGGAGGCTCACGTTATTGCACGTACTTGGAGAGATTTGATCCCAGTTATTAAACTAGATATTTGCACAGTTAGTAATAACAAGTTATTTTAATTTCTACTTTATACTTGTTCACAAACTTATAAAACATTGCTACATTATATTTCTTCTTTTCTAGGGAAGACTAGTATTTGGTAATCGATTAGTACCAACTACATTATCAATAACAGTAGAGGAAGCACATTTTGTATATTCTACAAAACCAGCAGCGTCCAGACATGATCATTTTATGCACTTTACCAAGTGCAAAGCGGAGAACTTTAAAGTTATTTTGGCCCCTAGCCCGAAATATACCGGAATGGTTGACGATCCACCCAGATATATGGGAGAAGGTTTTGTTGTTTTGAGCTCAAATAACATGGAAGTTTATTATTACATGGACGAACCTGGGGTCGTACCGGAACACCCTGAAATGATACAACTGGTGAATGGAGACATGGTTGAGGCAATGCCTCCCATATGGGGTATTGACATTAAGTGTGGAAAGGGCACAGATTTCAGTTATGGTCCTTGGGCCGATAGGCAACGGGAGCATTTATTTAAATTTTTCTTTCCCAATGATTACCAATCGTTAAAGGTTACAAAATTACCAAAACCGGGAGATAAAAGACAAGTTCAGTCGTTCGACATTAGATTGTCAACATTGAATGAGGCAACGGTTGATATACTTTTTAGTAAAAATAGAGAAACAAATGCTGTTCACGTTAATGTAGGACCAGGATCGTATTTAGAAATTACAATGCCGTGGATAGTATTACAAGATGGTTATACTACAAAGATAACGGGCCAGCTTCTACATTTGGAAGCTACGACTAGTCTACAATATCGGAGTCTAGTTGAGAGTGAGACTTTGGAATTTGGAGTAAAGTGTCATTATCCCATTAAATGGAACGATCATCAAGAATGGACACTGAATTTAACTGGCTGTAAAGCAACTGGTAATTTAGTTTATTCGCATAAAGATTTTTTCCAAGATATGATCAACGATTGGGCGAGTAAGGCGAGACCTGACATTTTACACTTTGTTCCGTATACTTGGAAATTTAGTCTACTCTTGAAAGAATTTGAATTGATTACGCTCTGCAATGAATACAATTGGATCGATTGCTCGTCTCAAAACCAAGAGAATGCGCACATCGCTTTTTGTGGCGAACTTTTTGATCTCTCGTTTGATCTTCCATTCGTAGACTTTCTACCTGTCACGATACCCTTACGTTTCTGGATTCAAGGAGAGAGCGTCGATCTTTTGTTTTATTTGCCAGAAGTTAATACCAACCGCGTTATTTTATTAGCACTAGATAAGAACGCAAAAATCATGACGCGTGATGGATCTCATAAGCACTTGCATGAATTGAACAGAGGCAAGAAATGGAGAAACTTTTGTCAAAAGGAGTCAGGTTGGGTCGAGTGCTGGTCCGTGCCAATTGTGGCGTTGAGTATTAATTACACTTATCATCTATGCCCACCTTTAGGTCCCACTCCACAAGCTAATATAACAACTCCAGAGAAAGAAGAAATTCTCTTGTCTCCCATGCGAATTCCTAAATGCAGGAAATCGCCAGGCTTGCAGTGGGCAAGAAGCGGCGCACAAAAGTTTGACCCGCAATCCATAGCGCCTGATAAAGTTAGTTTAGAGCTTGAAATTGGACCATCCATATTAATTTTATATGGGTCTCTGCTAAAGAACTTCATGCACTTGAAGGAGAATTTATTTGGAGATTATCAAATGTTTACCGATATGCAGCAGAGTAGAAATACTTCAACATCCGCAGAAAGAAATAAGGACAAAGATGTACAAAACAGCAGTATCGAGACGTCTATGGAAGATGAGGAAATAAAATCTAAACCGTTTGATCCGAGGGATTATAGACCGTTAGAAGTGACCGTTGGCGTTACTATGCACGACATTCAAGCTCATCTGATAAAAAATTGTAATGAAAATGATCCGCCATGTCCGGTTATACTTCTAGAACGTTTTGGGTTTGAAATGCGAAAGGGTTACAGAGAAACGCAGCTTCAGTTATTGCTATCTCCTGCTATCGCTTTAGTTACGGATAACGTAACAAGATCGAACAAAGAACATCATCTAAATCAGGGACATTTGATGTTGAGTGCGTTGCAAATTCGGGGTCATGCTATGTTTAGTAACGAAGGGAGAAGTCTGGATCAGGAAACATTGGAATACGCGTGGTTGATCGAAGTGCAATTGGGTAAATTAAGCGGGAAGATTACTTCTCCCCAACTACATCATTTTGTTACATCATTAGAGACGTTCTTGCTAATGGCAAAAAATACCGAGAACAGTTTACGTCCACCCAATTTACCTTTCCAATGCCACCATGGTCTCGCGCCATTGCAGTGTCCAGAGAGTGATGTAGATAAACATTATAGGTATACCCTATTTCTGTTTTTTTACAATAAAAAAATAATGGGACAAGAATTGATTATCTCCGTTACTAACATTAAATGAAATTTTAACGTTACAGGTGTCCAAGTTCCGAAGATATAAAATATAGAATGACGAGACTGTCCATAGATGCTGTTGATTTATATTTACAAGAAGTGGGTACTGCCATACAATTTTGGATATCTCCGATTCGTGTTGCTACTTGTAATCTTCATGGACATCAAGTAAAATCTGGCGTTACCGCTGTTTTACCTACAATATCTGTTCGCCAGTTTATGTCTGCAGCAGATTATTTTGCGAATACAAGTAATACTAATACAACTGGTAGTGGTAGATCTCATAATAACGCAAGCAGCCGAATGTCAGGTATTTTTCTATTGTTTAGCAATTAAATGTAATTTAATTGAAAATATAAGTGTAAATATTTAAATTAATATTTAGTGAAAACGAAATTTTAATATATTTCTTGTATACATATTAGGTGATGGATCAGATATATGGCTCGAAATAGGGACAATATCTTTGGGTCCAGTTGTTCTAGAAGCTGCGATTTCTCTTCCAACTCCAGAACACAATTTGCACTTAGTACAAAATAAATATTTAAAAATGCACGATGAGGCAACAAAACGTTTGTGGTTTCTATGGCCACAGGAAAGTGGAGTAAAGGCAACGAAATGTGGTTGTATAGGAGGCTGCGTATTCTTTGGCAATAACCGGAACGGACCAAGATTTTTCAAACCAAGTTACCACGATCTTCAAGATGGTATTAACATTGCTGCCTATAGGTAGATATTTATCTTCACATATTAAACATGTTTGATGCCTGATTCAAGAATTTGATCAGTAAGAATACATTTTTCTTGTTTTGATATGAATCACTTTTATTCACAGAATTCATGAACCTAGTCAAGAGAAAGGATTTGGACAGTCTATTTTGCATGATGGACAATTGGTATTCCACACACCACCATACAGCTTGCAAGATATATCTTTGCAAGATGCATGCTGTCCTGTGACAGGATTGAAAGTAACAGTCAGTCAGGATGGTCCACAAACCGCGAAGAAAAATATTGAACGTCCAAGGTCTGTGACTGATCATAATAAAGAAGAAAATAATAGTACAAAATTAAACGTTGCATCTGCAAGTCCATTGATATCCAGTGGAGATAGGAAATCGTTGGACAGAAGATTTTCTTATACATCGATGCGGTAATCTTTGGAATTTGCAGCGGTTTTTTTAATTATTTTAGTATTTTCACATAATTCGTTTTTTTTTCCCACTACATTATTTAATTTAGAAACTACATTTTATATCTCAATCTATCCGTATTGCTAACAAAGCTAAACCAATATTATTTGCTGCATAAATAACTGAATTAAAAATAACCTTTATAAAAGTTACCTAAAGATATGATTTTGCGAAAGTTGTATATTTTTTTATATATCTAAATATAATTATACTTTTTTTGTTGCAGTGCACCGAATACAAAGGACGTACCATATTCTCGTTTGATTGACGCTAGTCCTGTAGCACAATTACCTCAGAAATTAGATTCTGATTCTAAATTAAATGCTGAACGTAGTAAATCCATTTTAAATGTACCAGAAATTGAGACTGCACCTAAAAGTAGTGTATCCGATTCCAAATTGGCCGTAGATTACTTTACTGCATCGGAGAATGTAGAAACACTTGAATCAAGCAGCCCGCAGTCTTTACCTACAGTACCAACCGAATTTAATCTCTCGACATCCACACGATCAACTGCAAGAGACGGCGAAGGAGTGAATGTATCGGATTCGCATCATTCTTTATATGCGAGAACAAGTTCAGAAGAACGATTAAAGCAGGAGGTAGTAAATATAAAAGATACATCGTATGCAAAAAATTGTAATCACTGTATTACAATTGTTTATTACATGCTTGTAGGTACAACGTACAGTATCCATGTCGTCTGAAAATCACTCGGAAGCGTTTTATTCGGCCGACGAAGATATGAGTCACGGATTAAGTGGAAGTCGAACATCTAGTTTACGTCAATCCATCGTTGGTTCTGGCTCTGTTTTAAATCGCAATGACAGTATGAAGAAAAAATTTTCATCCGACTTGTCTATTGTTGAGAGTTCGGCTAATGTAAATATCCCGGTGACGGATAAAGCGCATACGTTAGAAAGAGCGAAGACACAAATATTAAATACAAAGAGGAGTCCCAGGATCAATAGAAACACTAGTTTTCAAAATGAAGTTGATCAGACTGAAAATTGCGGTTTGCAAGATTCATCGGATAGCCATTCAGTATCATCTACTAGTTTTATCTCTGCTGTATCCTCACAAGAAGATGTCACGCTTGTAAATTTGCACATGCAAGTGAATAAACCAATCGTAGATTCACCATTATTGATGTCGAGTTACGTCAGTCACTTAACACAGGTATTTTTATATTAGTGTACATTTAATTGTATTAATCGTTCTCTTAATATGTATGATTAGTCAATTATTGTCTATTTAATGTAATATATATACTATACACAAAAATGTTAGGTTCGCTGTTCAAATTGGAATCAATCGTCATTACCTTCGGGTGGTGACGCATTTACTACTTCTGTATTTCAACGTGCGGAGGATGGTAGATTAGTTTATGTGGGTGGACGATATATACCAAAACTTGAAACTGTCACGGAAGGTTTT
Source organism: Tetramorium bicarinatum (assembly GCA_928718305.1). Lineage (NCBI taxonomy): Eukaryota > Metazoa > Arthropoda > Insecta > Hymenoptera > Formicidae > Tetramorium > Tetramorium bicarinatum. Next base: position 13,791,360 of record OV788325.1, read on the forward strand.
ACATCGTTGAAAATGGTTACACGTTCCGATGGTTCACCTGTCGCAAGTTCATCTAATAAGACACCGACGCATCCCTACATGTGGGACGATGTATCTCTGAATCAAACGGAAGGTACAATATTATTGATAATAATTTTATATTTGTTTACAGTTTCAAGAAAATCTAAGATTTTATTGTGTAATTAGGTGAAGATAATGCGATGCATAACGAGGAAGAATTATTAGCAATATTGCACGAAACCGGATTACGCACAACGGTTATTGTTAAATTCAAAGGAGACGTTGATATTATGATAAGTCCTATGGTTCTGGAATCCCTTCAGCGATTTATTGATAGTATTATACCAACCTTGGCTAGTTTACATCCATTGACAATCTTAAATCATCTTCACAACGAATGTATAAGCAAAGTAGAGGATGCAAATATTCTAAAACAGGATCAAAGTTTATCGTATTGGAGTCAAGTCCAGACTAGTTCAAAACGATCTACGGCAGAAAGGAATCTTAAAAATGGTCAAGGTGATGATAAATGTTAGTTTTTACGATATATTTCTTTATATGAATTATTTAGTTTGTATTTATAATTTATTTTATTTGTAACAGGCAAAATTGCACTACAGACGAATGTCTATGAAGAAAGTATCACAACGCAAATACAAGGCAGTATTATCTTACCAAAGGTAACAATAACTGTATAAAAATAATTTGTCATAATTTTTTCAGAATTTTTTATACACATTCTTAAGTTATATTTAAAATATTTTTCAGTTGAATATAACATTATTACAAGCATCTCTCGTAGAAGAAATTATCTCGTTCTCTGCGTTAGAAAATATTCGAGACTTGACTTGTGTATCGCTATTCGCGATTTGTCTCGACGATGTCACCGCGAGATTCTATCTAGGGAAACAAGCTCGAGAAATTGTTCAAACTTTTCATAAACCAGCTGCATTACCGAATCAGAAGAAGGTAAACAAAATTAGTAAAGCATTTTTATCTGGACATCAAACTACTGCAGTAGTGGCTGACGTGGGAGGGGAAACAGTGTACATAGAAACGTCGGAGAAGCAGCAAGAAGAAATTATAGTCACTTTAAATATTGGTATATAAATAAATAGATATGTATATACATACACACGCATACATATGTTCTATGTACGTAATGTAAAATTTGGACCTTTTATAGGCAAGGCACATACTCAATTAAGAAGGCTAAGAAATGAGTCTTCGATATTGAAGGACGCAGTGATAACCGCTATACCTGCACATTATTCCAAAGTATTATTTACTTGCACAAGAATGACATCGCCGTTAAAGTGTATTGATTATTATTTACATTATCCGACGGATGAAAAAGAAAAGCTGAACGTATGTATAGATTTTTTAAATATTGCTCCAATAACAATACATACAACAATTAACACACATTTTAGAAACAGACTGGACCACCGCAAGCTACTGAAGAATTTACCATGGGATGTGGAGAAGATAGATTAGGATTTATTATGTTTGAGTGTGGTTTCGAAGGAATTAAATTAAAAATAGTAAAGAGATCTCAGTTTGAAAAAGGGGAAAACGGCGACAGTGACAAAAAGAATGAAGCTGAAGTATTTTGCACAGATAGTGTTAAAAGCCAAGACGAATTAGATAATAATATTGCTGGTAAAAAAAACTATACTTCAAGTGATATCGCATCAATATTGTGTTTACTTAGTTTATCCTACTTTTAACATCCGTAGGAACTACCGCAGAGACAGAACCAAAACCGACGAATGCATCTGCTGGCACTCAAATGAATATGAGCGCTACATGTAACAGTCTTACGTCCAAAGTGGCAAATGGCAATACCGTATCATGCGTTATTGAATTAAAAACGGTATGGTTTAATTTTGCTGCACCGCCACGTACCCCAATAACGAGGAAGATTGATTACACAAGATTAGATTGGAATTTACTCAGTACGACATCGCCAGCGATAAACGCGTGGATGAATCCGAGTAACAAATTCGCAATTCGTATCGTTCATATGTTTAGAACAATGTATCGAAGATCTACCGCCATTGTTGCTTGCCTTATGGCAGAAGCATTAGACGTACAAGGAATACATATGCCTCTAAAGGTAATTTGTTTTTATCCGATTACAATAAAATGTTTTTTATTGATTTTCATTAATATTGATTTTTTTACATACAGAGTCGTTACGGAAGATTAACACCTTTAGCGAAAACATTACAGGAGGATCCTTCTTGTCAATTATGTACTATATTACAAAATTATGTTTTGTTATCGGAAATCATAAATATTGAAGCTAACTTGAAAGAATCTGATTTACCACTTCTTTCTACACTCCGACAGGTAATAATCGTTAAAACAGTTGAGAATAATGTATATCTTTGTCATACATAATTTGCATAAAATCATATTTTTATTATAAATTTTTTTCTATGTTATAGGGCGTCATTGTATTAAGCAGGCAATGGAAGAACGTTCTTTATACGCCATTGTTATTGGAGCATAATTACAAAACTAAACATGTTAAACCATTAAATGTTACATTTGCCGTGTCAGATCCTGATGAGGTAAGATATTTTTTATATGTAGAGTAGGAAATGCACATGGTTATAATTTGAACCTCGATTTGAAAGATCGATGTTTTCTAAAATTGTCAACAAAAAAGAAAAATTATATATATGAATATTATAATATATATGAATATACAAAGTTAAGATTTAAATCTGTAATAATTTGTATAATTTTTATATATTTCGTATTCTCATAATATCTAAGATATCCAAAAGATATTATCATTAGAAAAAGCATAATTTGCTAGGAACTTCTTCTTTCAGCAAATAAGTAAAACAGAAGTGGAGGAAGAAATCGATGTGAAAAGGAGTAAGAATCCTTCAATAAAGAATATTTTTACAAAATTTGCGCGTTATGCAAAATGTAACAAAATAATATTATATATTCTTTTTTAAAAATGAAATTTTCAACTAAATGCTTTTAAATTCTTGTAAAATTATTATCAAATATTGGCTAAGAAATTCGTTATTATACATGTTTTTAACAAGTTGTAATATGTCCAATGCAGCAATTTTATGTTTTATATTTTGACACATGTATTACACATTGTTTTTGGTGCAGGTTTAGCAATGTTTGCAAAATATACATGTGATTATCTAATAAATAGCTATATATAGAACAGCTTTTAAAAACTTTCTTTAAGATACTTCTATATATTAAAAATTTTCTTTCTCTCTCTCTCTCTCTCTCTCTCTCTCTCTCTCTCTCTCTCTCTTTGATCGTATTTTGTTGTGCTATTTTATAAAATCAGCTTTAAAATGCTTTTAAGGCGGTTTAAGATATAAAACCAGAAATATAAAAAAAAAGAGTTTGATATTAACTACATGTTAATATCAGCCAAATATATATAAATTTTATGCAAAATTGTTTTACATCTTGTTAGAATTTGGCTTTGTTAGAAATACTAAAAATCTATTTTGAGCTTTGGTTTACTAATACTTATAGGAGAATCTGTTGACGGATGGGGAGGGTAGTGCAGGAGATGTTGATGATCAGGAAGTGACAGATGAATGTGCTATGCTCATCCACACGGACCACATGCATAAACACACACACATCAAAGGCGGACAAGATAAAACGTCAGGTATTACAAATTACACAGTAAACGTATCATTATAAATTTTTGCTGACAGAATATTTGAAAAAGAAAAAACTGTTTTTATCATAATTAAATTATTGAAGTAATATGTGTAATAATTTCAATTTGTACATACCTGTGTATATTATTTGTGGTATGCTTTAAAAATTATAATATACAAAAACGGTATATCTTTTTGAACAATGGGATCTATTAATCTCACAGAATATATATATATTCATCATTGTAACTCAGAAATCATTTAATTTTGCTTTCAATGCTTTTACTAATCCCGTGTATATAAATGCTTATGTATGTTCGCCTAAACGTCTCTTCTCCCATTGCTCTGATAACTATTCTTTAGTAACCGATTAGCTTGTTAATCCCGTAATTAACAGACATAATGTTACCTTATACAAACGCTTGGCTTCATGTGGAAATGACTAGGTATGTGTGGTGATGGTTTGACGGTTCCTGTAAGCTCTCCTCGCGGGAAAGATACGACCCCTATACCAACACCGGTTCCAGGCCCGGATTCATTTTCCTCTCCTTCTCCACCCGTAGCTCTTCCAAAGAGAGGAAAAACGTTACAACCAACGCAAGTGCCTGCTAGTACACGTGCAAGTATCGTTTTCCCCTTGCTCACCAGCGGTGGGTTATTCAGTCAAACACGAGAACCAAATAACATAAGTAAGTGAATGAGTTGTTTAATTTTCTTGGTAGCTAGTAATTAGCAACTTAATCTCATCAATTTGAGTAAAGTAGTTGGAAGGAATATTAACGATTAAATTGTCGTGCATGATCTCATCTTCTGCGTATAATTATCATCGTGTAATTTTGTATATACCTTTCTCTTTCATTAATGTATTTGTACAGTATTAATTCTCTTTGAAACGTCTTGAGAACTTTCATTATCGCTACATCTTTATTTACCATTCTGTTAATCTTTTAATTAACATCATTAATAATTATATGTAGAGTTGTATTTATTAAATTATTTTTACTTCAGGTTACGGAACATTGAGAGAAGAAAAGACTCCGCAGATTCATATCTCACATTCACATCAACTTGGTTCCAATCCTAGTATCTATTCTGGAGGCGTAGGTCACGGCAGTCAACATAGCACTGGAAGTTTAGACCAAGTTACATCTCCCACGGGTCATTCTACTAAGCCTATAAATACAGGGGAAGACCTGTATAGCTGGATGGCAAAACAGCAAGAATTTATTAAGGATAATGATAAAGGGAATTTAAAGGGAAATTGGGTAAGTCACTATCACAATATATAGTTTTTCGATAGTAAAAGGTCAGAAAAGTATTTTGTGGGAATGTGAAGATTTGTACATATTGAAAACTTGCTTATCTTCATTTTCGTTCTCACTTACGTAGGTCTTTCGCACAGAGCAAAAATCTACAAAGGTACATTTAAAAGAGTGCAATTTTTGCCACTCTATAATATAGATATGTCATTCCAATGCGAGATCAATTAAAAAAATTCTTTTTTAGGATTCAAAAATTAACACTATGACTACTGACGACACCGAAGATTCCGATATACAAAGTGGTGCTTTCCTGTATCCAATAAAAGACTCTCTAAGATTATTGGATGCACATTTGATTTTCGAACCGCTTTTGTCGTCCTTATCGGTTATGCCACAACAAATGTTATCAGTTATTGGATCAGGAAATGTAAATAACATGTCCTCCTTAGATTCATTAGGCTCAAATTTATCTCTTGTAGGCAGTATGGATACTATGCGCATTGATATAGTCGTGAGTGAATTTGGGAAAGTAATAGATAAGAAGAAAAGTAAGCTTTAGTAAAATATTATTAAAACAAACTCTGTAAGGATATATTATTTATAAATAATATATTTCTCATTTTCTTTTAATACTTACAGATAACAAATGCCAGCCAAGAAAAGGAAATAACTCGAAATTTTATCTCGATATACCGCCAGAAACGCCAGCATTTTTATGCGAAAAAATCGGCGTAGATATCGATATTAAAAAAATGGCCGATATGACAGTAGACGACATGATACAGAAGCAAAATGTTTTATACATATCTAGAGGGCAATTAAAGAAGCATACTAGCACAGTGGTTAACATTAGTTTAAATATTCGTTACATAAGCCAGCAAGTGAACATGCCCCTCCTCCGATTATTACATCAAATAAGTAACATGTATCAGAATGTTAAAGAGACACAGATGGAGTTAAAGGAGCAGCAGCCGGAAGGAAAACGTAATACTAACTTAATCGTTAATGATAACGTCGCGAAAAATGGCTCGTCATCGAGTAAATATATCATATATTTTATTAATTGTAAATAATTATGTATGTAATCTATTTTGCAGCTAACAAAATGATATTCTTTTTCTTTTAGCATCTGATCTGCAAGAACAGTTCCTCACTAGCGGCAAAAAGACCGAAGCACCGTTGCTTCGCAGCAGTTTCGAACCAAATCAGTCGAAAGCGTTACCAGGCGCAACCGTGCGATCTCGGCCGCAAAGCTTCGCACAAAAATTACGGAGCACCGGCAAAAGTGTAAAGGGCTACATTAATTTAAACGAAGGCGTTATAACGCCCAGTTTCGGAGCAAGTCCTAGCGGGTCTGGTTTAGATAAATTCACGGATACGTGTAAAGATAGCGCACACTTGACGCCACGATGCTGGAAAACCATATACTACCTTTTGGATTTGTACGCAACTCGTCCGGAGACTAAAACTATTACCCATCGATTTTCGATACCTGCAGACGCAGCGGAACATTATAAAAGTGGAAGGAAGTATGAGCTTTTGAATGAAACTAAGGATGTTGATCTTGAGAAAGGATTGAATGCAGAGAACAGTTCAACGCCAATTCCTCCATCGAGAGAGCTAAGTAAGTACAAACATTTTTCCTATATCCTACAATGTTTCCTGTTTCTTTTCATATTTAATAATTGAATGTTATTTACAGACATTGTAACAGGCGAAAGAACGCGGCTAATTATTTTTGGCGTTGCACGAATCCACAGAACCAGATTATTGGCTACTTTAAGTGGCTTGAAACTTGAGGCAGAGATTACTAGTCTACATTCTAGTCTAACTTGCCGCAAGAAATCGCGACCCGCGAGTTTAGAATGCAGTATGACTGGACAGATTGGAAGAACCATGATTGTCTTACTGGAAGGCGTTGCCCCTAGTCAACAAACAGTTGTAAAAGTTACTGTGGGAAAATCACAAGCTTTATATTCCAGTATTACGAGACGTCAAAAGGACAAGAACAGCGGTTTACTGACTGTAGGCGCTGTAAATATCGATATACCACAGCATCCTGTAGCATTGCACGGAATGATGACTAGAGGCAGCAAACAGTTGTCGTCAACACTGCAGGTAAATTAATTTTGCAATAATTAATTTTGCATTTAAATTTTTAAAATAAAACATGTACAAAAAAGCTATCTTACAGGAATTAAGAGTTACTAGAACGTCGTCAAGAATGTCACGGGGACAGCAACAAGACGATGTAGATGCTGTCCCGGGTAGTCCGCATCATTACGCGCCAGCTCCTTCGATAGACGTGGAGAAACCGCAGGCTGTATCTGGTCTTTTAGAACCTATTGTTATGCAATTCCACATAATACTGCAAAGCCTAAGTATAACCGCGGCGTTGTTACCATCTCTCCAAGCGCAGTACAAGATGGATCAGGTGAATAGTTCCGGTATAACAGGCAGCAAAGCTAAGTTTACTATAGATTTGCCTCATCATAATCTGAGTTTCACGACGAAATTACAAGTGACGGAAGCGAACTTACCGTCTGAAGCAAGTATCGAATTACCTAAAGTGCATGTTTCGGCCGAATATATTCAAGACGGAAGCAGTAACTTGAATGATAGCAAACTAGCAGGTAAATAATATATGAATTGTGTATTTTTTAATTTTAAGAATTGTGTTTTAAATAAAATTATGTCTGTTTTACAGATGGTGTTGTATTGAGGCAAGGTAGCTACCTGAGTGCAACTGCAGATATCGGAGTGTTTGAGCACTCTTTAACGACGGATCTTTTAAATCATTTGGTATTTGTACAAAAGGTATTTATGAAAGAAGTAAACGAGGTAGTGCAGAAAGTCTACGGAGGCGAAAAACCGGTACCTTTGTGGCTCGAAGACGACGAATCAACCAGTTCCACTTTGAAACGAATTTTATTTTCACTAATTATACGTATTAAGGTAAGGAATCTTTTAGAAAATCTTTTTTCATATTTATTCTGCTTTGTTGGAGACTTGCAATCAGCATCTGTTCGTTATTAATTTATAACAGTTTTTAACTAATATCAAAAATCCATTGTCTCAAAAAAGAACTTTATTTCTTTATAGAGAATTCAATTGACTGCAACAACTCCAACAAACTCGGCAGTGCGACTGGAAACCGGCGCAGTAGAATTTCAATTATCTAACAGAGTGCAAAATGTTTCTGGAGCTACTCAACCTAATCCGTACATGAAACTATTTGGCAAAGCACAAGTTGATATTAATTTAAGTCTGGGACAATTACTAAAAAATGTATTGTTTGAAGAAGCAGAGCCTGAATTTCAACAGTTTGCTTTCTTCAATACTAGAATAGGACTACGAAATGCATTTCAAGAGGAAATGGCTCAGGGCGAAGACAAGGAAGTAGTTTTAATTACTCTTAAACGTCCACTGATTTATATACAACCGATAGCCATCGATAAAGCTATACTCGTTTGGTTAAATTACAAAAATGCATACGAATATTGGAATGAAAAGCGATCTAATTTAAATAAGGAAGTGTTAACCGCTACTCAGCAAGTGTTTGAAAAAGTTCCATTCGGGCAACTGACGAGCCAGCTCAGCGCACCTCATCTTGGAACATTATTTTTGCAATTAACAGTAGATGATATGGGCATATGTTTACCGCTTAATCCCTTACCGCCAAATAATTGGAAATTAAACAGAGGTCTTTATGACGGAGAGTCACGAGGTGCTGTTGTGGTAACACTTGAAAATACAAGCATATCCGCATGTAGTAGCGGTAGTTTAGTTAGCAAAGGAAGGTACGTATATGTACCCAATTCTTTTAGTTATAATTTCTTGATATTTATAAATCTTATATTTTAAATTGTATTTTTCTTATTAGATTCGTAGGATTATGCTTGCGATTTGCGGAAGATTTCGAAACTTCTTTGGACGATTGGAAACCAGATATGACCGATAGTAATATAATGAATTTGTGTGTCGTGTCAGAAGGCACTTACGAAGTGTGTAGTAGGACTATCACTCAGAAACAAGATAAATCTGGTATGATTTGCATATTTAATAAAAAAAATATTTTTTAGAATCATATATATTATATATATTTTTTTCTTTTATTTATTGTTTATAAAATTTTTGAAAATAATTTTTTTTCCAGATAATGCTAAATGGATCTTAAACGTTCAATGGCAAATGGAAGGAGTCGATATTCATCTTGATGTCAGTGTGGGGCAACAACTGTCAGCTCTTGGACATACGTTAACGATGCTAACTGGTTCTGAAGAGGAAGATGATATTCACATTCATCCAGATTATGATAGCGACGATGGAGATCAACCAGAAAATAGCACTAGCCAGGTTAAGAAAAAAGTATGGTTTAATTATTTTTATTTTTTGTCATTTACATGCGTGGTTTTTTAAGTAAGTAATATATAATAAAAAACACACGCCTTAATATATATATTAATGTATATATATATATTAATATATTTAAAACTATGCACGAAATTTAAATTAAATCTTGGTAATAAATCAGCCTAATTATTTAAAATTGTTTGTAATACTTTTAAACGCTTCAACTTTTATTATTTAACTTTAAACTTTTATTATTTAAAGATCTCTTAATATTATATTAGCAATATCTTTGATTTAAATTAAATTAAAATTATATGTATTTATAGGAAAGCATATTAATGAAAAAATCGAAAAATTGGACGGACAGTCTCCCAGCATTTATCTTCGATCCTACACTCGATGCAAGGAAGAGGTCCCAATTAATAGAGAAAGAAATGAACGAACAAGCGAAAATTATAAACGACTTGCGATCATTGGGCGCTTCGCACGGAACAATTGAACAGGAAATGAAACGTCTACATGAATTAGAAGCGATGGTATTCAAAGACTTTAGAAGGTAATGTCATGAAATGATTTGTCTTTGCAATTGCACATTTTAACTTGAAATATGTTCTCCAGGGATATGATTCAAAAGCTAAGAAGACAATCGGTGAAAGCTTCCGGTATTAAGGGTAAATTAGGACTTGGTAGCAAATCAAACACATATCGTTCAAGATCGTTTATCGTACCCTCGCCCACGCCAGAACATCATTTAGAAAGCCCGGAAGATATGAATACAGAAATTAATTCAGCAAATTCAGCTAGTTATGAAAGCAGTCCTAGGAGCGGTCCCAGTCGGTGTGTTCAATGTCCGATAATTCTTTAAAATAATATTTTTCTAATTCAATTTTTTTTAAATTTTTAATTAAATTTTATACATTTAATTAAATAATGAGTTTAATTAAAAATTATTTATCATTTTACAGATCAGCTTCCCTGCGAGTAAGAGGACTTACCGGACCACGAGTTACCTTTAGTGATACACATACAATGTGCAGGTATGGAAATCATATTAGCAATATGGTTAATAAAATATATTAATTAATTGTTTGCGATTTTTGTTAGGCAATCGTCTTTACCCAGCGCCAGTTCTGATTTGAGTTTACCAGAGGGAGAATTAGAATGGCCAGAGACTATTGAGATAGAAGGAGAACGAGTTGAATTGAGGAAGAAAAGTAGAGATGTCAGTTGTACATCTAGTTACGACAGCATGGAGGGAAAGTATGTACTCTCAATAATTATGAAATATGTATTTATAAAATATCTTAAGCACACACATATGATGTTATTCTTTCTTTGCAGTGCACCATTACTCGATTCGTTTGGAAAAGAGCAAGCTTCATCGACATCCTCTCCGTTTATTACGTCCCAAAAAACTCAAGAGCCTAATATAGATTTTGAACTTGATGTCAAAGTTTTAATTAACAGCGGAAAGTGCGTGTTACACACAAAAGATCCAGGGAAAGAAGATGAAATTAAGCTGTAAATATCCAAGCATACATATTGTCCTAATAACTTTTACAACTTCTTAAGATTATTAAGAGACGCGTATTCTGATTAATTTTTCTACATTAATGTAATTGTTTAAAAAAGATAAATTTATATAAATGTTTATATTATATTGAACTTTTATCTTTAGTACTTTTTGAAATATATTTCATATTTAAAATATATTTCATTTTATAAAATGTCTTCTTTCATTTACAGCATGAGTAGAATGAAGAAAGAAAGATCATGTTCTGGTGGTACATTTGAATTTCAACCTGGCAGTCCCAGCAGCAGCAGAAAACATTTAAATAGTAAAGAAAAGCCGTCAACAACTAGTACATCTCGATTGAAATATCTGCAACATGCAAGTGTGCCTTTGGTAGATTTAACAATTTTTCATATTCCTGGTTTGGAGGTTAAGGTAAAATTAACATTTTATCTATCAATTATACATTTTTTAAACAGTGATACAAAGAAAAATGTATTTTGCAGGTTCACTACGAATCCAAAACTCTTCCAGAGGAATCATTGTCTCCTCGTGTATCTGCCGAGAACAGTCTATTAAATCCAATTACCATGACAATGTTTAGAAAATCTAGTACTAAAAAAGCCAGTCTGTTTGCTTGGATGACTCTTCAAAGCATTCCAGAGGAAACTATTATTAGTCCTCATATCTTGGAATTTTTAGAACAAACTCTAGAGCCAATTCCGAGCAAGAATAATTTCCAGAGCAACGTGCAAACGAATGCTGGCTTCCTGTTAGAAAATACAGAAAACACGTCATGGGCTGCCACTGCTGCAAGTAGCAATTACGTTTATGCCAGTTTCCCTGTTGACGTCATAGTATATTTTCATATGCAACCATCTACATTTAGGTATATTAAGCATTATATGAATATTTATGTAAATTGTAGGAATTCGACATTTGTTAATAAATTTAAATTTTTTTATAGATTTTCGTGTTTACCAGTTTCACGAGTAGAATGTATGCTACAATTACCATCTCTTGATATTGTATTTTCATCGAAACGTGCTGAGGAAGAGTTAATAGAATTTCGGGAGTTTAAGTCGCAAACAACAAGCAAGGAAATAGGCGGATCAGCTATCGGTGGATTATCTGTCACAGGCTGTTTAGCGGATTTTTCCGTTTACATTTTTCACCCATATGGTGGGGGAAAGAAAACAGGATTAAAAGAAGCACAATGGTCGCCTTTGTCAGACAGCGAGAGAAAAGATTCGTTGAGTATCAACGTTGAATTTGTAAAATTTCATTTGTCAAGAAGCAGAAAATTGAATTTTCAAAGCGAACAGCTTAAGAAACTGTCGGACACTAGTCGTGCTGTCATACGATTTTCAAGTATGTATATAATGTAAATCGAAATGTCGAGCATAGTTCATTAATTTAGTTAAATTTACTTAACATTGTTTTAATCAATTGTTTTTATATAATTTTATATAATATATAATATATATAATTTTATATAATAATCAATTGTTTTTATATAATTTTTTTTTTAGCAATCATTGATATTGGATCTGCCTCATTTAAATACGACATGCGTCGTCTAACAGAAATTTTGGCATTTCCAAAGGCCTGGTATCGTCGTAGTATAGTAAGACGCTTATTTCTGGGAGATTTAAGTTCAGGCCTTGCATACTCCGAAGGAGATGGAAGTCCTCCATTAAATCAAGAAGAAGCGGTCATGGGTAGCTCTTTGTTGAAACATTACGACAGGCATGCGTGCGATCCACTGTCAAAAAGCGCACCTGAAAGAAGTCCCATATTAAATAGAGAAAAATTGAAATTAACTTTGGAAAACGATATGCCAAGACCTGCGCGATTAAAAGGTATTCGCTTTCGTAATTCGCGCAGTTAGCAAAAATAAATTTAAAACTTATGTTAACTTTTACTTTTAAGATATTGGAAGAGGATGGAGCTTTACTTCAGACAAACAAGTGTCATCCGAAGTCAAATTAAGAGAATCTGCGTGGGAGACACTAGTTTTATTTGCGGTGAATTTTACGCGTCTAAACGTACATATGAATATGGGTAACGTAATGGGCAATGTTAGCTGGATGACAAAGGACTTCAGATCAGATGGAAGATTATCTATTGGCAGCACAGGACATAAAAATTTGTACATAGGCATCGGCTTAGGAGGATCGAGTTTAGACGCGAAAGGTGGTATAGTTGGCGGGACAATTGAATTGAGTAGAATTGATACTTACAGTAAGTTTTTTTAATATTTAAATTCACGTACATTGATAAATCTTATTATAGAATTTAATTTATATTTCTTTATTCACTGTTAAAGTACACATTCGAGAAGAACCTGGTATAGAACCCGATCATACAGTGGGATTAAAATTATTTGCGTTAGAATTAAGATTGGATTATATGGGAACGAGTGTGCTAATGTCTCGAGTGTCTTCGTTGGATGTTACTCTTAGAGACGAATGGAAGATTAATCGTAGCAGTGGTGGTGATGCTTTCATGCCGACCCGAAGGTATGTTTTAATTTTAATAAAGGTAAATGTTTCAATGAAGAAAGAAAATACAATTTTACTTTGTCAAGATAAACATTAAAAAGCAGCGCATAAATATATTTAAAAAAATGTTTATCCTTTTTAGACCCGCTATCATTTTCATGCACGGTGATTTGGGTTGGGATCAATTGCAAATTATGATCAGTAAGTCAACAACAGCGGATTTGTTGAAAATGTTTTATAAACTGGACGAGTTTTTCAGTCAACAGTTTAAGAGTAGCAAACGAGTATTCAGTTCATTACAACCAAAGCATCAGAGAATGAATAATAGTAGTATCAAGAAAAGACAACAAAAGAAGAGATCTGCTGTTGATGGTAAATTCAAACTGTCATCATTTATCAGTTGTCATAGTGAAAATTGTAATGCTAATACAAATTTATTGTAGGAGGTCCATGGAGTTTAAATCAAACTGCGATATCAGATGCTAGACATCATAGACATTGGCAAAGAGTACTAGCTCAAGTAGCTGGTCTTCAATTAGGAAGTCTGAGATTCTCTTTGCCGTCAACTGGTACTGTCCTTGGTGGTACAATGGAACTCCATGGTTGTAACATTAGCTTAGCGTGTTTCCACGGAATTAATTTTAAGAGCAAGAGCTGGGCTTTGTTCTCGTTAAAAGAGCCCTGTATAAGTTTCGCTACAGAAGCTCAAGAAATCCCGAGTGTTGAAAGTAATTAATATTAAATCATCGTAATCATGCTACTTCTATAGCAATAGTATAAACAATAAATTAATTTTTCTTTATACACAGCGCCTAGCACATACGACGTTCACGTCGTTCAGACATTAACCATCAGTCTGGGCCATCAACAAGAACAACACGCAAGACATCATTCCATGGCAACCGTGTGTAGATTAAGTCGAAGCGTTTTATTTCCACCACAATTTAAATCCCTACAAGAGTGGTTTCACTATGCATTTGCTAGTAGCGAAATTGATGGTATATATTAAATATAAAAGAAATTGCGTCATTATTTTTCCGCTTTTATAAAATTATATGCATCTATCTAACTTCCTCTTTTATTGTATAGCTGTAGATAGATTTCCGTGTGTCGAGAGGGACAGAGTGGAGAGTACATCTGATGGTAATACTGCATCACGTGGAAGGAGCACGTCTACAACATCTAGCAAACTACAAGAACACTCGCATACCCGGGAAGTGATATTCGCTTTACCTTCGTTGCAATTACATCTAAAAACTGAACATCTACAAACTGCTAGAACACCAGACGTTATAGGTATGTACGTTAAATTTTTAAACGCATTATTGATCACTGCATAATTGTTCAAATGTATTAATAGCAGTTAATAATAATATTTATTTAATAATAATTAAAAGTACTTAATAATAATTAATAATAATAATAATATTAACTGCTTGTTTTTATACAAATCAAACGCGTTTTAATGAAATTAATACGTACAGTGGTTTTTTGTTAATATTCTAAAATTACATTAATAAATGTACCATCGGTACAAATTTATCTTAAATCACACTGAGCACAATATTACATGTCTTTCCACTGTGCTAATTGTTCTGCAATTGGTTCTTTCGTGTATTTTTAGGACTTCCTAAGCATATTTTATATAGTAAGTATGAAATGAAATTTATTATGTTTGGAATGATAAAAAATGGTAGAAATCTTTTTTTAGTATGCTTTATATAATGCTTAAGCGATGCCTATGTTTAAATAAATGCTTAAGCGATACCTATATGTTGATACAGCCTTGTTTAATAAATTAAAAATTTTTTTTAATTCAATATAATGACAATCAAAATTTAAAATTTATAAAATTTTAAAATTTTAAATTTAAAATTTATAATTCTTTTCTAATGCCTTAATCTAGAACAGTAGGCTATAATTAAGCATAATATTATGAAGATAATATAACGAAGAAATGTATTGAAAAATTTTTATAATTATTTAATATAAACAATTAGTACTGCTTAAGTGAAAGCATGAAAAATTTGTTTTATTACTTAGATTACTCTAAAAGTTAGATCTATGATATATTATTTCATTAGTATATCTGCAGAATAATGTAGTACCTGTAAAAACGTGCTTAATCTTAAAAATCATTATTGAAATGCTGTGATTGTTCCAATTTACAGGCGAAAAACCATTAGTTGAATGCAGCTTCATAACAGAATTTGAAGATCATATATTTGTCACCGTTGATGCTGAAGCCTTCTTCTTCCTTCATGATCTTATTACATCATATGTGAAAGAAAAGGAAAGAGTGGTAGGGGTTTAAAATATATTTTAAATAACTTTAAATTTGATTTTAGCTTGTATTTAGAAAAAAGTATCTTATTCTTATAAAATTTCCTACATTATAGCACACAATGCAGAATATGGGTGCGAGAGCGCACAGTCCCGATTCACAAGAAAGAAAGAATATGAACACAGGTACAGGTAATGTGGCCAGCATATCTCTTACTTCCGAAGACGACAAGAAACGCAAACAGTTTGATCCGGCTGAAATGTTCATAAAAGATTGGCGATCATATAGATGTAAAACATGGCATTTAGAACCGACAGTAAGGTAAATTACATTTCTTTTTATGTGGTCTCTCTCCCCGTATTGAAATCATCTAAGATAACTATCACGAATTTTTGTCAAGGCTACTCTCATGGGCCGGCAAAAGTATAGAACCCTACGGAATCGATTATATTCTTCAAAAATTGGGATTTTCCCATGCACGGACGACGATACCAAAATGGATACAACGAGGATTTATGGACCCTCTAGACAAATTACTCGCCATTCTTATGTTAAGAATGGTATTAGCCGTTCGTGAAGAATCATCGGACGAACAAAAAGAATATAAAAGAGAAAAATAATATCAAATTGACTTTTTTTAATATACATATGATCTCGTGATATGTATTACGGTGGTGCAATAACTGGTACGAAAGACACAATACACATCAGTGTTACTTAAAATGCGGTAAAGTTTATGCATAAAGTAACAAGCCTATGTATAAATTTTTTTTATTATTTGTTTAAAGTAGTTAGGTTCTGAAGTAGCTAATATTAGTAATATAATTGGAAAAAGAACCATAGTGGTTGATAATAATCGTTCTTGGTAAAGAACTATGAAACTTATATTTATAAAACTAATGTCCAGCTATATGTACAATATGTTTCAATATATATATATATATATATTTGTAAGTGTAAGTAATAAAACGTAACGACACGTATCCAAACAACTGTATATTACTAATATACACGCATGTATAATCTTTTTACTAGATATTGTTTTTTTATCTTAATTAAGAGAGAGAGGGAGAGAGAAAAGACATATTATTTTAATATATCTTAACTACATTCTTGTAAAGTATTTCAAGATTCTCCGAGAATGCAGTAATGCAAAATTAATCACTCATATTTGGTTTACTTATTTTCTATTTTTTTAATTAAAAGGTCATAATTATATAATCAATTTCTATAAAATGCAGAATTTATTCAAAAATAATTGTTATGTACAGATATGTAAAAAAAATATGTCTTTAATTTTGAATACATCGAACAATGTAAAGCGAAATTTAGTATGATTGTGAATATGATTTTATCGTGCGTGGTTTATAATATGTATACGAGTTTATTTGTATGAATTAAATTATGTTCGATTTTATAATATAAATTGTATATATACTTCTTAAAGACTCAGACTGTAAAACGTATGCGCGATCTGTGATTTCTCTATATTTATTTTATATATTCTGTATACTCTTGTTTATGACTTATTTGTTTGTAATATTTTCTTGAAAGTAACTTCTTGATATAATTTAAGGATATACAAATAGATTTCTAATGCGCTTTTGCGATCATTATCGACCATAAAGGGTTCTCTGGAACAATTTATTACTTAAATAATGTAAAAAGTTTTATATTGATATGTGTAAATACGTAAAAATAATTAAATTTATCCAGCACCACATATATTGCACGAATATAAATATTCTGAGAGATATATGTGTAGATCCTTTTTAAGGGTTTTAAGATTCGATTCGAAAATTCAGTAGATTGTTCCAATAAAAAGAAATATTGTATGCATTTTTGTATAACACACCACATGCATTCGTAGAATATTTATTAAACTTTATCACCAAATACATGAATCCAAGAATATATTCCTAATCTTCCAAGTATGATCTTTTCGTTGCTTCAATAGCAATATGTACTGAATATGTATTTTGCTGATGCTGGAATAAATGTGCATTTATAAATATTTCTATATTTAAACTTATTTTTTTATTATTTTATTTCGCATATCTTAAAATATCTATAATTATTTTTTTCTGAATGATAAATAAATTAAATAAAATTAGATAACACAGATTAAGTGAGAATTAAAATATGTCTCAATACTTTTAAAAATCATGAAAGTTAATGCAAGTTTAAAATGTTTTAATTTTTAACTCCCAGCCATGAATATTTTAATAATTTTACTCTTCTAAATTTTATTTTTTCATTTAAGTGTAATTCTTACGCGTTTGTAATTTCTCATGCATTTATATGGAGAAACTGCGTTATATTATAATTACACTTGAATTATATATTATACATATGTATACATAAATCAAGTGTAATTATATTAAATAAAATAATAAAAATAATAAAGTACAATGTAATTATGAATATAAATTTATTACTCGCAGAATGCGCAAGTGAGAACTTAAAAATATTTTTACTTATGTATGAGATTTTCTTATTGCTATACATAATTATATAATACATAATCTATATCTATGCTTTATATTATAGTTATACGCGCGCGCGTACACTAAGATAAAAAAATCATAATGAAATAACAGCTTACATTAGAACTAACGCAATAATAATGACGTCAAATAACAATAAAAGAGATATTATAAACATAAAGAAAAATTTTAAATATACCGATTCATACATAGACTGGAATTTACAGGACTCTCATGTCACATGATAACAATCTTTTCCGTATCTCATCAATTTAATCTTTCTTTTTTCACACGAAAATGTTATGACATTTATATACCCTGTAAGATAATTATCTAAAAGAACAAATTTCAAAGAAAAATTTTTACGTATTATATTTAAATCAATAAATAAAATTTGCAGATATATCATTTAGCATATTATAGCAATACTATATTACTCTGTTATATCAGTTATAATTAAATGTAAATATATTACTGTACAATAAAGTCTAGTTTATACAATTTATATATTTATGGATAGTGATTATTATATATACATTATATATATATATATATATATATATATATATATATATATATAATAATTATCCAAATTCCAGTTTCTCTACAATACATCGCAAGTTTGTGCACTGAGCTCTGAGTATATAGTACAGATAATCAATCGATAAATTATCAAGTTTCTCTATAAATTGCTGTTCGCTATACAGTATACACGTGGACGGCAAGGATGTTTATATATATTTAAATTGCTTGGAGATTGCTCGTCATGCTTTCGACAATATTGTACGAGTTACATTTTAAGAATGAAAGTACGTTTTTATATTACTATCAGACAAATTCAAATATTAGTTACGTGATTTGATATATTTTATATATACAAATCGACTCAACATTTTTAAATTAAAAACTGGATGCTTTATTCTATTATATAAAATTAAAATTAGCACGCATACATAATCCAAAATAAATGTTTCCTAATAAATTTTCTTTTACTAGGCTATTTATGCGTGTATATCTATCATTTTTAGCACAAGTGTGGCAAAATATGTGCGTGTAAATGACTATCATTAAACATTTACTGTACAATATTTTTAGGAACTCGCACAATTCTATATTAAATTAAACAAATAGTAAACAAAAACATTAAAACGTTTAGTTGCCTCGGTGACTGCCATTATTCTGCGTGAAAGAGATACTCAAAATACTTAAAAAATAACTTATTAAAAATCAACGATAAATTGTCTCCTTAATTGAATAACAATATTATATAACACATTATAACATTAAATATTCGATGTTGTTTGTACATATTATGAAATGAAATTAATTATATAGCAGATACATGACTATTTACAATTTAAACACTATGATACTTTTCGTGTGACACAATATTTTGATACTAAGCTTATTCATCTTCACAAGTATCTAAAATGTCATTAGGAATTAATAGTTCCATACATTACGTTTTATACATTATATTTTTATACAATGAGTTATCTGTAAATCAGTATAAAAAATTAAAAGTGTACTACATAAAAGATGTACGTTAAGTGTAGAAATATACGCTCACAAGTAGATCTCGATTGAGTATAAGTTTTGTAGGAAACTATTAATAAATTAGAAAACATAGCATGTTGATGGGTATAAAACTAATTTATACTAGCATAATATATATACAATTTATAGTAAATTATAGCAAATATTTCCTCGTTTTATATAATTTCATAAATATCATTTATTTAATATTTGCGTCTGATTCGTGATATTATCAAATTTAATAAGTATTATTGATTGCACTCAAAGTATTAAAACAATAAAAAAATATTGTATATTGTGTTGCAATAACACAAGTTTATAATAAAGAATCATGCACCCATCAACGATTATTTAATTGTTCGTTTGTCATTATTGCTACCAGTTCTTTAAGTGAATAAGATAATTGTGTATACTACATATACACACCTTCACTATCTAAACAATTTTCCTGCACAATAATTCGTATTATATTAACTATAATTTTAAATTATGTATACTTTACGTTTATATTAGTAAATAATATACTATGTAATGCGATGATATATAAAATACAAGAGTACTGTAAACTACAAAAGCAGAGGATAGGTTACAAAGGCACAAAGGCACAAAGGCTTTATATAGAATGAAGAAATCTAACTTTTGTTAGATAATTAGAAACTTATCAAGTTTCTTATAAAGTGTGCTGTACAAAAAGATAATATTCATTGTTCTTCACAGTCTCGATAAAAGTGCAACGTAAATTCCAAATAGTCAACATCATGCTTACTTTTGCAAATATTCTGTAATAAAATAATGATAATTAGACTACAACTCGCTGTTCAATGCATTAAAAATCTCTAAATAGTAAATAGTTTGTGAAGAATATTTCATAAATTATTGCCTCTATGCGTTAAAATAATTACCTCTTGAGGTTGCATCATAGGTATTCGGAACTTTAAAGTTTTCCTAAGATAATGAGCGACATCAAGAGGAAAAGACTGATCACCCGGTTGATTATTACTTTCGATGTACTGAGGTTGTTGCTGCATGGTATAGCTCCAACCACACACCATTGTTTCATCCATCCCAGGATTTGGTGAAAAAGGACATTGCTGCACGATTTGCCAGTACCATGGCATACCGCTATAATATATATAAAGAAAAATCGTGATTACAACATACTATCAGAAATTGAATACACATATTCATAAAGTATAGATATATTCAAAACTTACACAAAGTGTAATGTTAAATGCGTATCTGGCATATGTTTCGACAAAGGTATAATGCAACTAATGTTGTTGGGTGTATCTGGTGACGATGGAGAACAATATCTTTGATCTAAAGACGTGTTGAAATTTTTTGCTACTACGAATAATTGTGGTTTAGGCTCTGGCGGCAATGATCCTGCAGCGTTGCTAGCGACTTCTCCCCAATCTCCACCACCGGTTTCTCGCCTTGTTCGTTTATGCAAATACTTGTAATTGGTCTATAAGATACGTATACGTTTAATTATATATTTGTCTTCTTTATTATAAATTATCCGATATGATAATTAAAAAAATTCATAAGGGAAAATCTATACCTCTTTCACAAGAGTTTGAGTGCTAGGATCGGATGGACTAATACCATTTTGGAAACCCTTACTTAATTTTCGTTTCTCTTCATGTGGCATACTTAATGGCTGTTCCAAGTGATCTGCTAAAAATAATAGAATAACATTTTTTTACATTATATGTTTTGGATGAAACATGAATGACTTGCGTGCATACTTTAATGACTCAGAGAAACATATAAAACTTACAAATGGACTTTTTCTCTGGTGGATGATCAGGCTGAGGATCTTCTAATTGATGAATCTCAGCTGTACAGCAATATATCTGAAACATTACATTTACATAATATTATGTTATATTTAATTATATATGTATAATGCAATCATGTATATCAGTAACATCATGTATATATCAATAACATTTAAATAATGTCAATAAGTTGTTAAATACCTGACATGGACTTTCGAGCTCAGTAAAATGTGCAGGACATTCTTCAGGCCTTCCTAATGGAGTTGGACCTTTAGTAGCAGATGAAGAATCTATGTCCGAGCTTTGATCATTCTCATCTACATTGCTAGGAACAGCACCTGCGCCATTTCTACTAAGCCAATTTCCTGGGAATTCACTGAAATATAATATTTTATTAATATAATATTTTTAATGAGCCTATGTATAACAAAATGTTTTTTTCCGTGATATTATTTAAAAAATTTATTCTAATTTTACTGACTTATTTTTTTCATGTTTAGATTGGGGACCCGGATGGCTCATTGGATACCACGTTATTTCCTGAGAGTACAGTTGTTGCTTTGTGTGTGGAGGCGGTGTGGTGAGAGAATTACTTTTAACAGATCCTCCGTCTAATTCCCTCGTGTAAGATCCTTGCTTAGTATAGAAAGGGGATAATGTGCTATGTAACACAGAATTATATCGGTGCTCATAATTAGAAGTGGTAGACATTGTCGGAGGATGAGCCGGACCAATAGCCAACATTCCATTGCTTGCCATGGCGGACCATTCAACGCTACTGCGTTTTTGATATTCTAAGAAATATAATGTTGCCATTGCAACTAGACTGAAAATCATAATGCCAAATCATAGTTAAATGCTCAAGAGAGAAATGAAATCGGATTAAAATAAAGCTAAAGAAATAATTACCAAAATGCCATGATGAGAATAAGTATAACAATGATAATTTGAATAAATTTATTACTGCACAGAAGCTCTTCTTCTCTTTCGAACCTTTTTGTCTTTCCGTGCAAAGATGACTTATTATTGACAGATGATGAATATTTATTGCCTGATATACTAGATACTGTACTGATGGAACTCTTTAGACTATCACCTCTCTTCAATTTTGCTAGTCGTTTATTTATTCTTTCTAATTGATCTATTCTTGTTTCTAGACTGTCTGTAACCTGTAATAAATGAATTAAAGTTAAGTAAAAGATTAAATTCATATAAAACACTGTATAAGGATTGATAAAAAAAAATTCTTACTTTGCATAATTCCTTGACAGCACCAACGTTCTCCATAAATATTCTCTCTTTATTTACCACCAAGAAATTTTCAATTCTCTGACCATTTGGCAGAACTATATCGCCTGCCGGTAGCACTGCTTCTGGTAGAATTTGCTGAACCTCTTGCGCTATAACGCCAGTATCTTCTTGTTTAATATCTAGACCCGAATGTTGCGCAAATTCCGGAGCGTATCGATAACGAACAACGCGTAGTTGTTGTACGTTTCGTAGTTGCTCGCGCGTATCAACTTCTTGAACGCTTTGCTTCGCTCTTACATCGCTGGGTTGAACAATGTGACCGGTTACCTATGGGACAAATTTAATAATGTATCGATATATAGTTACATTATCCAATTTTACTCTCAGTAATACAAATAATTATTAACAATTAGATAAGATTTATTAACAATTAGATAATTAGACAAGAAAGTCACCTTCATGTTGCCGTGTACAACAAGAGCTTCGTCTGGTCTATCCGTATTAATTCCAACTCTGCCGGCATGGTATACGCTGTCTGGAGCTGCTCCTCTCTGCCATCCACCTTCAGCACCCACGCCAGTGCCTTCTGATTCAAATTGTCCTGGGTTGCTCGCCTATAATGCAACGCATGATAATATTGAAAATCTCAATTCCGATTTCAGAACAATGCATCCATTGATTCCACTATTGATTGACACATACTCTGACAATTATACGTTCCGATGCGTGAGCCACTACTTGATAACTGGCTTGGTCTGCGGTATGAGCGTGCAATCCGACAACCAAATGAAAATACCTCTGGTCCGGATTTGGTTTGCCTTTTTTACGCATATTATTGCTCGTAGTTTCGCTAAAGTGCAAGCGGCCGACCGTCACTTTTGTTACACGTTCGCCGCCTAATTCGACTCTGTAATAACATCTGTGGCATAATTCAACTGTATTTAATTATATTATGGATTTATATATTGTATTGATATATTAACTCACGTTACAGGATGGAATGGTTTCTTGCTTCTGTCGCTTTGACTTTGTTCGACTCTGATCGTTTGCGACGGAGATTCCACTTTAACTCCGTAGAAATGTAATTGAAAACCGCTTATCTTCTTTAAGCCTTCGCCAGTCCTAACAAATACGGCCTCCCCTTGAAGCTGCGCGTGACATGTTATCTGCAGATGCAAAGATTGTAAAGATTATTTAGTAAAACTTTATATATAATTTTGATAACACGCATATTGTTATATTTAGATTAAGAAAAAAATATGGTAAGCCCGCGATATACTTTGTTTCATCTTTACAATTATCGGACGTTGTTCTTTTACCTGAAAATGATTCTTCTTCTGACACACAAATGCATCGTCCGAATTGCTAAAATTAAATCCTTTGTCAGCATCCACTCTGTAATGCGGTACCGGTAACTCTTTGAGATTATGATCGCAAAGAACGTGCCAAGATGTTTGCTGGAAAGGATGAAACCGAATACACTGATAGCTAGCGTCGATGTAATTGCTGTCAGCGACTTCGTCGCCGTCCAGCACTGCGCTGCTGCTGCTGCAACTGTGCTCCACGGTACCAAGTTCGGGTTCCTGAGAAACAATAATCGCAAATAATAATAAAAAAGAAGTACGAAAAGTGAGAATAATCAAAATTACAAGTAAAAAAACGCGAAAGCACCTGTTTAACATGAATAAGACCATCTTGGCTGAGTTTTCTCTTTTTCGGGGCCGATTGCAGGGAAGAATACAGCGTATTAATGCCAGCTGGACTGTGCTCATGCGATAACGGTACCAAGGGCGGTCCTATCTGAGGCTGCGTCGGAAGATTCGACGTTCCCGACGTAAGATGAGATGTCAAAACTGGCGTTAACAATAGAGGATCCGTTGTTGTCGCGGACAACGCTCTCGGAGAAGGTGGTAGCAAATTAGAAGGGTACTGATTGTTCTGATGATGCAGAAGTATCTCTTGCAGAGCTGCCTTCTGATCTGTAATTATACACAATTGTATATTATAATTTTTCTTGTAAAAATGTTCTCTTACGCAAGTGTGCAGCTGAACTCACGTGGCGAATGTACGTGTTGAGTGTCATTATGTCCCGGCGGTGAATACGGTGGCTCACTTCCGCTATCCGGCGGGCTTTCCGGTAGCGCGTGTCTGGAAAACGTGATGTTCTAGATTTTCACCGAGTCATTGAATCACTACCAGAGATGTGTCATTCTGTTTACTAGACTGTCACGTTTATTCCAATATAATCTAAAATCTTTATTGTTTAAAAACTGAGATTGATTTAATTTAATTTAATTCCTCCTTCGTGTTCGAAGTACCGGAAGCTAGATTTTCGTGAAGAAACGTAGAGATTACTCTTGCCTCGTCCACAAGCCTGGTGAAACCAACTTTTACCGTCAGTTTTATTTTCCGGGGTTCGACTTACGGGTGAACATACGCCTGCGGATCTTTGTAGCCGCCGTTGTTGGGTACCGTCGTGGTACCGGAAGCACACGCTATCGAAACTGGATGAACCTGCGTCATCTGCGGCGAAGGTAATCGCGGTGGTGGCTGCTGTTGGGCAACCGGTTGCGACGTGGGTGCTTCGATTCGGCCACCGTGGGATACCGTTCCACCTCCATTCTCGTTGTGGGCGAGGGTGTCCGCGAAATATCTGAACATAGAACCCCATAGTCTTTCATCCAAGTCCATGTCTCCATTTTTGTTTCTTTTCTTTTTTTATTTATGCATTATTATGTTGCTTCTGTGGAATGTCCTTAGAGAAGCATTTGCTATATTTAGAAATATCTGATATAAAAGATATAGAAGACATTTTGATAAAAATTGACGATATGCGCGCTAAGCAGCAGCTTTTTTTTTTATTGATCTTACGAGAGCTATATGCATGCCAAGAATGCACGTTGAATTTGCAAAACATGAGATATCGTTATCGTCTGAATCGCAGTTCGGCATACAGCGGTAAATGACGCTTTGCGCTGTGTCTCTGCATTGAATTTTCTCAACTCTCAGAATTTGCGAGAATTTAACTGCACGGTACCACTGCACGATGCCATTATGCTGTTTCCATCGAAGTAAGGAAGATTCACGATCCGCGTCAATGAATTTTCCACGAATTCTTGATGAAAACCAGGAAGGTTCGTTCAATAACAATCCGCAATTTCTGTTAAAAGAGAATCAAAATGCAAAATACCTGTTCCTCCTCATTGCATAAGCTGCCGTAATTATATTGCCAATTGAATGGAAATTTCTGATTCTTTAAATATAAATTATGACTATCATTGTCTCTTCATTATCTCTCGCGGCGTATCGTGGCTTTTATCGTAATGTACCTCGCGCGTTATTTTATATTGTTTCGTAATTAATGCAACTAGAAGCGAAAAATAAATGGATATTTCTACGTGGCGGATCTCCTTTCTCTAAACGACAACTCCGTGTAAAATCACTTCGCGTTTGCGTCGCTGCTATAAATTTTCTCCGCTTATCTATCTAACTAATGTATTTTTGAAATAACATATCTGTTGCGTATTGATCACGATGCATGCACGTGTATGTACGTAAATCGAAATGTGTATAGAGTCACAGGAATAATAACAAAGAGGAGAAAGAGAAACACGGAAGTTAGTAATAAAATAATAAAAAAAAACATAATAATAAAGTCTGTTTCTGTCGAAAGTCTGAAAAAAGTCGGAAAAGTGAGTGAATATTTTTAAAAATTCAACATTTTAAGGCACAAAATTGATAAATGGGATTTAAAACTGCCGTTGGATAAACACCATGGCACGGGTGTCGCTCGGATCAGAATAAAATTTTTTTTCTTCCTCGGTTAATCCGAGTCGTTGTGCGATGAGCACCGGGAGCCTTTTAATGGAAGACGAGTGCTGGAAGTCGAATTAGCAGGGTTAACGCAGTGTGCACGCTGTGATTCCATCAATTCCGTTCCGTCTGCCTCTGTCATTATATCATTACACCTCTGCGGTTGTTATCTGCGTGAATATCTGTCCGCGGGCCGAGTATATACGTACGCGTACGTACCGCTGTGTGCGTATAAAGAATGGCTGGATGCGTTTCCTGGTGTACGCGATTACGTCAATATGCGCGGTCAGGTCTGGAATAAGATATTTTCGTGCCCGAAGCCACGTGAGAGGCCTGAAATCACTGTGGATTACGCGCATTATTGTTTATTTATTTAGAGCACCGAGATTCACGCTTCTTACTCTTCGCTCACTCCTGAGAAATCGACAACGACGCGACGTAATGAAAGAAAACGATACTTTACAGCGACGCTAACATAAACTAACATGAATTACTTATTATTCACAATCATAAATAGAACGATAATATATACAATCATATTGTAATTAATACGTGATGTAATAATACGGTTAGTTGTTATGAATAAATGCGAACATTGCCTGTTCAGAAATAGAAGTCCAGAAATAAACATCATCAATAAAGTAAACATCGCTATGTGATATTTAAAATATTATTAATATATAAAAAATATTGATCCATAAACTAATTCTTGAGGCAATAAGAAATCCTAAATTCCATGTGTGATGTGTCTATGTAGCAGCTATCAAGGTCAGCACGTTGCATCGACGTTCACTGATTAACGGCACGCGGTAATATATACATATATTTTAATATAGTCATTTATTTTAATTTTTGTATTGCTTTTTTAAATTTGGATTATAAGACTTATATTTGTTGCGATTTATATACAGAACTGTAATACTAGTTTTGTTATGATCTTAAAAAAATTTTTATTCTTCTATTTAATCACATGTACTTCTCAAACTATACAAATAATTACACATATTATTTTATTGACAATATGAAAATATTTACTTTTTAGCTTTTTCTTGATTACACGTTTTACTTCGATTGTTTTAAAAATACGGAGAAAAGTATGCCACGGAAGGCTGTTTGAATGAATAAAATATAAATATTAATAAATATAAATATCAACAGTAGCCATTCCTATGATAATCGCTGTGCTGCAGTGACAGAGTAGCCTGAATACATAGTGTGTCGAGATAGAGCAATTTAGAAATTTAGTCTGATACATCGTGTCGTTCGCAGGAAACGCGTGCTCGTGCTGCTGGACGACAGAAGCGTATTATCTGAATTCGTTAATTATCATAATTTGAGAAGGCGCCTATATAATCGTCGAAAGTATCATGCTCGCAGAATTTTATACTTCGTACTATACGTATTTTTGGAGTATTTTGTAGCTGTAATTTCAGTGTGCAGAATTATCTTTAAATTTATCGCTAAATTAAAATTAGAAGAAAAAGCGCTTTCAGATTTTAATGTGATTTTGATGTGATGATTCGCGAGAACACGTGAGAAGCATGGAGATGGCTCGCCGTATAAATGCATGATTGAGAGGATTTATTAATGCAACTTTAACGATGAAATTAATGTAAATTGGTAAATTGACATTCGGCATTCTGAGAAACAACAATTCGAGTTTTGCGATCGTTCGCGCTGGCACACGCATTACACACGTGTGACGAACACGCGCGTTGTAGGCGTTAACCATGGCTTCCAACGAATATGGGCAAACTTCGTCACCAGACCGAGCGCTTCGACGTCCGAGATCAAGTTTCCCGTCTAATCGGAGCCTTCTTTTTTTTTTTTAAAGCGAGTTCAAGATGTGCGATAAAACAAAAATAACAAAGTGGATAACGGATCACGCAGACGTGCAAAGTTAATATTCTTTGGACTCACGTCGCAGGTTGTTCACTGTCACTGTTGATAAAGTCCTCCAGCTGCGAAAAATCCAAGGCTTCATTGTCTATCCCCCCGACGAAATCACCACGACCTAGAAAAGAATTTTCGCATTAAAATAACAATAAATTGTTTTTGCAATGAATACATGTAATTGCAGGCGCTTCTAATTGCAGAGTCCGTCCGTTTCGATAATATATATCCAGACAATACTATATAACGTAGGATGTAATTATACGAATATCACAAAATTGTTGCTATGCGCCTATTTCGAACACACACACACACACACACGCAACACACGCAAACGTCCGCCATCGTCATTTGTTGCATCATAAGTTGCAAGAGCTCGTGTGAGAGATGCATCTACGTGGGAAAGAGATTTCAAGTGAGGCACATTGTAAGTTACCGTCCCTGATAGTTTTTAGCGAGGGAGAAAGTTGATTTATTGAATGGATACGGACAAATTTCATGGATGATTGCGACTCGAAGACGAAGACGCAGTCGAATGAACAAAGCGTCGTGCGGGCGAGGGGGGAAAACGGTCGCGCGGACAACAGCCGAATTTCTTGCGACAGTTCCTAAATTCCATGTCGAAGTGTCCGTTTTTAGACACAATCGTAGGAAACGATTTACCCGGTATACAATTTTCTTACCGCGGCAACCGGGCGCGACTAAAGAAGAAATCCGCCAACTCTGCAAAGTCTAAAAATCGTAAAGCAGTCACTGATCTCTCTCTCTCTCTCTCTCTCTCTCTCTCTCTCTCTCTAATCAACATTGATACTCTTGATCCTGTTTTGAAATGTAGAAACGCGCGAACATATACTTCGTATATACTTAAGCGCTTAAGACTACAAGCAAAGCGTTGTAATACGTTACTTCCGGTCAAACATTCATAAACGTTTAAGCGTTGGGAGCCGAGAGTAAGGACACTTTTCAAGTGAATAACGAGACGCAACGTCGCGTCGTATCGTCTCGCCGAAAGTTTTTCAGAACAATAAAGCAATCTTATCATTCGTCATATTGTTGCAATATGGTCAATAATGCAATATTAAAATTTTGGAGAATTATTTTTATTTTGAATTAACATTCTATTGAAATTGCATAAAAATAAGAGTCATGGTAATATTAATAATTTATTATATGTATGTACACAAAGAAATATGAAAATTATAATAAATATATAATAATAAATCAATACATTTATCCGTCGCCTATTTAACAAATGTAATGCCACAAATTTTTCACACAAAAAATATAAAAATGCTAACAGACTTAAATTTTCAGTAATCTTGTAGAGCAACGAGTTATAAACTAGATTTGATTTTTGATAAATAAATCAAACAGATATGCATATAATTACATTACAAATTCGAGAATTAATAAAAATAATCAGAAGAGATTAATAAAAAGATCGAGATTAATAAAAAGATCGAGATTAATAAAAATAATCAGAAAAACAGCATTCACCTCGATAATACTTTCAATCAAAAGTCCAAAAAAGTATTTCAAACTGAAATGTTGTAAATTTTCTAAAAGGAATCATTTCCAAGTATCTTTCTTTGCTAGTGACCGCAATAAAAGCTACCATTCTTAAATAATCAGGCAAATGAAGTCTAGAATGTGCATGGCGCCTAGCGTTTACGGAAAGAGCTGGAGGGGTGAGTTACAAGGGTGGATGAGTCGTTGCCAGCCAACCCTTTATCATGATATCGACCAAACACCGCCCCCGTCAGCATGGTTGGCCGTTTAAATCTGAATATCATTACACCAAATATGCACTATGTGCGTAGTTAATATAAATGATCGAAAACCATCAATATACATATATATAAACTAAAATAATATTATTTTGTAAAATAAATTCAATTTTTGAAAATATAAAATATTTCTATTAAATATATCGTTTGGTACTAGTATATTAACAATATGCTAGTGATATACGAAAATAAAATATTTTTTCATTTTATTCGCAGTAAATTAGAATTAATTGCAATTCGTATTAACACAAAGAAATGTAACTTTCACTGAGCATAATTATATACATCTTTCCTCGTCGCGTATTGTACAAGAATGTTAATTTTAGTCGAGTCTCTAATCGCGGATAAAACAATCGTGTAATAATTGCGCCTGTTCCAATTAAGTCTTGAATGATGTAAAAAGGCTTATGTATAAAGATGTATGTATGTAGGCTTTCGACCTCTCTGTATCGGCTGACGACCACTTTCTCCAGCAAAGCAAATAGAAATGCATCTTGGACAGCGACTCGTCTATGAAAATTGGCCGGCTTTCATCCTTCGCAACAGAATATAGATGAATATGTTTATAATCCCGACTGCTGTAATCCACACGGTGATAGAAAGTAATACTAACGCATCCATGCAACACGCCAACGTATTATTCTTACGACACGTGTATCACCGCGATCATATCGTAAAATGTTTAAACAGAGGAAGTTAATCGAAACCCAGTTGTCGAGTTCACCCCTGTTGATTGTAGGGGTTGATGCAGCTGCCGTAAGCGCAGGGTAAATCCGGCGGAGGTCCCACCTGAGGTCTAAATGATTAGCAGGGTACAGCATTCTTTTTCATGGTCATTAAGAGGTTTTCGAGAGGGGTCCGAACAAGTTGCGGACAGGTGTTAAACTGCTGTTTGTGATCACGAACATATCGATATTCGTCATGCAACTTTCACAACATAATTATGCTCATTACATAAAAATACGTACGTGAAAGAATATTATATTAGACAAGGATGGCACGAACAAACAAACATAATTGATAAAGTCAGGATTATTTCAAATGCGACGACGATAACATTATAATTTACTTAATTTTAATTCCAAAATAAAAAATTTTCCTTTTAGTTATTATACAAATTATTTTCTAATAATCTACGGCGAACATTTGTTTCCAACAAATCAACAATTTCGAAGATAATCGAAGAAATCAATTTCCGAGACATAAAGAAAAATAGTATATTTTTTTCTTTGAATATACTTTTAAAACATACACTTTTTTTTAAATAAAAATTATTTTTTCTTATTGAAGAGAAATCTTTATTCTTTCGTTCTTGTGCCAAAAAAATATTGCCAAATATTACATATATAATTTTAAATCTCAAGATTGACTTTTCGATTTTTGATTTTCATGATGATATAATTTCTTGAAATAATTAATTGACATTGTAATAATCGGATTTTGCCCTGCTTGAAGAAATAAAAGCTATATAAATATCTGTAATATAGAAAAATAAGAAAAAAAGACATTCTGTCATTTACACAAATTATGCGTAATATTTGGTTACCTGCCACACTAAGCAATCGACGAGCGCTAACTTGATTAATAATGTTAGCGTCCTCATGATGATCGTTCGGATGATTTCGTCCATTTTGGTCGTTAGATTGATGCTGAAGTGCCCACGAAAATTCCATAGCGACGAAAATGTTTTAATAAAGTTGGATCACTCTCGAAAAATTGTCTGGCACGTAAGACTAGAACGACACTTCATCGCTACATAATTAATGTCGCGAAAAGTTGAATAAGCTTACGACATTTAATCTACGAAATAATTATCACTTTGCTTGTATATAATTTTCGTTCAGGTATCGCATAAATGTAGCACTTCATAATTTTTTCTTCCGCGAAAAAATTACATGATAGACTACTCGTTTGTCACAAATCCGCGATAGAGTACAACAGTGGAATGTTGATGATACTTTTAGATGTAATTGAAATATGAAATGTGAATAAAGCTAATTTTGAAAATCTCTTATCTCTTTAATTGTCTGTCGCGAAAATGAGAACGTAGGTCCTCGCTCGTAGTTCTGGTTTTCTAGTTGGGCAACGAAACACAACAGTCCACGGTAGTTCACGACTTAATCGCGGGTCTCCTCCATCGGAGGGCTCCAATACCTCCACCATATTCCAAGTATAGAGGGGATTTCCTCTTTGACTGGAGGGCGGTGCTTATTTGAGACTGAAAGGGGTGGTTACACGCAGCCCCTTTCTTCGATATGTATTATCGTATATAAGACGTCATGATATGAATTCAAAGATTTATGTTTTCTTATAAATTGCAATTAATGTTTTTCTTATTCGCTATAAATTCGAATATCGATTATTATTTAACTAGAACTTGATATTTAAATGACATGTCTATTAATAGACGATCGAATCTATTACGCACGATATCTGCAGGTATATTTAAAGTAGCCTAATTTTTATATATTACTGAAAGAAAATACGGAATAGTACAATTAATTTCAAACACTAATCTAAATCTTTTTTTATTTGATCCAATGATGATTGTGATTTGTTCAATAAAGAAATACAGTTGTGTAAAAATTGTGTGAAATAAAAAATATTCTTGTTCATAACGTAACGCGTATCGCATTACACATAAATTTAAAGATTCAGACAATGGACTTGAAATTTGTAAATTAATTGTGTACACAATTAAGAAATAATTTTTCAAAAATATAATATTACTAAAATTTGCTTTGTCCACTTGAATAACCGTGGATTTCACACGAATTACGTAGGAAATTTTTAAGAAAATTTTATGATCAAGCAAAGTGATGAAAAATATTTGTAATTTCGTCACAGTTCAACTGACCGATAAAATGAGATCGTAGCAAAGTTCTTGTCAACTTGTCATAGTATTTCAAGTCCATTGTCTGAATCTCTAAATTTTATGTGTAACGCGATACGCGTTACGTTATGACAAGACTATTTTTTCATTTCTATCAACAATGCTATTTCGATTGAACAAATACAAGTCTCTCTCTGTGACAGATTAGCGATGACCTAAACGCATCATCATTCGTACGTATGAAACATTAAACAATTAAAGTGGAGCTTGTAGATCCAATTATTCTATCAGAATTCTTTCGGTAAACACCTGCTGTTCGCAGCACGCCCGTCACTTCTACACCGAGAGAGCGAGAGAGCGTGAATCCATTTCTCGTCGCGTGCGTAAATGTTCACGGGTGCGTGTAATCGGCATCACGCATTTAAGTGCCCGCCCGCGTTGCGTTGTATGAACCCTCCGTTTATATTACCATTAACACGACCGGGACCGGGCACACCGTACGAGCATTTCCCAGGCTCGGTTTCGATGCCCACGCTATCGGAAAAGGGCCGACGGTGCTGGCGGGCGGACCGATAATATGCAAATGTTTGCTTCTGGTTAAACGGCCGTTTACTTATTCATCGCTGCCCCCCCCCCGTACGTTACGTTTACTCTCCGTCATTTTGCGAAAGAGATAATTGCCTTCAGTTTTAAGTCTCCTGATTTGCTCCGCCTCAAGTGAGCCGGCGATCTCCTGTACAAAGACGCGACTATTATAACGCGACTCTTAAAGCATCCGTGGTATGTGTTTGAATGTTGCGTCAAGATATGTAGAACGAGAGTGATCGGTAATTACGAGCAGTGTCGCAGACGATTAATTAATCTCGACTTGGATATTGCAAAATTTTTAATGCGAATAACTGCCTGTCGTAAGAAAGATGAAAAAAGAGAAAAATATGTAAAGCTGTGACATTGTTACCAAGTATAATTCGCTCGCGATAATAAATACACGTTTCTGATATTCTTATTATCGTCTAAGAAAACAACAATTATATTTTATGTAATTGCTGCGAAGATGAATGTATTGCAAGATGTTTTATAATCGTATTATTATTTAATATCAACCTTTGTGTCGTTTTAAATATAAGATTATCTAATTAATTTGTACATATCTAACAGCATCTTTCTTTTAAAGATATGCGGTTTAACTTTATCACGTGATCACGCATAGTTATATTACAATTACAGAAACCTGCAAGGCCTCGCTAGCAACTATCAATATTTCATTATACCTTACAGTGCTGGAATTTGCATACAACCGGCATTGTCGGTTCTTCGTGCTGATTCAATTGTTCACCTCATCATCAGATTCTTATCGGAATTACAAATAGTACAGTATTTTTTCCGCAATACTTGATTTAATGCAACGTAAAAAGAATATTCACATTTTTAAGTATATTGCTGAAGTTATTTGGATGAAAACTAAACAATAATACTCAACATTGTCCGTAATAACATGATTACGACAAAGCTGCAAATTGTAACGTTAAATAAACCATCTGTATTAATTTGGAATCGCAGAGATATATAAGCTGGAAAACAATGGGTGACAAACAGTTGTACAAGCAAATTTAGTTTATTTCAAAACATTTTGTAAATAAAGAAAAACGTTGTTACCCTTGAAAGAGATATTTTATTCAATAGAAATGAAAACGTAGATTCTGAAAGGAGCAACGATGTCTTTATTCTTTGTGTAAAGACCATTTTAAAAAAGATCAAACGTTTCTCTTACTCATTAGATATACATAATTATTATTAATTAAACTGCGTCTGCACATCGCGCAAGTTTCGTGCGCGTAATTATCGTAGTCCAATTTCAGACAGTACAATGGAACAATTAACCGATGTAAGTGTCAAAATGATTTATGATACATAAACTACATGAAACGTCGACGAGACTAAATAAAAAAAAAAAAAAGAGAGAGAAATATGAAATTTTTCTTTGCAATCAAAAGTTTTTGAACGGCCATTCAGCTCGACTGCCTTACGGTAAATCGTCGACGTCAATATCGCTGTGGTTAACATCGCAGCGATTATCGGAGGTATCTGTATTACATGCGCGCATAAAAGCCATGATTTCTGAGGTACTTACTACTCTCTCGATTGGTGCATCGGTTCAAGGAGAATCTCGAAGGATAGTAAAAGTATGCAGCTGATGCTTTAGCAAACTCATGTAAAACGTTTCTCCACGATTTGGATCTATTAATTTGCAATTAACAGCTACAAATTTCATCCATCTTCTTCTCCGTTCGCATAAACATCATTTCGGCATATGGTTCGAATATTTTACTCTTTACTCTTTCAACGGGACATGTTAATAAATATAAATTATAAATAAAAACAAATTACAAAGATCTGTCAGAAAGATCTGTCAAGGAAAAGACGGTCTTTTAGAAGCTTACTCTATAATATTCTCTCTCTGATAATGAATGTTTTTGGACGGTCTATTTGATGCATGCGTCCTGCATAAGTTCACGACCATAATTGGATACTCCAGCGATGTGAATTATCTAAAGTTTCACTTTAAATTTGTACAGTGTGAATTGTTACGTTAGCCACACCTATACCTTTCACCTGACATGTTAGCTTGCGCGTGAACAAACTTGCCCTGATATTTACTCGATTGCGTTCGGAAATCCGCGAATTGTAAAGCGATGATGAGGTATTACGAAACATGTTTTGCTGCATCATTACAATACATATGAAAGAATTAAATTAAGCAAAGAATTAAAAGAATCGAAGTAACATTTCTCTAAAATATAGACACATCTACGTACTATCAATTCTTCAAGTATTAGTAATATTTTCAAATTACATTAATATACACTGAGAGAAAAATATAATTACTTTTCTTGATCTCATAATTTTGAAATATTTCTAACAATAATGATACATATAGTTAAGTTAATCATATTTCGTTAGAAATATTATAAAATTATGGTTGAGGCCAAAAGTGATTATATTTTTCTCTCAGTGTACCTTTTTCAAATGTTGCCTAAATTTCATTCTTGAATCTGTGAGCATCAGCAATACTTTCAAACTTTAAACAACAACATATGAATACCGTTTTTTTGCGACTTTTGAATTAAATTTTCTAATACGTAACTTCGGAAATAAATTCAATATTTATTATCGCCACGAACGATAAGGATTTGCGCCCGGAATTCTCGCGTGTGCTCGTGCATTTAACCCAAACGCCTGACCTCATCCACACATCGCTCATCCGTGACACGCTCGCCTACGAACGCAAATGTTATTGCCAAAGCAATAAATATGGTAATGTGTCTAACGTGGGCGTGCGTACGTACATATCCGCGGCATAAAACAGACGTGTCCGAGCGCTTAGATCGCCTCGAAGACTATTGGTTCGCGCATATACGTATATATTGTAAATCGCTCTGTATTTTCAGGGAGGGGGAAGGGGAAAAAGGACCGAGAGAACGGGGACGAGCGAGAAAAGTTGGCGTGACTCGAGCGGAAGACACGACATCGGGACATCAGCGGAAAACGGCCGGGGCCATGTTTCTCCCGTAATAACCACGTTCCACACGGTTCCCTACCTCGTCGTGATCGTGAGCATGTTGAACCGTGTCTCATTGTATGTCACTGATATCCAGCTCGAAGCGTATCGTTTTGTTACCGTATAATAGTCTCCTTGGAGAATTCGCAAGCATCGTCTCCAAGGATCGATAAACTCGCGGAATTTTTCCAGAGAGGATCGGAATATATTTCCAACTTCCACGACGAAGTCGAATAAAAAAAAAAATCGACCTCGCCAATTTTACGAGTATCGCTTTATAATTCGTACTTTGTTTATCGACATTAAGCGCTATACGACACATGCATCGTAACGTGTATAACGAATAATTCAATTAAGTATCATAATCTTCATAGCACAATGCAGAGAGAAAAGTCGCTTGGTTCCCACAGTGATACGCCCCCTGAACTTTAGCTCGGTGGAATTCATCGGCTTTCACTAGTTGCGCCACTTTACGATGATACAAATATAAGCATTTTGATCGCAAAATTGACATTAGAATTATTAAATGTAACAGCTCCGCAAAATGATTATTAATAAGATAAGTTTACGAATGAATGGGCCTCCATTTTAAGGATAAATCCAACAATTTTCTCAACGTTCTTGAATTTCTTCTTCGAGAATTGTTGCAAAATTAAAATATACATTTGATAAATTATGTAATATAAAGTATCCGCTGACAACGCTTTCCGTTGTTAGAAATCTCAAAAACAGATCGTCCAATTATTACGATTTACTATCCCAAGATTCAGACATTTCTCTCGATATGGCTCATTACTTGAGTGATGTAGCGCTTAAAAGTCATTTGCAAGCAGAATTAAAAGAAAAAGTTGCTAATAGAAAGGGTTATCGCTTCCTCTGGTTTTTGTGACCAGCCCGTTCTACATGTAGAACGTTTGTACGTTGAATGATCGCGTCGGCAACGGCGGCTCGCAAGTAGTAGTAAAGTAGTCCACATACATCCTCTCTCTTGCATTATAAACAATCTCCCATGAAAATCTAGAGCAGCCGGTGTAGTAAAGTCCGCGAAGAAAGAGAGAAAGAGAGAGAGAGACGAACATCTGACAATGAGCGTATAGCGAGGACCATTACCCGTTACAAAAGACATTGTCGCGATTCAAAGTTACAACGTCGAGTCAATTTAATAACTAATAGACATTTAATATGATATTAATGTCACTGTTTATCGCAAAACACGTTACTCTTATTATTCTGTTAATATATTTTAGGAAAAAAATTGGAAATATTACAATTTTAAAATAAAAACTTAGTAACGTTAAATATCCTGTATACATGTAATGAACATATACATGTAATAAAAAGGTTGATTTGATAATTTGTACATCTAATCTGATTTCAATGAAAGAAGATGCCCGAAAGCAGTCGTTAATTAGAAACTCGTATTACATAACTTCTAATTTACGGATTCTAGAAAAGGAATCTCGTGGAAATACAATTTGTCGGAATTATTACTAATTTTTTTTTCGTTAATTGCTACAGTTTCATGCTCGATAAAATTTTCAGCGATCGGATTCAACTTTCGCTTTTGGTGACAACATGTTGCAAAAACTGTGTATCGGCAATAATTACTGCGGAAAATCATTAAAATAGTACTCATTTTTAGGTCTCTACAAAAAAGCGTGACCAAGTTTATTAAAAGTTAAATTGCGAATATAAAAAAAATTTGAATATTTAAAATATCGTTAGTCACATTGGCAACGTCACTCTTAACAGGAAGAATATTAATGATAATATCTGATAATAGTTACATGCCATACACATTCTTCGCTTCGTGAAGAAAATATATGTAAGTGATCGCAGATCGTGAGGTCTACCAGAATCAAAGGGTCTTGCCATCGATTAAACAAATCGCCCCATTATGCCTGGGACACGTGCCTATGTTTACGATGTTTGCGATATGTTTACTTCCCCTTTTAACCAAAAGGTCTGTGCAGCATAACTTTGTACGTTTTACGATTAACACACAAAAATACGTAATTTGATGTAATCGTTTTTTAACTATACACATATACCATAATTGTAAATAAAAAATATATGTATGTAGTTATGAAATAGAAATTTTCTTTAAAATATAAAGATATTTGTATTTGTATATTATATTAAAAAGTTTCTGTTAAATATTTTTTATTTTTAATTTAAATTAAACATACATCATTTTTACTTGCATACAATTTTTTCTCATATCTTTTATTAATATTGTTAATTCATATGGCATTAATTAATAAAATATATTTTATAGCGATATTATTTATAAAGATTTTTCATTGTTAAAGATTGTATATAAATAATAAAAGCATTTCAATTTTTAAAAAATTTTCTCAAAACGAGAAACACTTGTCGTTAGATTGAAATTTAATTCAGAATAATAATACGCGACATTTTCTGAAAGATATTCATGAGAATTGTGAAGATTGCGGGGATTGTACGACGCCTCAACAACAGTATACTTTAACAAAGGCAAAGAATAACGTTCTTAGTAAATAGCCTTTCCTACTTGACATTGCAAGGAGAGCGCGCATGCCCGAGCTTTTCGCGAAAGGCGGACCCGCGAAGCTTTTCATCGACCAATGTGCTTTCGTGGGTGGCACAGGACGTCCTACGGCTTGCGCGTTACTTTCCTGAACGGCCATGCCTATACGCGATGAAATCCCATAATTCATCCGCGGGGTTTCAACTATCACCGATAAGCTCGCGGCGATCGAACTCGGCTTTCATTATCGTTTTATTTAAGCTCGTTGCGAGCGCCCGTAGTCCAAAATAAATTTTAGGTCGCGATCGATGGGCAAAAGCCCCGGCAAGACTTGCGAATCTTCTCGAGTGCAATTGCGACGCAAATTGCAACTCGGTTGCAAATTACAACCGAGCGAAAAGGCACGGAGAATTTTGAATGAGAGAAATATTTCTGTCGATCTTTCGAAAAGGGTATTCGCTGATCAATTGTGTCGCGAAACTGTCGGGTGATGCCCGGCACTTTTCAAGACAAACATTGCGAAAACCTTGCCTCGTAGGAGCGTAAGTAAGTAGCAAGTAGTAAATTGGTTCTCCTGACAACACACCGTTTGTTGCAATTTGTGCCTGCTATTATTATATCGAGTGTAATAAGCTACAACTTATAAACCACTCGTTACTATTTATAAACGGATCGGATGAAATTGGAGCACTGTCTCCATTGTTTCTCATTCCGGAGTATTCTCTCCGGGAGAGAGAGAGAGAGAGATATACAAGCTAAATGAAACAATGTACGCACGTCAGCCCGACTGGAGAAACTACGCAAACGAAATTACAGGTGCTCGATAAATATTAACGCAATTATAATGTAAGGGATCAGAATTAATTATTTATCACCGTATGACGGCACTTTACGTATATGTTTCGTCAGACGCGCGTTGCCCGCTCGGGGAAAAAAATAAAAATGTACCATTTCGAAACGCGCACGAATGAAATGACGTTGCGTTCCACATCTTTCCAGTCAATGACGCGTTTTATATCACGTACGTGCATGTACAAGCGAGCGTGTACCACACACGTGAACACGTTGTCATTAAATGAAACTCATTTAGCGTCTGCGTTACCCCGTAACAGCCACCGAGGCGACTCTCATCAACCTTTCCGTTAAACAACGCGCTCTTCTCATTCCTCATTTAAAAGATAAATATTTTGCACACAAAGGAGAAGCGCGGCTCGCGAAGGATGAAAGGAGCGCCGCGCCGGGCTTCGAAACGGGAGAAATATTAGCGTCGGTAGAATAGACAGGTGACTCAAAAAGTGAATGCATAGTAGCGGTACATTGCCCGTCTCGCTATAGGTTACCGTGAATTATCAAGCCATTAATTCCAAATAAACGGAAAAGCACGTTCACCACGCGCGACTTTCACTATCTGTCCGCGGTGGCAGAGAGAGAGAACAGTGGAATTGTTGCTAACGGCTGGAGGATAACGTCTCGCAAGAGAGAAAGAATGAAAGATCTACGTGGAACATGATCGGAGCAGCGTCGAGCAACTGTTATTAAAAGGATCGGCCCGAGACCTAACGGTCTCTGGAATCATATCGACTGGAGTCATAACGTCTCATGGCGAACCCTCCGTCGCTTTCGGAATCTTTGAAAAGTTCTTATTTTTTTCCATGTAGTTTTTACGATTGAGGGCCAGTTTTTCTAAATTCTTAGTAAGCTAACTAATAGTTAAATCATACGTCTGTCTTCGTTTTATCTTCAAATTAGACACGTTTAAGGCCGTTTAAATCATACATTTAAACTTGTCTAATTTGAAGATAGAACAAAGACAGACGTATGATTTAACTATTAGTTCGCTTACCAGGAAGTTGGAAAAACCAGCTCTTAGGTTTCTTAAATCTTAAGACTTAAGAATTTCTTAAATCGTTTTTTTAAATTGTACAGCTGATCTTGGTTGTTTTATAATTTATAGTTAAAAAAAATGGACGATTAATAGAAAAATAACTTTTAATATGTAAATTTAAAATGTAAGTGATTAAATGTACTTAAGTAAATGTAATTAAAGGTTATTTTTCGTATTTCCGTCCTTTTTTGAACCATAGAATATAAAGCAGCCAAGATCAGCTATTTAAAAAGACAATTTAAAAAGACGATTAAGATTTAAGAAATTCTTAAGTCTTAAGATTTAAGAAACTATGACTAACGACTATGAATTTTTTAGTTAGCGGATCAAGAAGTTGGAAAAACCGGGTCTAAACGTGTCTGTGAAACTCGGCTGGAGATATAGATCGGTGCGCGGCTGGAAGACACAAGTTTTCTCGAGCCGAACGAAGGAGCAATGAGATAACAACGCTTTGTTCCTGGTCCGTGCCACGGATGAGGTGGTGCATTCATCTCGGAGGATCGGAGGAGACATTACGTTACAACCTCTGACCTACATAAGGAACGCTACGCTGCACTCGTTGCAGGTGAATGCACTCGGCACTCGTGGAACAGGCCGTTAAATTGCGAGTGCACACGAAGAAAACGTAAATACACGCGGAGAAGTGAGAGAGACGCGCGCGGCGATCGACGTTGTACGACGATCATCGCGAGAGTTTATTTTATCCAACTTTGTATCCTGCGATCGCGACGATCGACGATCGAGAGGCTCTCGCGCGTCCGGCAGGAGCAAAAAAAAAAAAAGAACATCAAAGCGCGATGCATCAAATTGAGAGGCGCGTAACAGGTATGCGAAGACGGTTTTTCCGCGAGCGTAGAGGGGAGAGAGCCCGCAGTCAAGGCAAAAGTAGGATAAACGTATCCACGTAAGCGGCATGACTCTCCTCTTTTAACCCCTCGCGCACCAAAGTCTTCCTGGTTTAGTACTTTCCAGTCGCAATTTAATTCCAGGTGTGAAATCGAAATCGACGGAGCGTTTTGGATTTTCATTCAGCTCGCCGACGTGTTTGTTTATTTTGAGACTGTCGATACGGAGAACCGAGGGGAGGGGAGCGCGAGGACAGTAGACTAAGGATCTTTTGCAACATACCGGACGCGCAAAAACCTCGGCTCATTTCGCGATAACGAGGAAAATAATTCCGCGAGCGGATTGATGCGCGTTGACGCCTACAAGCCGCGGACCGAACTTTCCTCTCGACGCGCATTTATCTCGATCTCAAATTTCGGGGGTTCCCCACCGTACCGACGCGATACGAGTCCCCGACGTAAACGTTGAACGCAATCTGTGAATTCGAGTACGAGACAACATTGCCAATGTTAATTGTCAGAAATTTTAAAGAAATTATAAAAAGAAAAGAGAAAAAAAAAAGAAGAAAATATAGGAAAGGATGGCTGTGAGTTATAAACTAGTTGTACAGTTAGTAAGTATAAGTTAGTAAGAATGAGTGCGTGGAATGAGTGTGGTAAAGGTATTATTGTAAACCAAGTCCCGCTTCTTGGCACGTAAAGCTGAAGTGAATAAAGTTATTATATTTAATATCGCCGGCTTTAGAGACAGATGCGAGAGGAGATGGGGATCGACCAGCGATACGTCTCCCGGAAAATCGAGAGAGACTACTCTCTCGTTCTCTCGGCAAAATGGAGCGACGCGAAAGACTATAGCGATCCGCGGCAGCGCCGATCGGATCTGCGTGCTTCCTCTCCCACCCTCTCGCGCTCCCACCGAGAGACGATGCGCCGCGTGTATTCGCACGCGAATTCCACGAATTGCGTTCCATCGTCGTGCGTCGCTTTCGATTCCAGCGTCGGTGGACCGACGGTCGCGGGATGAAGAGCACACGGCGTACCACCGGTGCGCGCGTTCGTTTAAAGGTCAACGCACGCCTCGGCGGCTGCGACATCCACGACGGCCACGGGGAACAGAGCCGCGGAGAGAACCTGCGGGGGCGCGGGGCAGGACACGGGCAGGCGACACGCGATAACGGTGTCGGTGTCAAATTCGCGACATTCCGCGGCGGCGACCCGCCGCGTCGCTCTCGATCGGTGCCTATTGGGCATCACGAGAGCGGAGCTGCCGCGCGCGCGTTTAGAAGGATCTATAAGGTACCGTTAGGCGACACGCTCGAAAACGAGAGACGCGCGAGACCTAAAAAAAAAAAAAAAACTGACAGCGCGCTGCGCGAAAGACGCAAAAGACGTAGGAGGGAGGAAGGAAGGAAGGAAGGAAGGCATGGCAGGAAAACTCACCGAGAATCGCCTGGAGGGTCTGCTCGTCCCCGTCCCCGATGACGTCCATGCCTCCGTCGTCGTCGATGGTCGTCCACAAGCCCGTAGCCGCTCTCCCGGACCCGATCAACGGGCCCCATTCCGCGACGTTCGTGCCGCGACGAGGCCTCGCACCGTCGCGACGTCCCGCATAGCCGCCTGACCTGATCCTGCGCCTCAACCCGCGCCTTCCTTCTCTGCTCCTCCTGCTCCTCCTCCTCCTCCTCCTCCTTGGGGATCGAGATCTCGACTCGACCGCGCGGGGAACCTCTGCAGGCGCGCTCGCCTCCGCTTCTCACGCACTACTTCCTCTTCTCTCGCTCGCGCGCGCGCGCGCACGCGAGCAGGCACGATCCGCACGGACGATCCGAGTATGGATACCGCGGCGCGTTTACGGCGAGGCAACGTCAACGCGGCACCATCTCGCTCGGCGCGCCTCGCGGATATACGCGGCGGACGATATTCGCGGTTTCGCGGGGTCCAGGACGAGCCAGTGCGCACCCGCGCGACACATATATACACATACACACATACACACACCCGCGCGCGCGCGCACGCGAAGCGTTCCGCTTTTACTCGCAGGAACGCGTAACGCGAATAACGACGACGACGACGACGACGAGACCGCGAGCCACCGTCCGTCGTGCGCTGTGCCACCACCGCCGCCGCCGCTGCTGCTGCTGCTGCTGCTGCGCCGAGTACGGAGCTGTTCCGCGAGTCGCTCGAGTCGCGGTAATCCCGTGTCGCGGACTAAGATCCGAGCCGAGCGTACTCCGGTACCACACGCGCGCACACACATACACACGTGTGGTACGTGCATATACGCACACAGGCGAAACCTGTTTGTACGTGTTCCACGAGCCGCAGGGCCGTGTCTCGAAACTCTCGGGGCAAGATGATTTAAATACGAAGGAAATAACTAACATTTGTAACAAACGTATAGTAGGATGTATTCATAAAATCTTGCTCTTATAGTGATTTAATTTTCTAAATAGCGCGAAGACATTTCGGATAAAATGTATAATGAAAGCACATTTAAATTTCAAA
Organism: Tetramorium bicarinatum; assembly: GCA_928718305.1. Classification (NCBI taxonomy): domain Eukaryota; kingdom Metazoa; phylum Arthropoda; class Insecta; order Hymenoptera; family Formicidae; genus Tetramorium; species Tetramorium bicarinatum. The sequence continues at coordinate 13,835,624 of OV788325.1, forward strand.
TAATTTACAAGTTATCAAATTTATCCTAAACATTTACGTTTTTACATATAACTATTTTACTATTATTCAATAATTGTAAAAAAAAGTTTTGTGATTGCTCGATAAATTTATAGGAAATGAATAATGAGATAAATAAATTTAATTTTAGGGTGTTTCGGTGAAATACAATTTTCCGTCAATCTTTTCTCCCGCAATGAGATCATCTGTGTTCTTTTAGTTAAATAAGATTTTATCCATCGGATCTAAAAACTACTTCAACTTGTTATAAATGTTGAACTATCTTATACTATCTTACAATTATCTTACACAATTTTAATTCTTTATAAAATCTTCTTTTTATAATTTAATTTTCTAAATGACGTGAAGATATTCTGGATAAAACGTATAATGAAAGCGCATTTAAATTTCAAATAACTTATAATAAAAGTTATAAAATTTATGCTAAACAATTATATACAACTATTCTATTGTTATTTAATAATTGTAAAAAGAAGCTTTTTCGCGATGTCAATCTTGCAGTAATTCTTTCGATTTTGTATAAAATAATTTTAAATAGTATAATGAGGTGGCTTTTTGTCCACTGTATATTTCGCTTAAATCGGAATAAAATTGTCAAGTTTCCGAGGGACAATAATAATCCGGCACAAAAACACTCGCTCGAGCTGACTGTGTATCATTCGTAACCGTAGCGCGTGTTTATTTATCTTCCAGGAATCGTCTCGCCAGCTCGCTGAGAATGAGAGTGATACAAAAACATGAGCGAGACGGAGCATGGAGCGTCCTTTTACGGTTTATAAAACAGGAATTATTTCGGCAGTTAGCTGCCGACGGCAGATGAGATTCGATCGCTCCAGAAATCGGAGAGGAATACCTATACGTATATAAATCATGATCTTTTAAGAAATATATTATTTCGACTACCGACGATACTCCAAATTTAATTGGTTCAGAAATTGGAAAGAAATAAATTGCGATCTTTTTATTTACGCGAAACACACTATTTCGGCTACCGACGGCCGACGGCAAACGATATTCGAGATTCTCAGTAAACATCAAATAATAGTAACGTTGCATCAATATTATAATTTCCTATTCAATAATATAAATGTAATGACACACATTGTACATAATAATTATATTATTGAGTAGGAAATCATAATATTGATGCAATGTTACTCTAAAGGCTCAAACACAATGAGAGGAATAAGACACAATGAATTAGCAATAGGAAACTAAATTTCGACCAATGGACAGCCATGCTGTCATATGCATTCACAAAAGCATGGCTTTCCATTGGTCGAAATTTAGTTTCCTATTGCTAATTCCTCATGTTTAATTTCTCGTGTCTTATTCCTCTCATTGTGTCTGACCCTTAATTGTAAGTTGGTGTTTATTGAGATTTGGTCGCTTCAAAAGTCGAAAAAAAAAAATAAATCGCGATCTTTTAAACATATCGCGAAACTATTTCAGTTACTGATAACTGACAGTTGACGGTATATATTCAAGATTTACTATTAGTCGCTCCAGAATTCGGAAAGAAATAAGTCGCGATCTTTTACGAAACATTATTTCAGTTACCGACGGCTGACGATAGGCGAGACTCAGGCCCGCGTGCACAACTTATTTTAACCGAAGTTTAACTAATAATAGAAGTGTTCATTTTATATAAAACACACTTCTATTGGATATTGTTAGCTAAACTTCGGTTAAAGCAAGTTGTGGAATCGCGCCACAGAAAGATCGCGACTACAAACTCCTCGGAGAGGTCAAGTCGCGGTCTCTCAATGGAAATATAGAGCGAGGCAAGAATATTGATGCCGTCGCTTTCCATAACGACGTTTCTCGTCGAAATTCCTCGAGTCTCGCGTCCACGTGTAGACATCGTTCACGCGGCGCGCGAAGGTGAGCACGGCCCTGCGCGGCCGCGCGGCAGCGCTCGATCACGTGATCGCGCTCAGTCTCGTTCGAACGGTCGCCCGCGCGAGCGACGGCCGGCACGCGCCGCGTCGCGTCTTCGCTCCAAACGAAACCGAACGCGATCGTCCTCGGGATTTCGCGCGCGGAATTGTCGCCCGGACCTCGAGTGCCCGGAGTGCGGGGGCGACGAAGCAATCTCGATCGCGACGACACGTCTAACGCGAGTGCGAAAGTGTCCCGTGTGAAAAGTGTGAGGTGCGCATTTCTCGCGAAGCAAGATGGCTGCGACGGGACGAGACGCCGCGCCGCCGGCCGCTTGGACAAGTGCCGACCAACGACGGCAGTTTTGCGGATTCTACCCACTGAACTTCCGAATGCCGACGGCGGCCGCTTCGAGAACTTCCTGCCGGTGAGTATACGAGATGTGTAATTGTTAACCTATGTGATTATCGGACGCGTCGTTTCGAGATAACGCGTTCCGTGTCGCTTTACATCTTTCTTATCTTGCTAACGGCCGTTTCGATCCTTCGGCCGCGACATGGACTGCTTTCGAAATTTTTAAAGCGAGATGTCGGTGACGACGTACCACGCGTTTAAGATGCGCTGGTTTATGTGCGTATTCGCGATTTAGAGTGTTCGTAATTTGTCGAGAATTCGTTAATTATTCACCGGTGCGGATTCTTCGCACTGAGAGAAAAATATAGTTATTTTTGGCCTCAACTATAATTTTATAATACTTCTAACACGAAATATGATTAACTTAACTATATGCGTCATTATGTCAATAACCATAATTATTAGAAATATTAGAAAATTATGATCGAGGCCAAAAGTAATTCTATTTTTCTCTCCGCGCGACCTGTTCTCGATTCGTACTTTATCATTCCCAGTAAACACAAACAGTAATGTAACGTCAGTGTTATAATTTTTTACTCAACAATATAGCTGTTACATACAAGACATTACATTGTAGCTATATTGTTGAGTGGAAAATTATAACATTGACGTTAAATCGCTATTACTTTGTGTTTACTGGGTTACTTCTTATTGATTCATGGCGATTTACAGCCGTTTATTTTGTCGAAAAACTGCTCCTCTAGTTGAATCGCGAATGCGAATTTAACGAATTATTTTCTCTGCACTGTTTGGATTACATCACAAATCATAATAATTCATTGAAAATTCATTGTGTGTGTGTGTGTGTGTGATGATTTTCCACTCTATTCGCAATTCTTTATTACTTTACTTTTATTACTTTTGATTTTATCATTATTTCATATTATTGATACGTGGTGATTGGCGGTTTTTGATTTCGCTGAGAAACCAAAGCTTTGCTGGCGAATGTTGAATCGCGAATATGGATTTGACGAATTTTCTCCCTACACTGTTGCGTAAATCGCATAATCGCGAGTACGTGCTTAATCTGGCGCTAGCTTAAACGTCTTATTTTTACATTAATGTCCATTTCTACCAATGCAGATTGATTTTAAACTCGGTTTAATTTACTTTTCATCTTTTTCTAATTCTTAGGACTAAAAAAAGGATAGACAGTAAGTTAAATCGAGATTAAAATTAATCTGCATTGATAGAAATAGGCATAAATGGTACAAAACGATAAGCGACGATAAAGATATCGTGAACTAGCTGCGAAAAATTTGAATCATTTAATTATTTCAAAATGTGCCCTACCGTCAATTAAAGTTGACAATTCAAATTATATTTATATAATTTTTCGATAAATTTTTAATCGGCTAAAAGATTAAACGTTAGCGAATTTTTTTGTATTCAACAATTTCAAAGAAACACGTGATGCGATATTTTCGATACTCATCGTAAATGCAATCGCCGGTATATTTCCGGTAAAAACTGTGAAAAATTATGAAGGGTGCCGCGATATCGGAAATTTAATATATGTGTGGACACTATAAACATTTATTACACCATGTAAGTACAATTGAACACCGAGGGGTTGCTAAATTATTGTTATTACTTTTGTTATTAATCATCGTTACATTATTATTGTTATCGTTTATTATCATTGGCTATTAATACATTTATGCCAAGCCACTTTGGTGACTCGGCGCGTTCATAAATAATATACTTTGTCTCCTTTAAACAAGTACATACTCTCTTAAATACATAATTCTCTTTCTCTCTATACAATCTATGTACACGGAGTATGCACACACACACACATACATATATATACCTGTATACTATATACGCGCGTATACATAAATATATATAAGTTTTTTTCGAGGCATTCAAATCAGTGATATGACCGTATAATAAGCGACAAGCGATAATTATGCGGATATTATATATCGAAAGATTTCACTTCCTACACTCGCGCGCATGTATGAAACCGCTCTACGTTGTTTTTGTGTGCACGCGAAAGCCAGATAACACCTCGTATCGTTTAGATTTTCATTTATCCAGACTAGGTTGAGATGATCGAACTGGATGCAAAACGAGTTAGTCAGTAACACCTCAAGATACATGTAATACACGTATACGCCATGGATTTCGCTATTATTCGAGAGCTGACACTATCTGAGAACGTTATATATGTCGATCATTACTCTATCTATGAAATACTCTAAAAAGTATTTAGCAGCCAAGAAAGATCGTTTGCATTCAATCAATTAACGAAACGTTAACGCCGTAATAATCGTTTATTGTCGTGCAAATTCGCGGTAATACTTCAAACTCAAATTGATTCGAATTTCTCATATCAACTCACTCGTGTATTAAAATCGAGAAATACAATTATCGACTGAATATGTATATATACATATATATATGTACATTAATTCTCATTTAAAATATTATTACGCAAAAACATTGACATATTTCCAAAGGTAAATTTACATTTCCGATTTTTACATAACTATTGACTGATATTGTTATAACATTCAAATTCTTCCTTCATACATCATGTTAGTTCATCGCTGAGAAAAACGAAATAGATTCACTTCTTTTTTTTTACACAAAGCAATACGAGGCTCATATTATAAATTTAGTTTCTTTATAATATACCTTTCTAGAATAAATATGAATTTACCTCTAACTGCTAAAGAGATATTTTATTGTATTAAGTTATTACAATATAAATAATTATTATATTAAATCAGTCTCAATTTGATAAATAAACGAGTAAAATTGTTAGAGAGCGCGAATATACTTGTGTATATTTCCGAACAACATGGTTTTTCTCAATGTAATTGAGAATATTGGTCTATTGCTTGGATATATACAGGTATATTCGCTGTAACAACGTTGCATTCGGCTCGTATTTCTCTATCAAATTGACTCTTACTCAGATTTTTTTTTTATCAGCCATTGTGTCTCTTTCTCTTTTGTTCTAAAATCATGTTGTACTATCCGTGTTCAGTCTTAGTCGGCTAAATAAAAGCAAACAATCATAAAGGGTATTTTAAAATCAAATAGGAACTAAAGATATAAGACAATATCTAATCGATTTGGGTCCCACAAATTAGTAATTGTTGTAACAATTATTCACGTGTGCGTGTATGTGTGTATATACATATACATACATATATGTATATACATACATATACGCGCACATGTAATTTCACATTTAGCTCACATTTAACATTATATACCATAAAGTAATTACGTTTAACTTTAGCTCTTACACGTTGGAACAGTTTAGTAAATTTTGTCATGCGTCTACTCCATCGTAATGCGTCGATAATAGCGAAGAATATATCGTATTAGTATCATTTATATTAGCACAGTCGCGAAACCGTTTCTACACATTTTTTGTATATTTAAATTTTTATTGGAACTTATCAACTATTTCCTAACACACGAGGAATGTGTGGATTAATTAAATCCCAAGTTTTAGTATCTGATCTTTAGATATAAATTTTATGATACGAACCGCGAATACATTATCGCCGTATTTAGAGATTATTTCTAATTCGTAACTTATATAAAATAATATAATCTTGATTTTTAAGCGTACGTTGCCGCACGATTATTATATCGCGCGCGTTATTATAAACATAAATATTCCCTTTCATTAAGCTATTTATGATACCTCAGTTTTAAAAAGCACCTGCTTAGAAAATGCACTCCGACAGTGAACCCCTTTTTTTTTACCTCTTGAGCTCTGTGATTGATATCAATTGTCAACGATTTGTCATGGCAGTAGAAAATGGCAGCATATTAAACGAGTTTCAACTCGTTCGAATATTGAGATAAAGATGCGAATGTCGGTTCACAGGCTAACACTGAGATTCATTAGAAATTTGTTTCTTTTCCTTTTTGCGGTAAGCATATAGCCCTGCGCGAAGTGACATTCTCTTAGGCAATAATAAAGCCCCGTTTCACGAAAGAATAAGCGAAAGAAATTCCTACAGTAGCATTACGTCCATTCAATCGCTCGAAGTCGACGGTTTGCTGTCTAGTGTCTGCTCGTAAAGATAAAGTGCTCTATGAATAAATTCATATTGTTCAGCCGTTTGTACCATCCCTCCTCTATCGGATCTAAAAAAGGAAACATTAAGAGAGTACTTGTATTTTATATATTTCTGAAATCTACATAAGATTACGTTTCGAGCTTATCGCCTTACCTCATCTGGCACAAAATACCCAATACATCGACATTTCCGTTTCTTAGAAGCTGAATCATTCCTATCCCTATCGCTATAAAACAGCCAGTTCGTCCAATTCCCGCACTGCAGTGGACGACCACTGGTTTTGGTAAAGCGTTTACCTCTGCGGCCATACTAACGAGCGCATCCGCAGTTTGAGGTACGGCATGGTCCGGCCATGAATCATACCTATTGACATACGAAAATTTAGCAATATATTTAGTAAATATAACAGAGTCATTCGAAAATTTATTTGAAAGTAATTACCAATAATGCTGCAAATGTCTCCTCTCCCCTTCGTAGCGAATCTCCATAGTTCTGACGGTATATCCGTTTCTCGCCTCGATATAATTAATGATAATTGTAAAAGATCCAGCTTGTATGCGATTATTTACGTCGAAGGGAAAATACGCCTCGCATTTTGGTTTGGACACTTCGCACAATCTAGTTATCATGACGATTGCAGGAACGTTTTCTGTCCAGATCATCTTCCAGAAATCTGCTATCGTGTTAGCTAGTGGTCCCTGTGTCGCAATGTATCTAGCACTTTCGGCGTCGTAACCCTGTAAATTCGTTTTCCGTTGTAGCTTTTAATCCGTGCAACTTGATAATAAAATAAAAGGTGCTTGAATATTGTTGAGGATGTTTTACAGACGTCATTCTCTCTTACTGTTATACAAAATTACTATTTACATACTCGGATGTAGTTAGCGTTTATGTAACCGGCGAGCGGATCGTCGGAGGAACCTGGTAAAATCACTCTGGTTTGTGGATTGGGCAAAACAGTGCCGTATCGATTCTTCACTCCCGAGCCACAGATGTCCACCTTTTCCGGCATATTTAGCGGTACGTCCCAAAATTCCTTGTGCAACATTCCCGAGCTTTCGACCATTCTTTTCAATTGTGCTCTCGACAAGGTGTTTCCCGCGCTTTGCAAAAACTCTTCCGTTGTACACTCCCGGGTGGGAGTAATACGTGGCGGACTTTCGGGAGCTGGTGTCAATTCTATGGTTAAACTTGTGCTCGAGCCACGTCTCTCCAACAGTCCCTTTGGTTTTGTACGTGTCGAGTCTTTACGTTCCGCCGTTGTCGAAGACTTGTAACATAGTTCAAATAAAGTTATTCCCGATACGATAGTTTAATATTTGCGTGCGAATTACGTTAGTAGAGAGTCTCTTACCTCGGGTAGAGAGGTCTGAGGAACTGGTCGTACCGGATACTTGGGTGCAGATTTCTTCGCGAATGCTTCGTGAACCCATTTAGCCTCCACCGATTCTTTTGCCTCTTTAGTTGATTTCTCTGGCTGACAAATGGCGCCTTCCTCGACCAGACCGTGCCGATCGCCATTTTCGTTATCTTTTTCACGCGACATTTGTTTTCGTAGCCATAACAAGATCTGTAGAAAGTGCTCATTATTATACAATTTTGTATGCAGTATCTTATACAGTATCTGAATGAATCGACGATAAAATCTCAATCGGCTTTCACAAGTCTTAATATTATTAATAGTATTAATAAAGCTTTCAAGATAGTCCATTTTTTTTTTATTTTTTTAAAGAAGAGAAGGGAATGACTTTTCTATATTTCTATATCGTAAAGAAACGTGATGCTTACTAGGAATGTAAAAAGAATAGTGCCAGCGATTGCACAAAGCGCTACAAAGTAAGGCAAATGCCAATCTAGCCATGATAAAGTCGTCCTGGAATGTACTTCCTTGTCTGTCTGGCTATTGAGTTGGGCCACTTGGAGATCCATTCCAGCATCATCCAGTCCTGTCACGGACTGCCGGATTCTATATTAAAAATACTTTGAGACAAATAAATCTTAATATTTCGTAAAACATTACCGCGGGATTACAGCTGATATATCGTGAATTCTTTGCACAACACACACGTAAGCATTAAAAGTACCTGTGGTGGGATCTCGTAGGCATTCCCTTCGTAGAGGGCAATAAGGAGATTGGCACTAGTGTATCCTTATGCCACTTTTGTTCAGTGATTAGATAAAATTTTTCCAGAGGATTTATATTATCGCTATTGTTGATTGTTGCATCATAATAATTAATATCATTTGCATGATGATGAGTCAAGGAAACACTTGTACCATCTATAATAGAAATAATAATAAAATTGCACGCAAAAAAGACTGTAACGTAAAACTAGAGGCATTTGCAGTATTGTGAGGCATTTGTAAATATTGTACACAAGATTTGCTCATCGTAAATATTTCAACGTTGTCATTTCCGACAAAACGGTAAGAATTGAAACCGTATGTTTCTAGCCGCAGTAAACACAAATGTAATCTCGACGACGAGGTAGAACGGAAGAGAGAAAACTGATTCCGCGTTGTGAACAAGAGGGAAAACTAATTCGCTGAATTCCGATGAACGGCAAAAAGGAGAATCGTGAAATGAGAGCAGGGAGGCCGACGCAACGTATGGGAAACGGGAGATGGAGATGGGAAACGCGAAACAGACGTAAAGTCGCCCGTTTGTCATTTGTCAGGCCATGGACTGCAATACGCGTTACATACGTTATGACACGCACGCACACACGGCAATCAGCCCACGTCATATACACGCTATCCCGAAGTCGGAGCATCGTGTGAATAAATCACATCCTGTTTTCTCGTTGATGTAATAATAGCGAGCGGATATGCACGTATGTTTGCGAGCGGGCGGGCGAGCGGGCGAAACAAGAGAATTACTTTTCACACTGATGTTTGATCGATACCTTTCGTCAGCAGCACGTACGACAATATTGCGAGCAGCGTGTGATTGACACGTGATTTACGGGCACGATGCTCCGAGAATGCGGGTCGTGTGTACGGCGGCGATACGGCCATATTGCGGTGGAGTCGAAATCGCAGGCGAGCTCCTTTTGTCGCGGGGATTACTCGGGACGTGGACGCTCCGTTGCTCGTATGCCCTGACCTGGGACTTCGGTTCTATTCATAGCGCGCCTCGCGCGATCGCCTCGCATTCCTCTGCTTCTCTCCCGTATAGTAGCGTACGGGAGTGAACGGCGGACCAATGGCGCGACGGCGACGGCCCGTCGGCCCATTGGCAACCGCCAACCGCCGCGTGAATGTAAACGCTTGTTATTCACGAGTGTTATTCGCGGGTGGGAGTTGGCGTGAATGAAAGCGGAGCACGTGCGATTAATGACAGTAATGTCGCATTCGGGAGCGGGTTTCGCGTTTGTCCGTTTTGCGCGAGCGAACGCCGCCGTCTCTTCTCCGAATGGCTGATCTCGATGGTCGAGATGCAGGGCCCCGGCAGGGCTACCGGCATCGGTCAAAAGAAAAGCGGATCGTTATCCCGTGTGTGTCGTATCGAATTGTCGTCGCGCTGAATGAAACGCGACTTCCTTCTCCGCACTTGTCGCGACGCTGTGCCTGATCCATTTTAATTCCAACGCGCGATTACCCCAGACGGTTGCTCAAAAAGATGCTTTAAAAATCAAGATTATCCTTTTTTATATTATAAATATTTCCTTTTTAACAATTAATTTCAGGAATAATCGAATTGGGGAAAAATCAAAATGAATCGTCTGACACGCTGCTTGTGATTTTCAAGCATTTGAGCTAATTCGCGAGTAAATAAAAATTACCATATAAATAATAATGTATAATAAAATAACACCCACGTTCATCATATCGTTGTATGTACTCGATTAGCAATGAAAATTTGAAGTGTTCTTTATTCAAAAGTTTCTCCTGAAATCATTTGTATATTTCCATCAATTTGTACAATCCCTTATTTTTCACGATTTAAAATTCAGTAATCAAGATTTGAATATCAGCAGTTTAGCCGTTTATTGCAACGATAGCGAAACATTCACTTCCCAAACATCTTAGGCACGTATATTTCTCAAGAATATAACGATGATTCATGAAACCGGATGTCCATATTTGCCGTTTACGCTTGCTCAAGCATCACATTCATTCCACTATAAATCCGTATCACTTGCATTTCATTTTCGTATCTTTTGACATTCCTCAGCTCAATTTCGTGGCGCGAGCAAATTGTGAATAACGAATTTGCATAATTTTTAATTTGATATTTACTCGACGATTCTTTTTTTTTTTTTTACGAGCAAACGACAAAATTTGATGCTTTTTACTTACCGGCTATATTACGATAATGGCAATCGTCATTAATCATTGTTGTAGTCGCTAAAAAAATCAATAAGCCCACCGGAACTAAATGTTCGATTCCGCGTGTCTCGTTTCACACTAACATAAATAAACCGCTTCGTCGTTTACGAGATAAAGGAAGGATATATCTTACGATTTCATTGAGAAATTAAAAGCGACTGAATTATCTCCGGCTATTTAACCACACCAAAAAAAAGGAGAAAAATCTCAATCTCACTGCTTAAAGCTCAAGCGCGTTTTTGTGATTCACGTTTGCGAATGACACGAGGAAAAAATATACTTTCCGTAACACGAGAATTGAAAAATCCAATATATACAGCAGCGTATTCCCAAGCGACGAGAAAGCTTGCACGAATGTCAGAGCAGCCCTCGCGCTGCCAACTGACTCGCTCCCCATTCATCCTTCCACAGGAAGCTTACGAGTTTTCGTAGGGCGCACGCACCCAGAGAGATATATACGCACTTGCGTAAAATTGCGTTATCACGATTGGTCGGAGAAAAGAAACTCGAATGCTTGTGGACAATTATAATTTGATTATGTCTTTCGTCATTTTTCTTAACGACCAAATAACAAGATAGTCTGAGCGTAACAATTTTTTATATCGACAAGTTGATATACGTACGACAATATTTGACAAATAATCGTAAAAAATATATGTAGTTTGATATTTGTTTTTGATAAAGTTCTTGATAGATTATCTCTGGTTCAATAAATGACTATGTTTTACGCGCAATTGTACACGAGAAAAATACTTGATTCTAATTTCAGAGTTCGTAATCTTGATGTAAGAATTAAATCAATAAATGATAATCATGTTATTGTGTGTAATATGTAATCATAAAAATAGTATCTCGTAAAATCATAACATGTACACAGAAAAAAAAAATTCTGATTAAAAACGGACGAATCAGAAAAATCTTGTAGGATTGACAGAAAATTCTGATTACAATAGGAATTTTCGTTATTACAAATTATAAAGTATTGAATTCTATGTAATAATCAGAATTTCTATTATAATAATTAATCAATCAGAATATTTGATCAATCCTACAAGATTTTCTGATTTGTCCATTTTTAACCAGATTTTTTTTTTCCAATGTATTATTAATGCATGTAAGTCTGCTCGTTCAAAGACAATATCTTTGGCCAATACTTAATGGTTCATAAACTATCGATACGCGGATATATTTCGCATTAATTGATAGCTTACTCGATCTGTGTTGAGTCTTGTCGTCTGACTCTCATTATTAAGGTATACGTAGATAGGGTGAAGACTTTACAGGTAGTTTCATTCGATATACGAATCGTTTGACTTTGGCGAAATGTTCGAAGAGCCGAGAATCGTGTAATACTCGACATACAACGCAGTGCATAATGATATTGCGCAAGACTTTCTACGGGAACGCTTTTCTTTTTATGACAACACACATGCACTCGCATTAGCATTGGTCATATACCTTTGCCGAGGACGAGAGCGAGAAGGTCCTTTCTTCTCCTTTTCGTGAGGCGGCGGTCTGTCACGTCTCGTTAAGATATTGTCGCGATCGACAGCATCACCCTGCGCACATGGACATGGTGGCGGACGATAAAGTGCGATACGTAGCTCCGCAGATAAATTGCACGACTACGCCGGATCGGACTCGCGTCGAACGCATCTGAATGGCGTCTGAACGGATTGCAAAATGACGGCCAACTGCATTCACCTCTTTCGCGCTGACCGCGAAGGGGGTGGCGAGGGGATGGAGTGCAGCAGACGCGCGCATTCGTGACACGGATACGATTCACCGAGCCACCCTTCCCTCTGTGGCGGTACGTGGCCTCGCCCCTCGTACGTACCACCGCGCGGCACCCCCAACGATACCCCTGATGAACGGGCGATGATACGAGGAGCGACCGAGGAGAGTTTTTTAACGCGAGAGAACCCCGCCGAATTCTCTTCGGGATAGATAAAACTACAGAATTTCCCAACATTGATTGAATCTCGCTTGTTTGAGAAGTTAATTTAAAATTTTGCAAACGTGTACATTTAAATTTGTGTTTCGATTGAAATTTGCGAAACTTAACTTTGGAACAAAATTACCCAATCGCCAATCTAGCGTGTTAATTCGCCTCCAACTTTCTGCTTCCAACTCGTTTAATTCTCGTCGAATTCTCGCTCAACGAGAAGTAGCATTTCGATAGCAGTAATCGCCATCCAAATAGTCGTAATCAAGAATATAAATTTCTATTGTTACATGCATTTAATTATTTTCTGTTTTGCGAGTTTAAGTTGAGGAAGGAGACAATATTTAATCCCCGCTATTATTTACTATCTTTGTGCTATCTCTTTGATATATTTTCGTTATCTCTATTTCCCTTCAAACGTCCGCCGAAACGCAATCGAAAGAGAAGAGGGAGCAAAAAGAGAACGATAGAGGGTGGCAAGGTTAAGTAAGAGCAAAGAGGAGGGAGCGTTGAATGAGAACTTCTAGGTCGATGAGAGGGTGTGTAGAGGGAGGGAGACAAATCGGCCTTCGTAACTCGGAAGGGTGAAGAAAAGAGACAGAATGTAGGCTAGTCTCGTTGGCGAACAGCGTCCCCAATCGATACGCACGCAGCAAACTTCTACGCCCTCTCGTTCTGTCAATCTTTCATTTTATTACATTTTATTACAGTTAATTGACAAATACGCAATTTCACGGACGAGCCAACAAAGGAGAGAGAGAGAGAGAACCGGGGAGAATTAGAGCGGTTTCTTACCTTACCCTTATCGTCGTAATTAATGAAAATAATTAGAATTCGACGCGTTATCTAACGTTACACGTTAAATAATACACCGACATGATAACGATATTAATCTTGCACACGTGCATGACATAGATTTAACTATATCCAGGGTATTGGAGAGAAGTCGATCTTTCTCTAGAGTAAGAAATATTTAAACACATTAATAGTTTTATTGATGAAATTATCAAGCCTCGAATCATCTTAGTCTTAATTCGTATTTTCCATTTTTTATATTTTTACTATTGACACTCACACGTACACGCAGCGTATCGATATTTTCGTGCTCGCGGTATAGTAATAATAATGTAATTATTCGTAACAGTTTATCTCATCAAATTCAATGACTGCACACGCGAATGAAATTTTTTAATTACTTTAATCGACTGACGCGTCATATCCGTTTCCGGTGGGATACACGACAGAGAGCTCGGCCTTGGTAGTATTCTTGGAAATTTATTCCTTAGAAATCACATTTCCTATAACAATGTCTGTATGTATCAAATTACACAGATATATCAATCTGTATATATTTACTATATATGTAAAATTCATTTAACGGAGAGAAATAAAATGTCGCGAGCAAAAAGACATAAATGGTGCAATTTTCCAAGTGTCGCTTTTATATATATATATAGACACCTTTTAAATTAATCAGTTTTGCTGAAGAATAGATGTTTTTTACCTCAAGCTACTGAAACGTAGTTCGTAGACAGCTACATCATATCCTGTTTCCGGTAGCTGGGCTACAGAAAGCAGAACAGTCTTCGCTATACGTCTCGTTTAAGCAGATAATCAATGATTCACGGAAAAAACTCGAAGCGTATGTAACCGCGAGATAAGCGAAGAGAAGGTTCATTTACGCCTATTTAAACCTCGACTTACCCAATATATTTTTAATATTAATAGTGCATTATAATTTGCTTATATTTTTCATTGTAATGTATTAATGACGCGTAATGTTATAGTAATGTAGCGTAATAATGTTTGGCTAAATTAAATGAGATGTCTTCTCGCGCATTTATTTTTTAATAGCAGATTTCTTTGACAATCAATTATCCCTTAGCGAAAACATCGAGGAAAATTATCATTTCAACAAAGTTTTCCAATTTACATTAGCGTTATACTATCTTCGTAACTGAGTCTAAAATTAAGATTCTATTAAGGTAAACTCCGCTCGATGTAAATGAACTGAAAAAGTTAAAATTTTATTCAATTAAAGTTTAGCTTGCGAGAAGGCAAACACAATGTCGCTTATAATTCGAAAGTTTTCATTTTCATATTTTGCTTGTAAACTAATCAAGAAGAATCTTTGATCTTTTTCGGGATATCCTGCACTCTCATATTTTGTTAAAACAGAAATCGGAAGTCCTGACAAGATTATATTCGTGTAAATACTCATTAGCAGTTATTTTCTTTATCGCGATGAGATTTTTTTCTCCTCGCGAGGAGAGGAGTAGCGACGAGAGAAGCAGACACGAAGCGAATATCTAGCGTCCTTTTGCTGGATAAAGAGAAACGTCAAAGCCGCGCATACGCAATGCGAATACCCGTGTAACCTTCAATGGGCTGCCTACCCATTCGCATCCGCTCGTAGGGATTGAGCTCTTCCATTGAGCGGTAACTTGGCTGCTTCCGCTTTCCGTTCATGCGTCTGTCTCCTCTTCCTTTTTTTTCCCCCCCTCCCCTTTTCCCTCTTCCACCCCGTGTTCTTTTTTTTTTTCGATTCGTTTTTGCTCTCTTAGATACCGAGCCGGCACCGACGAGCCGATTCGATGAACGATTATACACAAAGGGCCTGGAATTCGGTATTCATCCATGTCGCAAATTGCTATTAATGTGCTTATCGAGGGGAGATATTGATCGAGTCCCGGTTTTTCAATGAACTGTACTGCCGTTGCTGGTGGCAGTACAAGGGACAAGGCGATACGCGACCCAGAGCCGTCCACGGCGACCTACTTTGAGGCTGTGACGTTGGACGGTCCATTCACCTTGCAGCTCGTTCAGAAATCAAAGCACGTGCCATCATTGGCTACTTGTGAATACGCGGTGCGACAATTTCTGCAAAAAAAATAAAACATCCCGACTCTATGTGTGCAACAACGTGAAACATTCAGCATTAAATATATCTGCCCCGCGTTATTTTCTCGCTCGACATTCGAAGTAGAGAATGATAAAAATAAGACACAAATGTTTACGAGTACTTCGCGTCTATTAAATTATTCTGCTCGTACTGCTTTATGTAAATGTCAGTTCGTGGGTCGTTAAAGCTTTGATCGTTTCTCTTATATATTGTTAGGAAAACGCGACGGAGTGATGAATTAGATTTTTGCCTCCTCAATGATTTTCGTCTGAAAAATATACTAAAAAAGCGAAATTTCTTTACACGCTGATGTTATACACACACACACACACACACACACACACACACACACACACACACACACACACACACACACACACACATATATATATATATATATATATATATTCTCTAGATTAAGGTATAAAGATTCCGAAGCACTCTTATTTCAAAAGCGATGACGTTGATAACGTTGATAATTACAAGTTTGCGATCCTAAATTAGATTATCGAGATACTTATAATTAGTCTTCTTATTATAATTAGCATTTTCTGCTGATTACATCACTTGCAGCATCATTCATAAAGAAGCGTGAATGTATTACGTAATTTAAACCGGCATTCGTAATCTTGTTTTATATTTAAGACCATCTTAAATACAGTTTTAAATTCATGTAAACTAGTCACAGAGTCGTATTAGCATTTTAAGACTTGACTTAAGATAGTCTTGAAATAGGAACGTAAAGCCCATTATTTAGAATGAAGAATCTTTTTTCGCGAAAAGATCAGTATAGAGGGATGGGGGGGGGCGAGAGGGTAACTTGTCCCAGTAACCTAGTTTGTCCCTGGGGGTTGAATAAACGGAATTGAAGCCAAATGACGTCATTCTCGACCCCATTTCCGGTTTCCCGGTGCAACCAGTTATCCAGCTCTATGTCCCGTTGACCCGAAATTTCTCATGAATTGAAGGACATTCGTTCACAACGAGTCGATCTGCCGTGCATGAATGAATTTTCCGCTTCAGCATCATCATTACTTTGAGACGAAAAAAAAGAGCTTTTGCTTAGCGATTAACTGAATATCTCTAATTGTACCTCTCGTGTATGAAGCGAGTCTTTTCTAATAGAAATTTACACGATTATATTCATTATAACTATTCCAGTAATATGTGCATTTAAAAAACTTTGAATTCTCTAGAGATTTCAGATCAAGATAATTTATATGGTCATAAATTAATAAATTATTAGCTTGTTGAAATGTTTGCATCTTCTTTAGATATTCCTCAATTCCGCGAGATTGAAGTCAGTGATTGAAATCTAAATCTCTTAAGACTTTTCCATTCTTTTTTTTTTAACAGAAGAAGATCTAAAAGACAAAGTATTCTTTCTAGCATCTTATTTTGTTTTATTAATACTTTACAAGTCAATATTATGACATTCTTGTTTTCATTTTCATATTTTCATATCTTTGCAACGTTGCATTCCGATTTGCAAGATTTTACAACGTTGCTGTAAGTTTTCATAAATAATTGTATTTTGCGCTTGACCAATTTTATTTTTGCTCTAATCTACTTATAATTGTCCTGACCTTTGCATAACAACGCAACTGCTATGCCTCTACACTACACATATCGGTGTTATGCAATCACTCACATTTGATAAGATAGTAATATCGGTTAAAGGTGTAACTTTATGCTTGAACTTAACTTATCATCAACCATATAAATATCGGATGATGGTGTTTTGGTTCTTAGTGTTCGCAAATAAGACATCTCAAGCGGATACAGATCGCACGATGGAATATTTGAGCTTTAATCTGTCGAGCAAGTCGCTCACTTTGAAGAAACGAGATACTCTTCCTAAACCAGCGGCAAATGAGGTCCGAATTAAAGTCGCGTATTCCGGAATTTGTGGGACGGATCTCCATATTTTGGAAGTATGTTACCATTGTAAAAATATGTTATTTTTATTATCGTAATTGTAAAATGTAAGAAATTTTAAAAATTCTAAATAGTAATATTGAAATTTTACAAATATATAAGTAAATACCGTAATTTTTTCGATTACATGTAGATTACATATCGCTTATTCGTATAGGATACAATTATTCGCATGAACTATAAAAATATTGTATCACCACAAGATATACAAAAGTTATAAATAAAAATTATAAGAGTCAAAGATTTCATTATTTAAATTACTCAAAAATGATTTGAAAATGTTTAAAATTAACACGTCTTATAAGTTAGCGGAACAAAATGAGCAGAACCAATTCTAATTAATATATTTATCTGTTGCTCATTTATTGCTAAAAAGTTGCCAAAAAAAATTGTGGCTGTTATTTTTTTTTTTAAATGATGTTCCGCTAACAGAAGATTAAGTTAGCGGGACAATATGTATACAGCAACAAATAGGTAAAAACAATATTATGAAAAATTTGTTGCTAATTTGTTGCTCTCGAAATATGTTAGTTTAAAATTTGTTACTTGCAAGAGAAGTTGTAAAAATAGCAAAAACCCTCTCGGCGTGCAAATTTACAAGAGTAAAGTACCAGAAAAAAATTGGTTGCCCGCTGAAATTTATTACTGGGATGTTATATGAATTGGTTGCTCCCAAAATATACAAGTTTTGTTACTTGCAAAATAAAATTAAATGAAAACTTGCAAATTTATTATAGATAAGTAATAAGTTTCCTTAAAAAAAAAGTAAAAATTGTATGTATTTGAGCAGTAAGTAGAAGAAATAAATATATATTATAGTGATAAATATTATAGTGATATAATCTATATAGTGATAAAATCTGATACCTATAAAACAGATCCTCAATTATTAATATATATTGCAAATAAATTATAAAATATAATAAAAAATGTATATATATGTATATATGTATATACATCATAATATGTGTATACACCATAATATATATTTATTTCTTCTGCTTATACTGCTCAAATACATACAATTTTTACTTTCTTTTTAAGGAAACTTATTACTTATCTATAATAAATTTGCAAGTTTCCATTTAATTTTGCAAGTAACAAAACCGAAACTTGTATATTTTGGAAGCAACCAATTTATATAACATCCCAGTAATAAATTTCAGCGGGCAACCAATTTTTTTCTGGTACTTTACTCTTGTAAATTTGCACGCCGAGAGGGTTTTTGCTATTTTTACAACTTCTCTTGCAAGTAACAAATTTTAAACTAACATATTTCGAGAGCAACGAATTAGCAACAAATTTCCATGATATTGTTTTTACCTATTTGTTGCTGTATACATATTGTCACGCTAACTTAATCTTCTGTTAGCGGAACATCATTTAAAAAAAAATAACAGCCACAAATTTTTTTTTGGCAACTTTTTAGCAACAAACGAGCAACAGATAAATATACTAATTAGAATTGGTTCTGCTCATTTTGTTCCGCTAACTTATAAGATGTAAAATTAACAGCAGAAAAATGTACATGTTTCGAGTCATAATCAGTAGTTGTTTGTTTCATTACAATCTGATAAATACGTTTCTATTTGAACTAAGGTGAGCCATGATAAAAGTTAAAACCTTATTGCTCTTATATTTGTTTACCTTTGTGTATTTTATCGTGATATTATCTGACACACGAGTACACACGTACATGTCAATATACTTATATATTCTCCGAGCTTAAAATAACATATCTTGTAGGGATCCTTTCCATGTAAAGAGGACGGACCTCTGACTCTTGGACATGAGTTTGTAGGTACTATCGATGAACTCGGATCAGACGTGACCATTTTTAAAGTCGGTCAACGTGTCGCAGTTGATCCCAACAGTGGATGCAACAAATGCGATCATTGTCACAATGCGAATTCTCATTTTTGTAAGACGGGTGGTTTACTGAATACTATAGGAATTTTTAGAGATGGTGGCTGGGCTACGCACGTGCTTGTCCCAGAAACGCAGGTATGCGCTACATACAGGTCTAAGAAAGCCCGCCGGATTTACCGACGAATTCTTCGATCAGTTCAATTCTTCCTCTTAGCAACAATAACTAAGCATTAATAATTTTCGTGATTTAAAGAAATAACGGAAAAGTTTTTCGCGGATTAAATTTCAGAAAGTCGAGCAAAAAGCAAAACTATTAATTTCAAGTAAAATTCATTTTAATAGGATTTTAATTTAAGAATATTTTAACCATTTTCTATCACGTTTTAATTATTTTCGCATTATGATATTCGTTTGCGTATTTTCGGTATTTATGATAGGTATACTTAATCCCGGACGGAATGGAAATGCATCAAGCAGCGCTGACTGAACCGTTGTCATGCATGGCTCACGGCTGGGACAGAATCAATCCTGTACATGTGGGTGACAAGGTTCTTGTAATGGGCGCCGGTATCATAGGTTTATTGTGGGCTTGTCTGTTCCATTTGCATGGTCTCAGAAAGACTGTCACTATCAGTGAACTGCAACAAAAACGAAAAACTCTCGCCTCTAATCTTGGTAATATAAATAATATTAAAAATTTTGGGAAAACCCTCTCTCTTTCTAATGGCGATATATTTATATGTAAATAGGTCTCGATTATAAAATTAAAAGTCCGACGGAACTGAAAGAGGAATTTGATTTAGCTATGGATTGCAGCGGTAGTGCTCCAGCCATGGAATCGGCCATGTCTTTGCTAAGTCACGGTGGTCGCTTATGCGTATTCGGTGTTGCTAATCCAAAAGCAAAAATGTCGATTGAACCATTCCAGGTATATTTCATCCAACCAGTCGAGGGACAAAATCCCAGTTATAGAGTGTTATAAAATTATAAAGATACGTTGGTAATTTTTTTTATTAAAAGTTATAATTATTATGCAGGTTTACAAAAAGGAGCTGAGTATTATAGGCGTGGTTATAAATCCCTACAGCTTTTGCAAAGGATTAGCTTTGGTGCAGTCAATGTCCGAAAAGTATCTTGATTATGGTAAATTAGGAATCAAGGTATTTTCTTTAACCCAATATAAAGAAGCTCTCGACGCCTTGAAGAAGGGAGACATAAGCAAGGCTGTTTTCAAATTGTAAAACAAAATTTCTATAATATATGTAACACAAAAAAAAGACAAGCAATATTTTCTTTTTATAAAATTTTATTGCTCGTTTCATACATAAATTTGGTTGAATATGTAAATGTATGGAGTTTTAAGTAATAAAATGCGATATCGTAGTACAAATGAATACCTATATAAAACTTTTCCACTGATATTATAGCCATCTGATATATCTGACAATACACAATTGTTCACAACGTGTATAAATACTACAGTTATTATAAATATTACGAGTATCATGGCATTGGGGTTTCAAATACAAATTACAATATTAGCAAGTATAAAATTGGAAACTTGTGTAAAGAGTATATATAAAAACATGCTGAGATTCTTTTATTGAGATTCCCGCTTCCTACTGTTTCTCATTAGATTATATAACATCTATGATACGCCTTGTTAAAAAAGATCACGATTATAAATGTGCAGTAAGTAGAAATATGTGCTTGATGAACCGCGTAATGTGTTATATTACATACGTACAAGTTATGCACGTACACGTAATGTAATACGTATGTGTCTTGCCTACATTATACACATTTATAATTTTACTTCTAACATAAATTACACTTTTTTTTTATATCACGAACAAGGCACTAACATCAACATTGTTTTCTTTGTTCATGACATTCCAAATTCTTTCGTTAACGGGGTAGCTAGATAATTCTACAAATCCGTATTGTCGATTTGCAACTACTAATAACTATAAGTAAGATAATATTGTAATATATTTCGTAACGTCATTATTGTTTATTTCACTGTCGATCAGTTGTACTGAAGTCAAGTCCTCATTATGCTGTTTACATGCCGCGTTACATAATATTATATCATCATAAATGTGTATTGGAATGTTAGTTTGTATCTTTCCAACATTTGTATATCGTTGGTATCTATATTCGTAAGAGTACATGAATTACTTTTTCTAATAATTAAAATGTCAACAAGTATCATATCAGCATGACAAATTTATAAAAATCCTGTATAATAAGCTACCGTTGAAACCCTCTTGAAGTCCTATCATAGTGCACCCTCGATTACGTTTGATATTATTTAAATAAAGTTAAAATTTCGATGTAAAAATTGAGCGACGTTGGCGTTTATTAGCAAGGAAAACAGCTTAATAAGAGCAACGCTTATAATTAGTGATTCTTTAATATAATTGGTTCTTTTAATTTTAGTTCCTCGCTGGATCTAAATGTAAGAACTATTGTCGATGAATCGAGTTGGACATACGTTGTGTTTCAATGCAATACTTTCAGTTTGCCGTAGAACATGGTGACCGTTGAGTAACCATGTTGTAAATTAATGAAAAGGAAATAAAAATCATAAAATTATTTGGTAACATTTGCGTTAAATGTAGCCTAAATGTAGCCAAGTATTATTTAGCAGAAAATCAAACCGATTTACAATTGCCTCAGTTAAACGCAACCAACATATTAAAGAATCATTGAACGCTCACTGAGTTTTTTCGCTGAACGCATCCATTATTACGCTTATCATATGAAAAAAAAAGAATACAGTAAACAAATTAAAAAGAAAGTGAATATAAATCAAATGTAAAGATCTCAATATAAAAATTGCATCTTTAATATATGTATATACCTATATATGTATATTATATATACATAAAAAATTTGTTCTAAAAATGAGAGTATCATAATAACCGAATGTGTAAATAATGATACTAAATTTCTATCAACAACTGCACTGTGGTGACGCAACGTGTCACGATATGCGCGTCTTTCGTTAACGATAAATTGGTCTGCTTGTAAATAACTATAAAAATAATTGCATGATACAAATGTAGAAAGTAAGTTAGTAAAACAGTAATTGAGGCCCTCTTACAGTATAGGTTTTGGTTTTACAGCATTATCGCGACAACAATAAAGCTGATGGTTGCGTAGAGCCATTTTAAGAAGTCACATTGACTCGCCGCTGCCCATTGAAGGCCCGGATAGTTAATATTTGGTGTAGAAATTTCTGAAAATATCAAATATGTATATAATGATAAACATATAGAAACCAGTTTGGGATCTATAATTCGATATTATAAACGGTATCTAAACGACCATTACTGCAAGAACAAGTATAAAACACATAACTTACCTCATTGTCAATGTAATTAACAAAACTAGAACTACCAAAGGTCCGGAAGAAATTGGAACTACGCCAGTTCCATAATGAGCTTGACCACAAGCTGGCGGGCAAACAGGGATAATGGTTTCTGCGCAAATAAAAGAGGGAACAAATCTAAAACATGCTAGCTACCAAAACAAATTAACTGACTAAAAGAAAAGACAAAGGATCAAAAGATGATAAATTATGCTGAAAGATATGAAGATGTATACATTGATAGAAATTGAAGATTCACAACTGAGATAATAACATGATAATAATTTTACTATTATCATGCATAGTCAACGTATTGACAAAAATTTGTATTCAATATAATTAATCGTTCCAAGATTCCAACATTATCTACAGCTACATACATGGAAGAAGAAAAATTGTTTTTTTTTGTACTCTCTTACCGAAAAGTTCGACTTTCGTTTCAGCGGTGCCAAGTTTGTTGGCAGCACGACATACGTATTCTCCATATTGCCGTTTTTCTATAGTAATAACTCGGATCGTTGTATCGGTATACTCATCCGCGGTTGCAAAATGTGATATGCTGTAATGCTGATTATTCGACAACTGTACGTCATCTTTGAGCCAGATAATGGCTGGCGGAGGATACGCTTCTACATGGCACTCCAGATCCATGTCGTATTGCAAGGCTTGTCCGAGTCGTGGCCTAGGGGCTGTGATTACGGGCGCGAATTCGACCTCCACGTTAATGTTACGCCTAGCACCGCGTCCAACGCCGTTCTCAGCGATGCAATAATACGTTCCGCGATCCTCTTTTCGTATGAAAGATATCTTTAGCGTATTGCCACTGAAATATTTTCAGATTACATAAACATTGCTTGTTAAATGCTCACTTTCTTCATCCATTGAGAGAAAAATATAGTTACTTTTGGCCTCAACCATAATTTTATAATATTTAATTTTATAATATAACACGAAATATGATTAACTTAACTATATGCATCATTATGTTAATCATAATTAACGTTAGAAATATTATAAAATTATGGTTGAGGCCAAAAGTAACTATATTTTTCTCTCAGTGTGGACATAAGCATATCATCGTACCGATAGATTGATCCTCCAGTGGGTAAAATAGCATTATTTTCTCTACGCCACGATATCCTTGGCGACGGAAAGCCATTGGCGTAGCACTCCAACAGGACAGGTTGTCCCTCGCTGACTACTAGAGATTGGGTCGAGTTGTCGCTAATTATCGGTGGTCTACGAACTTGCAGTTCCACTTCCGCGCTTATGAGATTGTTTACAGATATTTGTATTCTACACTGATAGAATCCAGCATCTGTTTCTTGTATGTCTTTAATCTAAAATGTGATTAATTCCAACGTTATCAATGTTAATAACAATCCAAACAACGGATGTATCTTGATCGGAAATTTATTCCATTGAGATCTCACTTGTAAAACATAAGTGGTGGACGCTGTGTCGTATCTAAGGGCGAATCTACTGTCTCTGATTATCAACGCAGTGCCGGTGGAAAGTGCCACTTGCTCGTGCACGTTTTCTTTGTTGACTTTTATCCACAAGATAGGATAGTCCTGCGCGTACTGAACGGAGCACTGCATTTCTACCGTCTCCCCGATATCCTTAATTTGCTCCTGCGATATGTAAGATATTGTCGGGGTGCGTTGAGCCGCAGCTGAAACAGCGTATGAATCCATGATTTGTCACGTTAAAAAACTCAACTTGCGCGACGCAACGTGCATCGTCGAAAGGCAAAAGGAATTTTTCCCAATTCGAGGAAATGTGGCGCTATCAACGAAACGACCTGATTATCGCGTACGCGGGTGCATGCGAAATTTGTGCTCGATAAAATTGTCCTTACCCGTTTGCAGAAACGCGCATATCAAGGCTAGAATTATGACACGCATTATGACACACCCAACGTGGTACTCGAGTCTCAATCCGGAGCGTTTAGCTTCTCCCTACGATGCGTTTGTCGCTCTCGTTCTCGAGCATAGAGTCCCTCCTCCCTTCCGATTTACATTCGGATGAACGTCCGGCTGTCGCGTGATGATGCGATCGGGGGAAACGCAACGTGCACAAATTTGTCTTCCGTAGGCGTGTATAGACGCGCAAAGCGTCTGCAGACGGTACAGGTGTCTGTTGACTGACCACGAGCGTTGTAAATATGGCGAATGATGCTACGGCATTAATCAAGTGTAAGACGAAATTTTATTTTATCACTAATTTGGATTTTCACCGTGATTATACCGGATCTACCTAAATTGATTTAAAATCGCGACTGACAATTACGAAATTGTAACCAGTCGGTTTAACATTTTACAAATAATTCCCAAAAATTATTGACGCAACTCGATCATTCTCGCGATTGATTTGAACATTTGAATGGTCTCGTTCAAATTTAAGCGTTGAAATCAATCTGGCGAGTAAAATTTTTGGAAAAGAACCGTGAAAAAGAGATTTTTAAAAATTTTATTTCTAATTTTGTGCATTTCGATAATTCCGGTGCAACAGATTATTTCAAGCCTCGCTAGTTTACCGACGTTTTATTTATTATTGATGAAACAATCTTTTATGATATATTAAACATGCGGAAATAAAAGTTAGATATGATTATATAAATCAATAATGAAAGGAAGGGAGAATAATAGAAAAAAAAAGAAAACGTAGAAATATTGAGTGTAAAAATTTTAAATATATTTTTAACAACATTAATCAAGTTTGAGTTAAAATACATTCTGATGTATCGAATAACAAATAGCGAAAAAAGTTAATATGTTAAACCTATATTAAAATATTTATCTGTCAATATATATAAGCTATTTAAATTTTTCAATTAAATTAAATTGCGAACTTAATTAATCTCATTTGTTTAATTAAGATCTTGGTTTCAGTCTTCAAGTGATTTTAAATAATCATTTTTGCAATAGAGTCAAATAAAATGCTTTGTGAGAAATCTAATAAAATCTTTACATCTCGTTATACAGATCTGTCAATTTATCTGTCAATATTCACAAACCATTAATATATTTAAATTTTTTAATTAAATTGCTAATTTAATCAATCTCATTCATTTAATTAGGATCTTGATTTTAGTCTTCAAATGATCTTAAATAATTGCTTTTGCCCATAGACTCAAATAAAATGCTTTGTGGGAGAAATCTAAGAATCTCTAGAATCTTTGCGTCTCGTTATAAAAATCTAATTTCGTCGATACAGAATAGTAATCAAGACAGTAAAGTAATGTGGGTTTGATGAAGTAAACGCCAAGTCGACGATTAAGACACAGTTTAATTTCGTTAATAAGTAAAGAGACATTCTCCAAGGGATAACCTTCGGTTTATTAACGTTTGCGCGTGACAGAAAACGGCGAGTGCGCGTGGATATCGCGATAGATCATGCGCGGTTTCTATACCGTCTGCGATCCGCGAAGCGGACCTACGCGCGACGCTTCAAGTTCAAGCTCGTACGAAAGGTCGATGATGCGTTCAATGCGACATGTATGTAACACACATGTTGTGTCCATTGTGTAACCATAGCAATTCCGAAAGCCTCGACATTCCGCCGCTCGACCGCTTCTCCACCCCCGGCTTTCCATTCTCGAGGGGGGATGGGGTGAAATCTTCGCTCTCCTAAAGGCGAAGGTAATGCACACGTATGTACATACACCCTCGTGGAATGTGTGCGACCACGTAAATAAGGGACACTGACGGGGTGACATATACCTGATATATAAGTATCCTGTTGTCCTCTGCGGTCAGTATATCTCATACTACCGTCGCGAGGGAACGATTCGATCGAGGACTCATCCATACGAATTCGTGTTTCCAATTAAAAAAAAAAAAAAAAACAAACGCGCGCGTAAATTTCACTGTTTAACTTGACTCCACTTCTCTTTCTCCGCTTTTGATTCCGAAGTCGTCGACCTAGCTGCCCGTCACGATCAGAGACGATTCAAAGGAGAAGAGAATAAATGAAATTTTAACGAATATTGAAATTTTTTATTTTTAAACAATAATTTTGAAAAATATTGTTTAAAAAAATTGAAAAAGTAAACGATCAAGGAATGAAGTCAAACAAGGGATAGCATATTGGCACATTGACGAATTGGTCCAAATGTGAATCCGAAAAGTAGCAAATGCCGACAATCATGTCCCGCTGCATAAAAACACCGTCGAGGCGATTGGACGAGGCTTCTCTTCGATGTGTCTTCACCTCCGTAAGGACATTTCGAGTACAAAACGCTGACCATCACCACCACATTTCTTCGAGCGAGGTGGATTCGTGTTTCATTCATAATTGAACGACCGTTCAACCGATACGAGGTCGTCGCTGCGACTATCCAAGCTATCGACACTGATCGATGCTCGTGTTCCTGCGGTTAGTAATCAGACGTGATCGAGAAAATTCGTCGGAAGTAGCGTCTGGATAGCGTTTCGTCGGATATCTAAACGACGTTACGGAAATTCCGAATATCAAGATGATTCTTTTGGGAAATGAGGAGGATCTCTCGTCTTGTCACGCGCAGATGGATGAATAATCGCTGAAACAATCGCCGCGTAAAGTCGTTGTTTCCGGAAAAAGAGAAAATGTTATCGGACCAGTCAACGCGCCGAGTACTGTCCATCGAAAGTCTTCCGGTCTTGGCGAACGTATCTTAAGAAACCCCGAAGAGATCAGCATGGACGATAAGCTGCAAGTAGACGATGACAGCCAGGTATACTTAGCACCGTTCCAAAAATCGGTTTTGCAACCCGCGCATGTGAGAATAATTCTCATAGTGAGTTATCGTTTAGTAATATACATGTATATGTATACATATATATATAAACATGCAAAGTACTACATCCCCGAAGTGTGTGTAGCACGAGCACGTATATGTATATAGAGAAAAATGAAATGAATGATAACTATGATGACCATCCATCCTAATATTACAAAGGACAGTTCTTTATTTTAGGTCTGTCCTTTAGATTTATTTATTTTTCTTAAAAACTCATTTTTGTCCTTTATTTCTGAAGAGTCCTATAAAATATCCTATATTTCAGTCTTTATCACCTTTGTGTTTAAATAAAGATGTGTTTCTTTTTTATATATAATTATTTTAGTTTACAAAATTTTATTTTTTTTAATATAAATATATATTCGGGGAAAAAAATATTATTAATAATAATAAATTTACATTGCACTTTGTGGAAAAGGGTAGGTGGCGATGACTTTCATTTTTTTCAAAGAAATATGGTCACCTTAATGATGCGAAAGCGCACATTTACGTGTTTACGAGTTCGCGCGTTCGAATATCTAAGTGATCCATCTGTGACCAGGGGGATGCACGTGTCTCAATAATACATCTAAACTACGGATCGATATCTGCATCCGTCATCTCTCTCGTCAAGGGACTGTAGGACTGAAATAGTCACTCGTTATCTCTAATCGACATATCCGCCGAGTCTAATTACCGGCGAGTGTAATTGGCGTACTAATACGCTGCTCCTTTTTCACTACGTAGTATCCACCGGCGAGAACTCGTGTTGATTTTTTATGTTTAAGGGTGATTAAGATATCGATCCTCCGACCATTTTATTCTTCACCAACTCATTTCTATCTCTCGCTCGCATCGTCACCGATTCCATTATGAGATTAAAACTCCAATAATAACTCTGTATGACTTTTTTTTTTTTTCCCTTTTACGACCGAGGATACGAATAGAACACGAGCCGGCGGAAGTAATGGTCCACTGGAAAAGCTCGAGCTTTGTCTGAATCATTTTAGCAAAACCACACTCAGAGGCCTGGCAGCTGGGGCGCCTTTCTTCATCCCGATGAGAACAGCCCGGTCGAGCATCACTTCAACGACGAGAAGTCGAGCGGCTCCGGAAACTCCTCCCGCGCGTCCTCGGCCAGGTCCTACAACGGGCCGAAAACTCCGCATAGAGACCACGTTTACGAGCACGACAAAAACGGCTCGCTGGCCTGCGGAACGCCGGCGAGCATCAAGAGAAAATTGTCGAGGGCCAGCGTATACCCGTCCGGAACGAATCTGATCGCGCAGGATGCCTTCGGTAAGGACTAATTTGGCGCTTCGCCGAAGCGCTAAACTGTTTCAAAGCCAATACACGGCTAACACGGTTCGATTCCAAATAATCGTCGCCGAGAAATTTTCAAATTTTTCCGAGCCTCGAATACGTAAGATTCGCTCGACAACGTGGGAAAATTAATTTTACTTTAGGTGCCCAGATAGGAACGCATGCAAAAAATTTTAGCATCATTTTAATTTTAAAATATAATGTATGATATATTTTGTAATAAGTCTAAATCTAATTTTTAAAATCATTAATTCTAAATTCAATCATTGTAACATATAGCCATCTTTAAAAAATGGATCTCGAAAAATAATATAAAATAAATATTATATATATATATATATATATATATATATACATATATATATATATATATATATATATATATATATGTATAATAATATATAAAATTAAAAATGATTTAATATAAATTAAAATATAAAATAAATTCTTATATAATTGTAACATTAGAACGAATCATATTTGCATAATTATTACTGAATACATTGCAGAAATTAATTCTGTAATTATTGTAAAAGCCATTAAAGAATAAAATAAATTGTACAATCATTATTCAAGTAATAGCAAGAAATTTTTTTTATTTTTTAAGTAACTTTGCGACATAATTTTCTCAATCAATATTCAGAATTTATAATTATAACATTTTTTTTTAGCAAAAGATATGCGTTTTGTAGAATCACCTTATGATAATTATTGCCAAATGCTGTGAATGGAAAGAAGCAATAATTGTGCATTTATTAGAAAATCCTATCTGGGTTTCCTATCTGGGTGTCGCTCGTATATTGTTGTTTATCCAGCGCTTTAACAATGGAATTTACTAGATGTAAGTTGTAACGTGACATGATCTACATGAACATGATACTTATGTAAAGAATAAAACGAGTCACTCGTGGAAACTCGCGGTTGTCTATAATAGCAATAAAGCTATGTCAGTAAACCTCGATCAATATGCGTATACGAATGTCAGCGTGTCACGAATATCGGATATTAATAATGCAACGTTTGACTCGGGAGCTCTAGTATTATATCACCGTACGAATGCGCATTCTAACTTTTTGCTCTTTTTCGTAATAGCGTTCTACTTTTGCAAAACTATGCCGCGAAATTGTAGGTATTATTGTAAGGATATCTTCAAGGTGAAGCGAATCGCGTCGTGGATTGAAAGAAGTTTACAATATGCATTAATTCGCTGTAATTTGCCGAGTGTAGGGCGATTTCCGTCGAATTTGAAGAGTCGCGGACACGTTGAAATGTTGTAACAATTCTGTTTAAAAAACTACTCAAGGTCCCAGGCTCACGGCACCTACCTCCCCGGACATCAATCCCTCGCTGCCGGATACGCCGGTCTCGTTGGATTTCGCCGAAACCGCCGGGGATTCATTACCACGGAAAGAAATGGGATTCGATCCCGAAATACTTTATTTTCGGTGAGTAGTCGTCTACTCGCGATATGTCACGAGTTATTTTGGTTTCTCCTCGTTTAAACTGTAGACAATCAAGTATACCGAGACGTATATATGTATATAGAGATGGACATAGGCATTCTATTATTACAAGCTTAATACAATTATCTAGAATGTTAGCGAGTGTCTTATCATTTTTTTATCATTACTTGAACATGCGCAGGGAGAAGGAAAATGGGAAAGGTTGTACTATTTCGAAGGTGCTCTATTTTTAGAGACTGTTCTACATGAAACATGCATATGCGAGACAAAGCATTATTATCAAAATTGGTCTTTCATCTTTTGAAAGAATTTCTTGACATTTCGCGATTAATTGTTTAAAAGTAACTCGATTTAATTTTAGCGACGGGCATCGAAGGATCGATATGATATTAGTCTACCAAGAGGAGAACGAAGGAGTCATGACCGAATTAGAAGCTCGTCGACGAGAACAGAGACGAGTGTTTCAACAAAATCTCTTGAAGGAAGGTCTGCAATTAGAGCTCGAGCCGAAAGAGAACTCGTTTGATGGCAAAACGTACTTCTTAAAATTACATATACCATGGAAAATCAAAGTGCAATATGCCGAAGTAATGGGTCTAAAACTACCCACCAAGAGATTCAAGACGATCCCTATGAAAACTTGGGTATGTCTTTTTTTTAACGATTCACACGTTAAGCACGTCCTATGCGTCGTTCTGTGGTCACGTAAATGACATTCGAATTTTGAAAACAGGATGAAGACGGTGCCAAAGAAATATCGAAATTCTGGGCGCGATGGGCGCGGTGGTCAGAATGGATACGTAAAATTCATACATGGGATACGTCCAAGTATCCCGAAGAACCACATTTTTATGACTACATAGATTCCGGTGATAAGGAGGAAAGGTATTTAATTTAATGCAAAATTATTAGATAGATCAGAGATAATTATCGTCGAGTTTGATTATCGAACTTGATATTCGGCAGGTTTATCGTGAAGGAAAGAGACAATGCTTACACGCCCGCTCAGAGATCGTTAATAGTGATGCAGATATTACTACGAGCGAGATATGACGAGAACCATGAGAAATCTGGTATTCGTAGGCTTTTAGCGGACGGAACGTATCTCGATTGTTTTCCTTTGCACGAGGGTCCTTATAATAAGCCTATGCGCAACGGAGAAGTTCTCGACAGATATCTGTTGTACTTGATATGGGCGAGACCCGCGCAATGGTAATAAAAAATACTTTGAGCATACTCGATGTAGCATAATATGATTTTTTTCATGTATCTTTAGGTATAAAAAACAGCCGTTATGGCTAATAAGACGATATTTTGGCGAAAAAGTCGCTCTTTACTTCGCGTGGCTAGGATTTTACACGAAATCCTTATATGCACCAGCAGTGGTAGGACTTTTATGCTTCGTTTATGGTCTTGGAAGTATGGATGGTGAAGACAATATTCCCAGCAAGGAAATATGCGATCCTAATTTAGCTGGTAAATAGTCTTCGTTGTAATATTTCGCACAAAGATCTCGGTTAACAAATCGTTCTACAATGTCTAATATTTTTAACTTTATGTAACGCAACATTTCAGGAAATATCACTTTGTGTCCTCTTTGTGATAGAGCGTGTACCTATCAAAAGCTCGGCGATTCCTGTATATTCTCGAAATTGACTTACTTATTCGACAATCCCGCGACTGTCTTTTTCGCTATTTTCATGTCTTTTTGGGGTAAGATTTGAAAAAAAATACACAATCATGCGTATCTATATACGATGTAACGTGTTTGCTTCAACTTTTTTAACGTTGCTATAATAGCTACGACATTTCTCGAGTTATGGAAACGGCGACAAGCCGTGCTTGTTTGGGAATGGGATCTTCAAAACGCCGAATACGATGAAGAGCCCAGACCTGAATTCGAAACGTCGGTTAAAACGTTCCGAATAAATCCCGTGACGAAGGAAAAAGAACCGTATTTACCCGCGTGGTCTAAAGCCGTCCGAGGTTTAGCTACTGGTTCAATGGTATTTTTTATGGTAATTATTTCATCCGCCATTTCTAGTTTCCTGCGACATTTCATCACGGATTCTTATCGTTATTATTTTTGTGCAGATATGTGTAGTCCTTGGAGCGGTTTTGGGGACAATCGTGTACCGCATTTCATTAGTTGCCATCTTTTACGGTGGAGGTGGTAGCTTTTTAAAAAGACACGCGAAAATATTCACTTCCATAACTGCTGCCCTCATTAACTTGGTGATAATAATGATACTTACGCGAATATATCATCGGTTGGCTCGTTGGATGGTCAATATGGAAAATCCGAGAACGCAGACGGAATACGAAGCCAGTTATACATTTAAAATCTTTTTATTCGAGTTCGTCAACTTTTACTCTTCTTTGATTTACATCGCCTTTTTTAAGGTACATTAACATACATTAATCGACACGAGCGCTGTGTTTGAGCTTTGTATCATTTGTATTCATTCATTTTAGGGAAGATTTTTCGTCCATCCTGGCGATGCGGATGCAAGAGCCTCCGAATTTTACCGCATCAAAACGGATGTATGCGATCCCGCTGGTTGCCTCTCGGAGGTCTGCATTCAACTTGCGATTATAATGGTCGGTAAGCAATGCTTTAATAATTTTGTCGAAATCTTATCGCCGAAATTGTGGAATTGGTGGCGCAAGAGAACGCATGTCGCGGCGACAAAGAACCACGATAGAAGATATACCTGTTGGGAGAAGGATTATCAGCTTCAAGACCCAGGAAGGCTAGCTTTATTCGACGAATATTTAGAAATGAGTAAGTCTGCCACTACGGTGTTTTATGGTGGGACATCTTTTTACAGACATTTTTTTATGATTTATAGTTCTGCAGTATGGATTTGTAACATTATTCGTGGCAGCGTTCCCATTAGCACCTCTCTTCGCTTTATTGAATAATATCGCCGAAATAAGATTAGACGCGTACAAAATGGTCAAGGAGGCTCGCAGACCGTTAGCCGAACGGGTAGAAGATATTGGCGCTTGGTTTGGTATTCTTCGGGGTGTAACTTACGTGGCCGTGGTGTCGAATGTACGCACACATATACGAACAAATTCGTCGAGTCGCGCAAGTCGCTCTGGCGCTCGTTTACAAGATATACGTGTTACAGGCCTTTGTTATCGCATACACGTCTGACTTCATCCCACGAAGCGTGTACACGTTTGTTTATTCGCCTACTGAAGATTTGGTGAATTACATTGATAGTTCTTTGTCAGAATTCAATACTTCCGATTATCGCGACGATATGAAAAGCGATGTAGAGGACGAACATCCGGAAACGTGTCAGTACAGAGGCTACAGAAACGGCCCGGATCACCCCGACGATAAGTACGGGCTCAGTCCGCAGTATTGGCACGTTTTCGCCGCACGTTTAGCTTTCGTCGTTGTCTTCGAGCACATTGTAAGTCGATAAACTTGTTCTGTCACTAATGAGGCAATAAATTGGTCGTTTCGGTGGAGGGAAAACCCTTTTTTTTTTTTGTACAGGTTTTCGCACTTACTGGTATTATGAGCTACGTAATACCGGCTATACCGCATTCTCTGACAACTCAGTTGCGACGCGAACGACTGATCGCCCAGGAAGAGAAGTACGAGAAGGAAATAAAAGGGAAAGAAGATGAGGACGATTTACTTTCGGTTTTGAGAGAGGCCGGGAGCATCGGTAGAGGAAGCTGGGCTAGACGATTCAGCAAACTGAGCGACGTTCTAGACACTCACGCTGATATTAAGCATAACAAACGCAGTGATAGCTCCACAGTATGGGAAGTCCCATAAAAAATCGAGCATTATCTCTCTGTCATATACATTCCACTCATAAAACTCTAAGTTAGATAAGAATAAGAAAAAAGAATAAAGCCAAATCTCTATTGTGTAAAATTCCCTGTTCTCAGTATCTCATTTCCAAATAACTTATAAAGTCCAGGTTCTGTAACAAATTTACACTTATGCTTTTCAACATTCTCGCCCTTAATTATTACCAAATGCACTGTAAAAAACGCAGATGTAAGGTAAGAGTTACAAACATACCGTTACACAATATACTTTTTTATTTTACATAATGCCATATTTTTTTCCTAGAAATTATTACAATCTATAGTATGTATATATATATAGAATATATTTATAATAATATACATGTATTTTCTTTCTCTCTCTCTCTCTCTCTCTCTCTTTGTCCCCCTCCCTATATACAGAATATTAAGAAAAGATCGCGCACTAACAATTAGTGGGTGGTCTTTTCCTAACACCCTGTGTACATATATATATATATACATATATATATATATATATATATATATATATATATATTCATTTCGATACACATCACTTTTTTACGTCTATTACTTTAAAATCTAAAAGTCTAATTACATTACATATTTTTTTACGGAAACTATATCACAGTTGTGTTTGAAGGAGAGACGGGGATTTAAAGGAAGGAAGCCATTCAGGTAACTGATACTGAGCATAGTCTATTCGGTAAGATTATAAAATATGATGAACACAAAGTATTTCAAACTACAGGCTATTTCAAACAACATACTTGAACATTATCGAGAAAATTAATCAGAATTATCACATTATCGCTTAATTTCTGATATTTTCACATTTAATTATCATAAATACTTTATTTGGAATCCGTCAATCTATTAGATTTTTTTACAATTTGTACAGTAGGAAAAATTTCAGTTTTATTTATTTAACTTACCGAATGGACTAAGCTGCGACTGAAAATATTTTTTTTCTCAACAAGGTAAAAAAATAGAACTGTAGGAAGGGCAACACTTAACTAGGTCCGGGAGGGCCATTGAAATTAAACATGGTAGGTGGACGTCCCGGTAAAGGTTTTGGTGGTAACTTCGGCGTCATTGATCCTGAAACGCAATAGTACAATAAATATATCCGTTATATAAACACATGAATTTGCAAATGATATATCTCACCGTTAGGCTGCGTTGGTGGAAATTTTGTGGGGCTAGGACTATTGAAAGACATATGTCTCCGTGGATGAACGGCAGTACAGCATGTATTTTCTAACGTGGAATTTCGGCGCGTCAGTAATGCCGAACTACTTGGATTTAGCGTCACTGGAAGTCGTGGTGGTAACGTTACAGATTGCCCGTCTCTTCGCGGCGGTAACGGCGGTGGTGAAATATCATCTCTCGGAGGAAGAATTGGTGCGTTTGGAGCTTGTTTTGCCTAAATTTAATCAAAACAAATTAATTTTTTTGAAGAAAATAACACAATTATTCTGGTTTTCATGAATCTTAGTACAAAAATATTTTTATTCTAATGCAATACAGAAATATAAGTTCGTAATTGTCAAAATTGTGAAATGTAATTTGTCAAAAAATTTGATATTATCCAACATAACAAGTAACTCGATAGTAAATAAAAGTAATTTGATTTAAGAATAACATTTAGAGAAAATTCAAATTTGTAACATTTTCAAATCTTGCTATAAAATATCTCGATATTGAATTAGAGCAATAATTTGAAAATTATTTTGAACTAAATGAATCTTTCAGTTAATCTTAGAAACTTACTTGTTGTGGTGATTCGCTACATGAATTTTCTCGTCGTTTAGGTCTAGGTGGTAGAGGTGGTGGAAGTTGGCTAGGAGGTATATTATTCGGAGACGACGGTGTTGGTATTGCACTGGGACTTCCGGGCAACGGTAGACACGGTACAGGATTTATCATGTTTGTATTAAAGATGAAGTGATTACTCTGATGATGAGTAGTAACGAAAGGTCCAGGAGATTGAGGACTGCTACTCGACGAAGGAATCGAAAATGCCGACTTGCTAAGTGGACTAGGTGATGCTGGAGGTGGCACATTTGCTACGGAAAAACAGCGAAAATTACATATTTATAATTATTGTTAATCCCCGTGATTTAAGCATAGATGCATACTCAATAAGACAGGCGCAAAAACACTGTGATCCACTGTATGTTGACCTGTGTTTTGTGATCCATGTGGAGATGTTTCCGGTAATTCGTGGGAACTCGCATCTGCCGGGGAATCGTGTAATCTGGACGTTACCATATGTAATGGAGCTGGTAATCTTCTGATTTTAATTCCTGGCGATTTCAAGTTCAACTCTGGCCATTTACGCGGCTGTTATAAAAATTTTTAATGTAAAATGGTAAACGATAGAATAGTTTTTATTACATTATATCAAATAACGCTTACGAATCGTGGAACTTGTCTGGCTCCTCTTGGTTCGATTTTTAAACTTTGTTGATACAAATCATTGCTTATTTCAGCATCGTTCGTACTAGGACTAAAAGGACACAGGTTTTCAAGAAATTGTCGTATTCTAGGCTCCACTGAGAGACAATAGGGTTGATTTTGATACTGCTGTATTTCACCAGTTATTTCTGCTACTTTTCGACGTTTACTAAAATTAATAAGCTCTGGACTTCCCGGTAAATAATCCGAATTTCCCTCTTCAATATGCAGAATATTAGTCAAGTACATACCTAAGAATGAAAAAAAAAGAATTTTCTGTAGTAACAAGAGGTTAGAAAGTTATTTTGTATTACTTACCAAAGAATGGTACGCAAGGTGGATTGATAGATCTTAGTTTTTCTTGATACTTCCGGAAATGATCGTTGTTAAGCTCTCGTGCTTCTTCCAACGCTTTCTCTAATCGTGCTGGTAATTGCTATAAAAATAATCGGGTAAAAAAATAGTTTTATACAAGAATTTTTATTATATGTACATATATTGCACATACTTGAAATGTAAATTTTAATCTAAAAACTGAAGCCGATCCCATAGCACTGATAACGGCTAAAACGCCATTAAAGTTATTGAGATCTTGCAGCACCATCATTATTTCGATTGCACGTGATACAATGGCTAGTCTCTCGTCGACATTTTCAGCCTCTACTATTGTCTTTTCTAACCATCTTGTGAACTATCAAACCAAAATAAAAAATTAATATTACGTAGTGACAAAATAACAGATATTTTATGTCACGACTTGACTTTAAATAAAAACTTACATTTGTTGTATGCTTAATCATTTTCAGCAAATTCGGAGATGTCTTTTCTTTATCCTTTTTTGTCCATACAGATCCGACTAACTCGGAAGGCTTTACTGTTCTATACAGATCAAACTCCAATAGTGTCAATTGTCTTGCTAATTCGACTGGATGTAACTGTAATTGATAAGTTATTTCAGTAATTAATGTCGTTTAAAATATATCGAGGTGTTAGAGAGATATTGTAAAAAACAAATTAAGAGAGAAATCATCTGCATACCGTAAGTATTCCATATTCCTCCTCAGTAACTTTAAGATGCCACTCAATCAGTGGAGGATCTCGTTCAAAACTAAATTGAATAGGTCGTTGTTCCGATGGCTCGCACTTTCTTTGCACAATTTTTATTACCGAATCAACCCATTTCCGCATATATTTGCCACTAACTGAATTCAAAAACAGTTGCAATTTTTCCAAAAGATTTCTATCACGTTCAAAATCGTAAAAATGATGATCCACCTAAAAAAATTTATGTAAAAAATAAAACTTTAAATATTTTTAGAAAATCTATAAACAAAGATTAGAAAATGTTACTAACCCAGTGTCTTAAAACATTCAAAACTCTAAACTGCACTGGTTGACAAAATTCTTTCCTATATCTTTTCCAATCTTCTCTAGCTATCTTACATGCAGAAGGTTTTTCTTCTTCACCATAGACTAACGAAGGATCTGGTATGTCGAATCTTTCAATTAGCAATGTCAACAATTCTTGAGGTGAGCAAAAACTCCTATAAAATAAATCGCTAATGTAAAATAATGTGTCATACGTGGGAAGAATTAAGGTAATATGCTAGCATTACTTGCCTGTAAGTAGTAAGGAATGTTCTTACAAAAGCTGGATCAGCATATATATGATAAGTTAATCTTTCCACTAACTTTACCAAAGTCGCGCCCTTGATCAAGGGAACACCACCATTCTCCCTAGCCTCCAAAACAATATTTTCCGGACTATCTTGTTCAGCAAATTTATACAAGTGAGATGGAGGTAGCCTCAATGGGTGCTTTCTTTCCTCGTCCAAGAGGATACTATCTAAAGTTCTTTCTAACATACTTTTTGTATTCAACATTACTAAATCCGCCATCCAATTATTCTTGTCTTCGACAGATTTGGCAACAAGAATAACATTAGGGTGGTCCCTTGGTGCAATTTCAAAAGCATTCTTTAATTCTATAATGAAAAATGTTTTAATTAGTAAGATTACAAATGTAATCACAAATTTATGATAAAATTGTATATACATTTACCTTCAGTATCTTCTCTATCAATAATATCGACTTTTCTAATAAAGAGTCTCTCTTTCAGTCGGAGTTCACCTTGATGAGTCGAATGTCCACCTACTCCGACTGCAACAATACCTGCTGCAACGGTAACACTAACTCTCTTACTACCAGTTGGTTTACACAATACTAATAAACCATCGAATAACAAGGCCTTTCTTTCTGTTAATCTTCGTCCATTACTAGCCACCTTTTTCAAGGTATCCTCTGTACAAACATTACATAACGATATAGAACTATCGACGATTGAAAGGAATGAATAGCGAGAGATAAAAAGATATATTTTTTGTTACCTCTAATAAATTCATTGCAACACTGCCCGATATCTCTTTGATCCCAACCGTCGACAGTCTTTTGTAGTTCACTAGTTTTCTCTAGTGCCGCCTGTCTTCTTGCTCTGCTCTGCATTCGCAAGCCTGTATCCTTTTTTGGAAGACTTGCCACAGATTGCATTAATTCCATTTGTAGTGGTCTTAACAAACCTTGCACTTGTTCTAGAGTTTCGCCATCCTCTGTGTTAGGTGTGCGCTTGTGTAAAACCTATAATTTTAAAATATAATAAGTAGACCTTGTGCTGCAAAAATAATTTTGCCGAGATGCATAACGAGTAAATGGATACCTTTATGTAATCAAAATATAGGAAGCAATGCCATACAGGTTGCAATAAAAGTTTTGGTAAATAATATTTAACAGCCTCCTTAAAACCATGGCCTGCTGCCCGCAAAGCTGTACTAGCTTCCGGTCTTGACAATAAATTCGTTAAAACGTCCCGACTAGCTGGACTATTAATATCTTTCGCATATCTAACGACATAATATAATTAGAATTATATGCATATGTCGCACTGAAATGTAATACATACTTTATATAAACATCAAATTCTGCTGCCTCTGCTAATTCTTCAAAACATGAGCCAACTGTAAGTGTTTGCTTCTCTTCCGTAATTTCCATTATATCTTCTAAACTCCCGAGTAATGTCATAGTAACTTCATAAATATCCGTAATATTACTGAAAAGCGTCTCAATTTCTCTCTCTTCTTGCGCTAACTTTGCAATTTCTTCACGAAATACCTAGTAATAAAAATTAATTTTTTAATCCCTCCCAACAAAGTTTCAATATTCTGTAACAACATCTATGATGTATTACTTTGATGATCATATGTAAGTCACGGATGTAATGCCGTTCATCATGAATGAGATCTCGAACAGACTCTTCATAAGTCTGCGAAACAACTGCACCCAAGCTACTTTGTGGACCTTCCATACAATCATCTTGATAAAACATGTCCATCAGTACCTATTGATAAATTACATTGTTACTAATAATTATTTCCAATATTTTTATACTCTTGAACATCAATATCAAAAGAAGAAATAACAAATGGAATATTTAATGATTAATATAATTAATAAGACTTTAATACAGTTTATCATAGTTTTTTATCAATGACAAAAATAACTACTCTAATAGCATGCAACACAAAAAGTGATTAAAAAAGACGAACAGAAACAGTTTGTACGTATTAAAATGCTTTTTCCCAATGTGTACGTTCACATATATGAATTATTTTAATGCATGCTACAATATAATTAGCATAAACATAGTGTAAATAGTAATAATTATATGATTTATCTGTTAATCTTTTACATTTAAAAGAGGTTAGAATACATACTTTGCGGAATTACACAATTTGAAATAAATTATTTCTCTTATGGTTAGCTATAAAAAACTGGGAAACATGAAAAAGTTAGAAAGATTGACATTTAATATTCTGTTACCAATGTTGATGCTAAAACATAATTAGTCTGCATATGTTATGTCATATAAAAAATATATTAACAAGCAATTCTTTAAACAAGCAGTGAATTATATATTTAAAAAAAAAAGAGAAAAATAATACAATATTTATGTACAAAATAGTTAAATCACTGAGATAAAACATTTCCAGAACTTTTGTATTTAAAAAAAAAAATTTGTTTTTAAATATCCTTTTCAATTTCCTCTGATTTCAAAATCTTAAAATAAATTTATTTTATGAATTTTATTTATATATTTACGAATTAGAAAAATATGATCGAAACAAATTAAAAAATTGTATATTGGGTATATCTTAAATTTTCTTGTAATTAAAGTATTATAAAAGTATATATTTTCTTTCTTAGTTGAATTATGTAATTATGCGATATTATTACAATTTCATATTTCACTCATATAAATAAAATAGTTCTATAATATTAACTTGATATTAACATTTTTGCGAAATGTAACAAAAGCTGTAATGTATCATCTAGTCTTTTCAATACAACTTTTCCAATAAATTTTGATGTAATAAACACAATAAGAAGTGTTTTAAGCTGAGGAACAATAATAGGAAAACAAAGAAGTAGATGTAAGATTAAATGTAACTTTTTTAAAAATGGTACAAAGATGGCAAAAAAATTCTGTGACACCTTGTATTTTTTCTGTGCAATCACAAGTACGTACCAGCACCGAAGAATGAACATGGTTGGAGTTGTTATATATTAGTGGAAAGCATGTAATCAAGCATAGAATATATGCAGCCACAATTAACCTAGTGTAGCCAATTCTGAAATCTGTTAGTGTACCTATTGCTAGTAGTAGGTGCTTCAAATTACAGAAAATTATGGAAAAAAACATACAATTCTGTTTTTTACCAAGCTAATACGAAACTAGATAATGCATCTTTGAATGAATTAGGCAAATGATGCAATAAAGAAATTAAATTGAATCTAAGAAATAAAACAGAAAGAAATAATAAGCAAACTATTACTAGCAAGGTATCATATTTCTCTACTGCATTTACTGGCTATTTAATGCGATGTAATACCACTCGTTTTAGTCATATTTCTATGTACAAGCCTTAGAAACTAGAACCGCTGTGTCTAGATATTTTATAAGACTGATTCGAAATATGAAGTATCACATGATAAAGTTATATTAATATCATGGTACACTCACTACATATTTACACACACACATATATATATATATATATATATATATATATATATATATAATATACATATATATATTAATATTCACAATTTAAATATGCATATACAATATGTATATGGATATGAATATACTCAAATCAGTCTTAAAATATAAATAATAAGACACGATACAGAGTGGATGTTGATTAATTAAGGTGCAGTACAGAGAAACAACACAGACTGTACGTTTCTACAAACAATGTCTTACCATGTCCGCATACATCGCGACCCTTATGTCCTCACACGAAATCTCTACATGGCGAATATTCTTGACATAATTTCCAGCTAGCTGAAAAGAAAGTAATCTTAAATATTTCCAGACAATTCTTTTCAAATAGAAAATGAGTGAGCGCCGAATACAGTTTAATATCTTGACCCTACCAACCTTCAAAATATCAGCAGAAATATATTCCAAAACACCGACTACAAACAGGCTAACTTGCGAGTCAATTTTGTGCTGTAATACTTCCTATTAAAAAAAAAAAACGTATTATAATTGTACACTTTTGTCACATAGTTTTTATAAAATCCTTAAGCATTAAAACTTGCGTGTGACGAAACATATGTACTTTCTGTAATAACTGATGAATCTTGTCAACTGGTAGTACTAACGGCGACTTCTTTTTCCCCTTCTCTAGAGCGTCTCTAGCATTACTAAGAGCCCATCTATCGATGGGGGTAGGAAACGCCTGTCTTACTCTTTCCTCTACATCTTGTGGCGTTTGCGGAGGTGGATGCCCGCAAAGCAATCCTAGCATTCTTAAAATTAAACTCTCCACATAGTCTAAGGCATCTTGGCGAGCTTCGAGACTAGGATGTACCTGCTCCAGTACCTATAAAGTAACAATTATTTTTTCTCAGCTATTAACGCAAGTACCCACAGTATATTGCTGTTGTAATTATATTATTGGTCAAAAGATAATACATAATTACGTTACAAAATATAATACTTTGGGATACGGACAGGTGTCGACGAGGAGACTGACAGTCAGAGACTAAAGGACAAGCCCTAGGGCACGATATAAAAAAAGCCACCCATCGCCGACGTTGACAGGGCGGCATTTGAGAAATCATATGGTGGCCGCGCACGTCGGTCGGCGATGACGTCGGTCGGTGTCGTTGATCGATCCAGCCTCGACGTAAAATCATTGGGACGAAAAATGATCGAGCGTTGGAGCGAACAAAACACGAGAGAAGGAGAGGCGGGGAGTGAGATGGAGGGGATAGAACGGGATAGTAAAAGACAAGAAAGCGAGGTATACAAGACGGAGCGGGCGAGAAGGAGAGGAGAGGTGGGGGGAGAGGGAGAGAAAGATAAAGGCAGAGAGAAAGAGGGAGACGGAGAGACGAAGCGGGACGAAGCGACGAGGAGCGGAGCGGAGTCGGAGCGACGAAAGATGTACCTTGCGCAGGGAGTTGACAAACACTCCCTTCCACTTGGCGGCGTTCTCCTCCTTCTGGAAGTCGTAGCCCGACGACTCGCCCGCCGCTGACGCCGGCGACGAAAACATTTCCACCGAGGATCACACGCGCTAGTCTATGAAAAAGTCCGTGGGATTTTCAAGGGGCATCGTCAGCGGCCACGAAAAAAAAAGGGAGCGAGAGTCGGTCGCTTCGTCGGTCTCGTTACGGCGGCGCCAGCCTAGGTCGCGGCAAACATTCTCCGTCTCGCCCTGGCGGCCTCCGCGATGCGCGCTCGATCGCTCGCTCGGACGGTCGCTCGTGCGCGACAGCTAAGCCACTCGCTCGTATCCGCGCGCTGCCCTGGCGTTCCACGCGCTCGTCACTCCTGGCAGCAGCAGCGTCGTCGTCGTCGTCGTCGTCGTCGCCGAGGCCGAGGCCGTGACCGAGCCGACAG
The DNA here is from genome assembly GCA_928718305.1 of Tetramorium bicarinatum. NCBI lineage: Eukaryota > Metazoa > Arthropoda > Insecta > Hymenoptera > Formicidae > Tetramorium > Tetramorium bicarinatum. The sequence goes on from OV788325.1 coordinate 13,879,124, forward strand.
TCCGACAGCTCGGGCACTTGTACATCTTACACACACACACAAACACACACGCACGTACACACACGCCCTTTACCCCGTGATTCTTCTCTACTCCAGCCTCCGACGTAACGTGCGCACCAGCGTTAACATCACCGAACTGGAACCGAGCTGAACTGAGCCCTCGCTCTATGATGGCCGCGATACAATCGCCGTTCGGAGAATTTATCGATAAATGGGAGTAAGGGATGGGCGGTTCGTTCGCTCGCTCGCTCGCTCGCTCGTTCGTTCGTTCGTTCGTTCGTTCGATCGATCGATTACCGCACCGATGTTTTCAAATTCAGCCAATCCTACGTCATTCTTCCCCTTGTTCGACGTCGCGGAATTTTTACTAGGCTCTCATGGAAATGCGTCCAAACCAATCAGCGAAACGACGCGCTGATTGGTTGTCGGTTGGCAGTGGTGCTCTAGGGACTTTGGAAATTTTCTATCTGGTAGCCAATCGGCGCGTCCGGAAAATTCATCTCGCGAGAACGTTCGAATCGCACGTGGCCAAATGGATCAACTATCTTGCACGTAATCTTATCTCCCTCCCCCTCGCCGTAATACTCCACCCTGTTGTTTTATTTCTCCATGCTAGGGATGCGCGATTTTGAAAAAAAAAAAGTCGATATAAAAAGTATCAATAAAAATGAAAAAAATCAATACTAAGTAAGATTATTGTAAAAAGAAAATCGAAGAATTGACATAACGATTTTATTATTTTTTCAATAATTAAATACTTTTATTTTTACAGGTTTTTTAACATTTTTTATATTAACATTTTTATAAAATTATATTTATAAAAAATGAATCAACTTTTTATCATAAAATTTATTTTATTAATCACTAATAAACAATTACGTTAACGTAACAAATTAATTTTACAGAAAACGAAATAGACTTTCGATATTCACCAAAGAAAAATAAAATATCGATATATCAGATCTCTAAAACATCGGCAGTTAATAATCGATTAATCGACAAAAAATATCAGACGTTTCGATTATTTGGTCAATATCGCACATCCCTACCATGCATATGATGCACATGGCGCGTTCGAGGAATGTGTCAATGCAAGAGAAAAAGAGAAAAATTTGAACAATATATTTATATTTTATTTAATTTGATTAATAAATTTGTGCAGGAGAAAGTTATGGTGAAGGCATACTCTCGCATACTGTAATTCGACAGGATATTAGTGAATTTAGCATTCGTAATCTGTCTAACATTTGTTAACCTGTATAATATTTTATTTTTTAACGTGAAATGGCAAAATGCGCGTATTTTTTATCGCGTGCAACTTCATTAGGACTTTGCCAGTCGAGAAGCTCAAGATTTCTGTGTCCGTGTAGCCGGACGTTAAACGCGATACGAAAATTTTCGGACGACAGACCGGCTATCATTTTGGGAATCGAATCGAGCTGCGACGATACAGGATGCGGAATCGTAGATACCACGGGAAAAATATTAGGCGAGGCGATCAATTCGCAACATCTTACTCATTTGAAGTAATTACAGCTATTTATCAAGTCGTTTGTTAAATCAACATGAATTTGGTATACTTTTGATTCAAGACTATTTGAAAAAATTATGAAATAATCAAATTTATATAATTTTAATAAATTATAGTATTTATATATGATAAGTTTATAATGGAAGCTCTCTAGCAAAATATATAAATTGACACAAGAGTCATTCTATCTTTATTAGATATTCAATAAGAGACAATGACAGAATGACTCCTGTGTCACATTGTGTCTCTTGTTAGAAAGCTCCCAATATATTTATAACAGTAATCAGTATGTGAATTTACGTCTTCAAAACAAATCGTACGAATTTAACCTGTTAAAAATTCTTAGCAAGTTGTAATTGTATTCTCATTTTTAGAAATGGTGGTATAATACCTACATTTGCCAGTGAAATGCATAGGCAACATATTACTACAGTTTGTGAGGACGCGCTGAGATCAGCGAATCTAAGATTGAGAGATATAGATGCTATTGCAACTACAACTAAACCAGGTCTTCCCATGTCGCTTGCCGTTGGAAATGTCTTTGGCAAATATCTTTCCAGAATCGGTAACAAACCGTACATACCGATACATCATATGGAAGCTCATGCACTAACTGTACGGATGGTGCAAAAAGTATGTTAGAACTAATTATATGTATAAGATGTATATTATATCAAACAAATTATTCATATATACTTGTAGGTAGATTTTCCTTATCTTGTTTTACTTGTATCAGGTGGCCATAGTTTGTTAGCGATTGTTGAAAATGTTGATAAATTTTATTTGCTTGGTACCACGGTGGATAATGCACCTGGTGAAATTCTCGACAAGGTATATTTTTAAATTTTCGTCTATTGCATGTTCAACTACAAATTATTTGATCTTAAAATTTTGTCTTTAAAAAATTGTCAAAATTTTATGGAAGATCTCACAAGATATAAAAAGATCTATGAAATATATAATGTTTTGAACTTTGCAGATCGCTCGTAGGTTGAAGCTCGCGAATATACCGGAATTCTCGCATATGAGCGGTGGCCAAGCGATAGAAAGCGCAGCGAGTAAAGCATCAGATCCAACTAAATTCGTTTTCGAACCTATCTTAACAAAAAAGAGAGATTGTCAATTTAGTTTTGGAGGTATCTCAAACAGAAGTTTTAGGTATCTTGATACAGAAAAAATTTTTAATGTCGCTGATAGCACGACAATTCCCGATATATATAATTTCTGTGCTGCCCTACAAATGATTCTTGTGAAACACATATGCCTCAGAACGCAGAGGGCAATGGAATTTATTAATAATATGAATTTGATATCGAAAGAGAATCGAACTCTGGTATGTCTACAATTGTATTCATTAATTTCTGATTTTTCCATATTTTGTATATTTATCGTTTTAAATATAGGTAATATCCGGCGGAGTGGCTTGCAATCATTTCTTGGCAAAGGCTTTAGAAATTGTTTGCTCGGAAAAAGAATTTAAATTTGTCAGAACTCCACCCCGTTTGTGTAACGACAATGGTGTAATGATAGCGTGGAACGGGGCGGAGAGGTGGATGGTGAACGCAGGTGTTCTCCGAAATAGGGAAGAAATCGAAACGGTAACTGTCGAGAAAAACGCATCGTTCGGAGAAAGTTGGATCGAAAAAGTGAAAGATGCACACATAAAATGTAAATTGGTAAAATTAAATACACTTTATGGTTAAATAGACTTTACAAAAAACGCAAATTTCTATCCAGTCTTTCACCTTGAATTCCTACAATAAGAATTATTCAATTTTAAAAAATTTAGACCTCTACATATTTTTTCGATGGGTCGTTATTAAAAGCAGCATCAGTATTATTTACAAAATATTTATTTTCGTATGTTACAAATTTATACAACAGTTGGCGCGTGCTCCTTAAATTGCCATCTTAGTTTCTCCATTAGCCGAGAGTCCAAGTTACCATGTTCAAGAACATGCGTGTTCTCTTCGTATTTATCTAATATACTTCGTATTTTATTTTTGAGCTTTGCTACCGCTTCTTTATCTTTTGAAATTAAAGATGTCGGGAAAACATAATCAAAATGTATCACCTGTTCAGGCCGCATTTCCTCGGGACACGTAGATACGTAGCTTGATAAATTGTGCAATACTGGTTTAATTTCTTTGAAAATATTATTAGCATTGTCAGTATCCATTTTATTGACTATAATCATGGCTGGCATTTTTAATAAATCTGGCTTGTAGAGTTCGATCTCTTTGTTCAATAAGACCACAGTTTCCAAGCAGGATCTATATCCATGCTTAGGTGACAATTGAAATCCCTGTATATCTACAATAAACATGAGTAGCTTCGTTCTTTCAATATGTTTTAGAAAATTGTGACCCATCCCGACATTCATGTGCGCTCCCTCGATCAGACCCGGTAAGTCTGCGACAGTAATCTGTCTTAAATCGTCGTACTTCATAATTCCTAGTTTGGGTCTTACAGTAGTGACTGCAACAAAAAAATATGATTGCAGTCAAAGATTTAAATTAATGGTCAAAAATGTTTCAGGAAACGAATGGAAAATAAATAATTAATGAACTATGAAAAGTCTTACAAGGATAAGCTGCGATTTTAGGCTTGGCATTTGAGACTGCTGACAAAAATGTGCTCTTGCCAGCATTGGGAAAGCCAACTAATCCGACATCAGCAATCAGTTTCAAATTCAATTTTATCGTCTGAGATTCTCCTTTCAGTCCACAGTAACCTGTGTTCTCTGAACCACCCACGCCACCCCTGGCCACTAATAGTTTCGAGTCCTCTTGGTTTAATTCTCCTATATAATTTTCAAATAAAAAGAACAAGAAGGTAACGACGAACATATAAACTTTAAATATGAAGGTAAAAATTATATGCCAACCTAACAATACTCCATTCTGATTATATACCGTGATACCACGTGGAACTGTAATAATCTTGTCTTCACCAGGTGCACCTATAATTCCCCTTGATGAACTGTCGTTTCCTGAATCTGCCTTGATTCGTTTGGCCTTCAAGGTCTTGAGAACTTTCTCCAATGTTATCCCATCTTTTGCAACTAGATAAATACTACCCCCTGAGCCACCTAATCCACCGTAAAGAGACAAGCCAGCACCTCCCGTACCTCCCCTAACATGAAGGTGCAGCGTATCCATGAATCTGGACCGTAAATATTTTCTTGGTGGCTGCGATCGAACGAAGAGTTTTCTTTGTCAGTTAATATGTAACTATATAAAACTTGAAACATTAATTTAGATTCAAGATCTACTAACCTTTTTCACATAAGCTAAAATTTTTGTCAGAAACACCATTGTCTAAGCCAAGATGGATAGAGCTAATAAGGTGCTCACTTGGCTATGTGAGGTTCTTCTTCTTCTTTAACTTGAATGACACCTGATCTTTCAAGACGAATACGTATTAATACATTACTGCGTGAGCTGATTGACTGTGCTGTCTGTCCACAGTTCGGAGCTTCAACTATTTTGCCGACAGATAGCACTGTCTACTTTAATTTTATCAAATACGCTACTTTACCCGTTGAGTTTATATCGACCGAGATTCGAGTTCGCAAGATCGTCTCAAGATGGCACTTCATCGTCTCCATTTCTGACAAAATTAAAATCTCTTTCCGCAGGGCAATTCTGCAAGATCTAGCCCCTAGCACTCATGATGCTCTTGGAGTAGGAGAACGCTACTGAAGCGCGTGCCACATCCATATGCGCTCCGCACAACTCCGCGCTCGGCTGCCGACCGGCCGAGGGCGCCGGCCGGACCGGCCCAAGGCCCAAACCGTTCCTACCGCAGCGCTGTGACGTCACAGCGCCGCGCGCCGACGCGAGCCGCCGTAGCGTGTTGTGACGTCACAGCCACAAAAACCGTTAAAATTTAATAACATTTTTACGATTCTACAAAAATTGTGATGACAAACATACGCTGAATTTTCATGTCTTCCATAGGGAGTCAGTCAGCGCAGTCTGCCCGTCTGCCTCGGTGGTGTGTGGTTGGTTGCTGTCGCGTATCCTCTCTTTCTCGAAATATGATTGTGGTATATTCTGTGCGTAATAATTAGTGAATATCAACCTGGCGATTAATTAGCTCTCATGATCAGTGACCGAGAAGTATCGAGACGGTGGCGGCTATTTAATCAGAGCAGGTATTTTTATACGATTTATCTACGTGGAATCGAAGCGACGGGGAGTGAAAATTAAAAGCTATTATTTCGCGCGCGAACGTTATCTTTCGTTAATGTCGCTTAGATTCCAGTGTAAAATTTTAGGCTAGAATTTGAGATGAAGTTCTGTTTTTAATTTCATATTTCATGTATGTTGCGAGAGAAATTTAAAAAATTAAAATATATGTATATAAATGTAAAATATATACTAAATACATGTGTACATTGATAAATACATTGAAATACAAGTGTAAAATTATAGATAATATTTTTTTGTATTCTCGAAACGTGCTCTGTGCGTAATAATTAATGATTACAAGTCTGGCGATTTTGTTTGGTTAATTAACTTTCACGATCAATGACCGAAGGATGTCGAGACGGCTGTTTAATCGGAGGTACTTTTGCGATTTATTATCTATATAAAATCGAGGTGACAGGAGGTGAAATTAAAAGATGATATGATTTTGCCGTAAATAGATATTAATATTGCTTAGATTCTATTACGCTTATAAAATTTCGTGCCAGAATTTGGGAGTTCTGTTTGTAATTTCATTGTCTATTAATGCGAAAAAGATTTGGAAAATTAAAAATATGCATGTATATAAAATATTAAAATTAATATTAAAATATACACATACATTGAAAGACACGTGTAGAAGTTAAGACTGTTTAAACACGTATACTTTACGTTATTTTCTTGAGATTCAATAAAATGCAAAAGTTTAAATTGCATTCGAATGCATGTTTAACCTTACTTGATCAAGTATTATATCATGTTTCATGTTTTATTTCTTTTGACAGATGTGATTGATACATCTCTCATAAAGAACATTTAATATTTTAGATAATCTTTAAAGTCTCGCGTAAAATAAAAGATTTCTGAAAAAGATTGTTTTTAAAAAATCTGTTAATGTGTTGTCTAAGTAAATATAGCTTAAATATTATTTAAATAGCTTGTTACTTTGAAATTAATCACGCGACGTCGAAATAGACGCGACGGAAGTCTGTTTACATGCCGCGGCATAAATATTTCATTGACGCAATAATATCTATAAATTGCAATACTTTTTATTTAAACAAATCGCAATCTAATGTTTTAAAGATATTACAGTATCGAAAAAAGTTGCAAGTATATAAAAAGAAAATTGTTATATATGAATGGAAGAGAACAAATTTCAAGAATATATTAAAGTCAACTCGATCTTGATTGAATTACAAATTGCAAAATAATAATTAATAAAGAAAATTATAAAGAAAAAAGGTTTCTCGAAAAACATAGGATATCTTACATAACAAGTTTAATATTAACAATCATTTTATTTATATTAGTCAATGTGCAAGCCACTATTTTAAACATTAACTGAGCTTTACGAAAATTTCTCTGATCTTCATTTCTTCATTTCTCTTTCCAGATATGCTTCTGAAAAGTGGACATCGCGCGGGACAAACACTTTCCTGGGTCCAGGAAAGCGAGTTGCAGTTTGCAGGCGAGGTTCTCCAGGAGCTCAGCGGAGAGGCGCGATGCACATCCTGGGGTCAAGTGAAACCAATTACGGAGGAGCATCGCGCGCGGCGCATCAATTGACGGCATCGCCGGGGAAACGAGGGGGCGAGGAAGATCCTCTCTCTCTTCTCGCGGAAACTCGGAGAGGATGAAGACGAATGTCTTCACGTGGTGGAGGCACGTACATACGCGCGAAGCGAAGCGTTAAAATTAAATCTAGCCGGAGGCCGTCGGCTACGTCGTCCACGCGACGATGAGTCGCCGCGTCCTCTCAGGCTCAGTCTCAAGAGCATCCCCCGGCTGCACGGATGCATTCCGCTCGCCGATCGAATTAGCACCCCCCGCCGCGATTCTCTTTCTTTCTCTCTCCGTAACTACTCTCTCTTTGTGCGACCCGAAAATCTCCACCGAGGAGATTTTTCCGTTCGAGCAACCCTCCGCGAGACGTCGAATTCACGCGAATCCGAGGCTCTCGACCGCCCTCACCAAAAAAGCTTGCCGAGGTAATCCTTCGTCGTATTAAGATCCAAGCTTATAGTTCGAGAATTATGATTTAGCCCCCTTCTGCTCATTGTACTCATTAACTTAATCGTGTAGAGCTTCTTTCGTTATTTAACACACCGTAACGTCTTCGTCGCGGATGCTGTTTTTAGCGCGCTACATGAAGCGGATAATTCAGTTCTGGGATAATGCGGATTTTTTTCTCTTTACAATGCGCTAAGGATTAAGGGCGTCATTATGACGTCCAGAATTAGCAGAATGTTGCGTGGGATTTAAACGTCAATATCATCGTTCACTCTCCAACCAGAGCCTCGAGAAAGAAACTACTCGACTATGCAATCACCACAAGAACACGTACTGTCAATTTTCCGGTATTTTTTTGACTAGATTGGAATTTATATGATTTTATTGATTTTATTTTATTCTATTTTACGTTATTGATAATGTATTTTATTTAAATGAATCGGATTGATATCTTAGAAATAGAAAATGATCTTTATTCTTTCCCAAGCTCTAAAAAATATGCGTACGAAAGTAACGATAAGTACTTGGAATTAATATGTAGGACGAACGTAGACGAATGTAGACTCGATCTGACGAAGTAGTCGCCAGATTTGTCGTCGTCTGATCGGTGCTGAATGGTCGTAGGACGAGAAGAGCACACACATGTGTGCGAGGAGTATGTCATCGGGTTACTAGCCTTGATCATCGGCCAAATACTTGACGGGGAAAGCGCACCGGTGTCACGCTACTCGTGCTAATTTTACGTTTGCCACATACGACGCAGAAAACTATGAAAATTGACAGGAACGGCGGAGTCTCGTGACAATGTAGCTGCAGCTTGTTGTTCCAAATGCTATTAGTCGCGCGACATATTTATTTATCGATAAAACATTCGCGTCACAACGCTGTGCGCTGAAAATATGCGAAAAATGAAAATATGTACCCAAATAGAAAACTTTTGTAATAAATGCACAATTATTCCTTCTTTCCATTTATCAATAATTATTTCGCAATAATTGTCATAAAGTCATTCTGCAAAACGCATATCTTTTGCTAAAAAATTATAAGTTGTAAATATTGAGAAAATTGTGAAGGAAAAAGTAAAAAATTACTATTATTTAAATAATAATTATACAATTTTATGCCGTACGTTTTTACAATAATTACAAAATTAATTTCTTCTGAAATGTATTCAGTAATAATTGTGCTAAGATGATTCGCTCTAATATTACAATTATATAAGAATTTATTTTAAGCAACAATTTTTTTAAGATTGCTACTCTCTAAAAGTAAATCAGCGAATATTTTAGCTAAAATTTTTCTGCATGCGTTCCTATCTGGGTAAAGCGAATCACTTTTTATTTTGTTTTTTTATCAATCTGATAAAAAGAATCCTTCATTCTTGAACGAAAAGGGACAAATTGAACTTTGGCATTTTCGTTACAGATGGATCGAGAGGACGAGGATTTCGGTGAGGGCTTCATCGCGGAATCGCACCCGCTGAAACCGACACACCTCACGATACCGCTCGGCGGACGATCCAACTCGCGGGCGCCCAGCATCAGCAGCAGCGTCAGCGATCTCGACGTACCGATATACACCCGGGAGACCACCGTACCACTCTCAGCGAGAAAGGTAAAGCTCTCAGTGCTCGCTATGCGTCCGTCGAATGAACGAGCAACGTGTTTGTTGCTTCAAACGAAGCTAAACACACACGAAATTAAACTCGTTCCTCGAAATTGAATGCACACGTCAAAGTTAAATATTACGCGAGCTTGATAACGTAAGAAGATCGAAATTCCATAAAGGAACTCGCGATGATGAGGGTTTCGATTTAATATTAATATCTATTTAAAATTAGTATTAATTTTATTCAGTTTTATACGTTACAAAGTTATTTACATTTCACGGCGATATTGTATAAGTACTACAATATTTTTTTTTCTAAGAAGAAAGAGAACAGCATAAGTAGTGAGAAATGGTTGGTCAAATTGATGTCGAATCGACATTGAATCGATGTTTTTTTGCGTCGAAAAGGCATCAACTCGACGTCGATTCGATATCTTTACGATCATCATTTCTCACTGGGAGGGCTTTTTAATTATTCTCACTGTGGTCGACGCAAGAATTGCGTAAGCAAAGATGGAAACTGGTATATCGTTCAATCGGAGGCTCGAAAATAATTCGCTTGCTCCTTATGTCAAAAGATGTCGCCGCAAGGTTACACAGCTAAAAATCTTCTAATCAGAGTCTGGTCATGAATTATCTCAAGGGTCTATCATTTTTCTTCAAAATGTCAGAGAGAAATATACGTTCTTTTAGAGACTCTGAGATAATGCATCTTTCTCTCTCTCTTTTTCTCTTTATTATTTTATTTTTACGAAAAATGACTTGTTGTGACTAGACTCTGATTAGAGTTTCTAGCACAGACTCTCTAATCAGAGTCTGGTCAAAAGTTATCTCAAGGGTCTATCTCAAGGTCTGCCATTTTTCTTTAAACTTTTGTGAAAAAGAGAAAGAAATATGCTCTCTTAGAGTCTTTGGCTGCGGTCGACTGAATGCTACAAATGCTTTGAAACATTTTTCTTTTCCTTCTATCTTTATTGAAAGGAAGGAGAAGAAAAATGCTTCGAAGTAGCATCAAGTCGACCGCAGCCTTTAAGAGAGTGCATATTTCTCTCTCTCTCTCTCTCTCTCTCTCTCTCTCTCTCACAAAATTTTGAAGAAAAATGGTGGACCTATTATGACGAGACTTTAGATTACAGGATCTCTAGCACAAACTTGTGTGCCGTAGCATAATCGCCATTTAAATCGAAACGCGCCAGACAACGGTGTCCGAGCATAGCGGCCGAGGTGCGCCGAACCGCCAAGCGGAGACGAGCATCTATCTAACATGCGCTAGCGGGAAAACACCCTATTTTTAGAGCGATGTCGAAATCCCGCGGTTATTCGAAGGCAGGTGGGCGGACACGCGCGCACACGCACGTACGCACGTCTCTTGGACTTTGTAGATGCGATGAAAGATCTACGGGGTCTTCCTTATGAGATGGGAATGATGGAATCCGCGCGAAACCCGCGTGCGACGATTAGACAAGCTTTCAGCTTGTATCAGACTACTTGATATGGATTGGATTGATATTCAATTAGATTTCAGTCAATTAAAATAAAACTAATCTGATATAATTTTGTGAACTATTTTGTTATTTTGCGAAATAAGTTTGTTCTGATTGATCAAATTGCAGTCCAATCTCAAACCTAATCTGTAGTCTGATATATGATAGATATTACGTGTGCTTTATCAATCTCTGTTTTAACTGCATCCATGATTCTGTTCTTCGAGCCTGCAAATATAATATTATTCACGTTCGAAAGAAAATAAATGCTAATATAATTAGATGTTAGAGGAAAAAAAGAAAAAAAGATGCAAAAATAGGTAAAAATTCAAAGAAGAATAACAAAAGTTCTCTAACTTTAAGAACTTGTCATAACATAATATAATGTATGTTATGTATATTATATGTGAGCGGATAAGTGTCGAAACTATCAATGAAATGAGATAAGGATTTTGGCTGCGCAAACGTTTACAATTGTTTTAACAAACGCGCAAACCGAGCTGTACTCTATTGCAGTTAGGAATTTTCTCGGAATACAGGCCGGCGTCTAGAGATGATTATCACGTCTGACTTATTGGCAAGAATTTCAAGAGTCGCGTAACTCGCCGCGAAGTCCTCCTCGCCCACCTATTTTTCTCGAGTGTCGCCACGCGGGAAATGTTAAACGAACCTAAAATACGTTTAACATCCTTTCTCTTTACTTCCATCCCAGATTATTTTATCCTTTTCACTCGTCTGTTTTATCTTCTTTGCTTCTTACATTTTTTTCTTTCGATTATTACGCCACTGCATGCAACAAGACACGATTGACGATGTTTACCCGCGAATGATGCAATAAACGTGTCGCGTGCATTGTACGCTCATGTGAACCGGGTTTAATGGTGCTCTAGCTAGACAGTCGATTAATTTGCCCTCGGTGCGTATCACGGCTAATTAAACGAGGCGTAGAGTTCGGGGGAAAAAAAGAAAAAAATTATGAGACGGGAGGAGATATTAGCGGTCCGTGCGCAAGGTTGCCCATCGCCATTTATTTCTTTGGCTGTTGTTTAATATGACAGAAATAGTCCCGTATATGTGTGCGCGCGCGCGATAATCGCGCAATAATCCGCCCGTGTCGCGGATCGCGTTCTGTAGTCTCAACAGGTGAATCGACGCCTCCTTCGATCGCACACGTCCATGATGACGAAGAAGTAGTCCATGGGCGAGCGCGTATCGATCGAAGCAGGGGTTGCCATTGCTTAGCAAGAAAGGCACGTGCGACTCAAACATCGCTTGAGTCTTTTGAAGAATCTGGAGCCGCCTTCAATATCTATATTAGGATATTATTATTTCATCAATCATTTTTTAAAATTTGACATTAAAAAACCGCTTATAAATGTCACGAATTGTTTATCGAGGGGTCAAAACATTTTCCTTCGTGAAATTCAGCGGCGATAGAGAGCCGCTTGGCCGTCGCGGCGTTCTACTGGTCGATTCGGTGGGTGTGCGCGGAGGCACGTAATCGGTCGGTTCTGTCTCTCCTTTTCTGACGAAAGGTGCGGGGAAAATGTCGACGTCCATCGCAATTGCGCGGGATATTTGCTCGTTGTAAAAATAGAAGGAAATTACGCGAGCGAAACGCTTACATCTTTCGCGGGGAAAGCGATATGTTAATGCGCGATCGACTGCTCAACTGCGGCGAATATACGAAGTATCCTCGTCTGAGATACTTTCTTGCAGCTTTTACATTCGTCAAATAAATGTACAAGTAAAAGAGATAGGGTATAGAGAAAGCCATTGAATTGATCTAACTAGATCTAACAGATTGTAAATAATAATATCTACAAAATTATAGATGTAATAATTTCTTGAGAGTTTAATCGTGCGTTTTCTTACATTTTCTGTGGCAGTAATACTAAACATTGATTCTTACTCTTTCTTTTATTTATTTATATCATTATTATCTGTTATCTCTGTTATATTATTATGTAGGGAAATTATAAAAATTGAATCTTTCAGACTGCTTTAAATATCTACACTGAGAGAAAAGTATGTGGTATTTGCGACTATAATTGCATAGTAAAATAATTATCAAGAATATCATTTTTATAGTAGTTATTATTGTAATATTGGTAATAATAATCATATGCTTATAATGATACCAATTGTAATTATTATTGCATTATTAGTATAACTTACTGAATTAAAATCTCATTTTAGTTAATAACAACCATATTATAGTTGCATGGACCAAATTATGATAATGAGGACTTTAATGAAATGTTAAATCAATCATAATTTATATTGTTTGAGTAACTATAAAAATGTGGTTAGGTCCAAAAATAGCTATAAATTATAGTGATTGCACCTATTTTTTTCTCTCAGTGTAATCCTGCTTGACCTACTTAGGTGAAATAATTTCCTCTACGATAATGAACGATGTGTACATACATCGAGTGTCTTAAAATCTAACAGCACAATGAATACGGAAGATTTTAAAAATTCCAAATGTTTTGAAAACTAAGCTCTTCTTAAGTTTCTCTTCAATTATATTTGCCTAATAAATTATATACACACTTTGTTGGGTTTCGTGTATAATCGCGGAAATTTTAATTATGCATTAACGCGTCGTGTTATTTGATCGTATCAATTACAGATGTTTCCGTTCGTTATCGTTCGTTCTGTGACAGATTGGAACACGATAAGGAAATTATTCGATACGAGTCGTATCGAGTATCAGAATCTCCACGGAATCATAAATGTAATAAATTGTCAGTTGAATCTAACTGGTATCAAGTGGAAAGTAAGAAAGAATAGAAAGTAGAAAAATCCTCAGTTGACATACATTATTATTTTATTTTATTTTATACAGTGTTGTTTCTTTACAACAATGTTTCTTACAACTCGAGCTTATTCCCCAGGACGATTCCCGAGTGTCAGGATATATCGCGGTCGATTAATTTCCTCGCAATGAGAAAATCACGCGTCACTGGCTGGCACGAGGGAGCGCATATCGTTTTCCTTTCCCTCCAAGTGTCGCGCCAACCGCATCCGGGATGATAAGATGAATGTTCGGTTACATTTTCGTTGCGATCGCAGGCAACGTGCCAGCTCTGGGCGACTGTTTTGTCGACCGTTTCATTAATTGCTGGCGAGACGCGGATTTTTTTTGCGCGGGTTAAAAGAAACCCCACGCATGTATGTACGTGAGGTACGCGTTCACCTTGCAGTCCTTCCTTTCCTTTCTAATGTTTTCTCATATTGTGATTGTTTCGCAATGAAACGCGGATGTTTTGTCTAACGATATTGTTAAATAAAAATAAACTGTACATATAACGCATCTCGCGTATATTTACATTCTAAAATTGTAAATATGAATATAATATCGTGTCGCAATATTAAATTCTTGTCATTCCAGGAAGACGCAATAGCGGAAGGGGATTGACGTTGGCATCCCCTCCGTGTCGTCGATTTTTTTATTGGCGAATCGATAAGCCGCTTACATAACTCGGTTATTCGATGACCATCCGTGATTATTATCAAAACCGATCGTTTTCGGTCTCAAACTAAATTCGCTACAATATTCGCATTACAAAATTTCCTATATTTTCATTCTTCATTATTCAAATATTGGAAAAAATATCTTTATACTGGAAAAAAGAAATATTCCTATCCAAAAGTATTATTAACAAATTTTTTGCCAATCTGTAATTAAGCCAATTTTTAATTCTTTTGGAGGAAAAGAGAGAAAGAAAACGAAAGAAAAAAATGTAACAAGTTTTCCTCGTTACATAACGTTACAAAACGTTGATTATTCTAAACACTCCCTCATTCACTTTTCGAAATATTCAGCATTTATGACGCACTTTATGACGTCATCATTCCCACGATCGATCCGAAAATCCGTGCGCGCGGTGAATGATGCAACTGCGATTCAACCCGCGCGCGGGAGTCTCCCCCGCTACATATACGGGGGTGGTGTAAAAGGGGGATGAAAAATGTTGGCGCGCTTGCGCTGTACAATCGGCCGATGGGGTCGCACCGGCTGCGCCAACCCTTGTTCGTGGGGGGTTAAGGCACACGAGGGATCGAATCGAGCCCTCAGAGTAGACGAGTCCGCGCTTCCTGCACCCTCACCTGCATCGCTTGCGAGGTGAGTTTGTGAATATTTCTCCTCACGAGATTCCGCACGTGACTGCCTCTCCCCCTCGTCGAAAAAATCGCAAACGACGGCTGCTGGCGTCGCGGATTGTTTCACGTCGCGTTTCGGCGCACGTGACGTTTGCGACGTTCTCCCTCTTGGGTTCATCGTATTGTGTCGGTCCCGTAATGTCCGATCAGCACGAAAACAGTTACTCGATTCTAGCGGAATTAAAATTGCACAGAACCGTCAAGACGAATTCATTTATGATCAAAACTGAAAAATGTTCCCCGAAATCATTTGTGTGTTATCGGCCGTCAAAAAGATTTAAGGGTTGTACCCAGGTAGAACAAGAATTATAATGACATCATATTGACATCAAAATAACGATAAAGCAGCGATAAAATGACATTTTAGAGTTTGATGTCATTTGATGTCATTTTGACATCTATGTGACTTCTTGTTCTACTTGGGTACCTTTAGATTTTCACCTGAACTTGTCAAAATTATATCAATTTCAGTCTTGAAGATTTAATTAATGTTTATAGAGCATTCATGTTCACTGAGAGAAAAATATAGTTACTTTTGGTCTCAACCACAATTTTATAATATTCCTAATGATAATTATGGTTAACATAATGATGCATATAGTTAAGTTAATCATATTTATTATTAGAAATATTATAAAATTGTGGTTGAGGTCAAAAGTAACTATATTTTTCTCTCAGTGTTCCATCTTCTCAGGTAGAACAAGAAATCACAAAGATGTGAAAATGACATCAAAGTGACACCAAAATGTTATTATTATGTTATCACTGTTTTAGCGTTATTTTGATATCAATATGATGTCATTATGATTTTTTGTTCTACGTGGGTTATTACTAGTACCGTCAAATGAATTCGCGACGCACAAGGGTGGAAGGTATATCTGTTGACCTTTGCGATTGACCTTTTGCAATCGTTTAAGCCGGATTTTCCTCGTGACGTTGGACTGAGATAACCGTGACCGTAGTAAATGCGATTTTTTTCTTTTTTAAGAGAGGAGAACGCAATAAAATTTAATAGTAAACGGAAGGCTGAACACACGATTCATTTCCGCATGAGATATCTCGTAATACTTTATTGTAGTTGCGTGACACTATTATGTCGTTCACATCGCATCGTGCTGCACGCTGCGTGTATAATACATTTTTGCAAATATCATAATGTGTTTCTCAGCGTAGAAATATCTTTTGTTATCTCGCCAACCACCAAATAGATAATGTAGCTGTTACACAATTTGCTTACTTAAGTGAAATTCTTCTATAGGGGATATAGATAATTATATTTTTACGCTGAAAGCACACACACACACACACACACTCATATTAACATGAACGAAATTATCTTTGGAAAAGTGCGGCAAGTACTTATTATCGCATAATTATGTCATGATAAAATTTAAGCACACATTTAATCCTGATACGGATCGCTTAATTGAGACAACGTGTTAATTTGAATGAGATAAAGATTAATTGATCGGAATTGTCGATACGGTCAGAAATGTCATAATTATCGAACTTTTTAAAAGAGGAAAGAATATCTTAATTACGAATTTAATTAGCATTAAATTGTAGACAAATATAAAATGCATGAACGGAAAAAAAATTTTGGTTAAAAACCGACGAATCAGAAAAACCTTGTAGGATTGATCAAATAGTCTGGTTATTATAATAGGAATTCTGGTAATTATAAATTATAAAGTATTGAGTTTTATTGTAATAATCAGAATTTTGATCAATCCTACAAGATTTTTTGATTCGTCCGTTTTCAACTAGAATTTTTTTTCAATGTATATATTTCCTCAGTTTTATTTAATTTTACCCTGAACAAATTCTGGTCTGATAACTAAGATTAAGAAAAAATTTATATACAATCGATAATTATAGATTTAAAAAATTAAAAAAAAATTTTTTTAATCTATAATTATCGATTATTTAATGATTACCTTTTTATAATATTTCTATCATTACGTCTCTTTTCTAAAAAATAATGTCTGTTGCCAACTATTTTGTAGTCTTATCATGCATCGATCATTTGATCATGCTTGATAAATGCTTCACCTAACAAATTTGATTTGCATAAAATTGTTCGAAGGAGAAAAAAACGTCAGAATAATTGAAGAATATAAGAGCGATTGCGTTATCTTGTCCCATCGGCAATACACATGAGAGATGGAGTTCTTTAAATGGAGTTTTCAAATTATCTTTAATACACATAACTTCTGTTTCTTAATGATTTTAATGGAAAACGTAAGAGATAGTATTTTTATGGAAATCGATATCTGGCCCTTTTATTTAATTCTTCGACAGTATTCAACTCTTTTCTCATCAAACTTTGTTTCATCGTAAATATTTTTCTTATCGATTTTCTTTGTGGAAAAAAGTATAACAAAGTGAAATTTTTTTTCCACGTAAAACAAGTTATTGTAAACGCAACGTCCGTATTTGATGCATTTTGTCTCAATATAATTTAAAACATTTATAATAGTTTTCAAGAAATATATTACAAGTATATTACCAATTTATAAATGTGTCAATTTCGAAAAGTATTTCAAGACTACATTTTTCTCATACTAACAATAAGATAAATTTTTTCATAATCTTTTCATACCTGACTGCGTCACATTTACATTTATCATCCTTACACGAGTTTTTTGTTTGATGTTGCATCATGTGCGCAACGATGCAATCGGCCGTCCGTTTTTATACTTAATCGATCGATATTACATCTTACAAGATATTCCGCCGAGTTATCACAAGTTCTGAAAATACTTTTTATCACGAATTGACTCTTTCTCATTTTCGAGTAATATTGATTATGGGACTTTCGGGTCTCACCCGAATTTGTACAGAGATATCAGCACATGTAATTTACTCAACGACTGCGTTTTTAGAATTTACTGACTAACCAACTGTTCTATTCGTTTTCTATTCTTTCAAGCTGCCATACAATGGGTGTGGAAAAGGAAAAGGTATTGTACATATCTACGCGTCATCAACTCTCATGTCGGAGGCGTAGCCGGAAATTAAGTGGAATTTGCAAAGATTTTACATAGCCAATTTAATGAATAAAATCGCATGCTTTATTATGATGATTCTTGTTAAATTGTCTTATTTATTATAAGACAAGTAATGTGTAAAAATAAGACTTTCACATTTAATTTTTTCTTGTGTAAACTTAAGAAATAAGGATGATCTGAGTTTTACGATACTATATAATTAATGTTAATATTAAGAGGATTAAAATTTAATTACCTCTTGTTCTCAAGGATTAGACTAATATTGCATTGAATCTTTCAAATATACCCTCCTACAGTTATCTACGCCCCCGTCATTCATGTACGTCACGAGATTGCTGTAATTAAACATTTTGCTCTAGTCAAGCGACGATATTCAGGAACAAGCGACGACACCGACGGCTCTAACTCCAGCACCGAAGGTAATCCATCTCCCATGTTAATTCTCGAGTATAACTGTTTATTTGTGCGATAAATGCAGTAAGCAATATGAACAGAAAATTTGATCCAATTAAATTTATCCCAATTATGACAATATTTGAAAAATATTGTCATTGTCTACCATGTCATTTACATAAATATTGTTTTAATTAAGTTACTACGTTGCAGTTGAATTGACAAAAATTATATTTTATTTCTTTATCATTAAGTAGAGTACTTTTATCAATTTATAATTTATTTTATACATTTTTTTCAATGTAAAAGAGGCAGTCTTACCCGAAAATTAAATAGATTAACGAAATGAACATTCTTCATTATTTCGAATTTTATTACGCAACATACGAGCGCTTATCCGCTTTATTAACCGTTCAAATACGATAACGCTTTGACATTCGCTTACGAAATTTCTTATGAAATTAATCTCAATTTTTTTTCTTTGTATCTTTTCTTTGCATGCAGACCGCCGCGGTTGATAAGGACTGGGTAAGTACCAGCTGTTACCAAGCATTCGTGGTCGATGTGTCTCGAGAAAGTGAATTACAATCGAGCACGCATCGCTTGATGAAAAATGCGTTCGCGTAACATGACGAATGACAGGGGAACGACGCTGTTGACGTCTCGCCAAAGTCATTGACTCGCAAATTATTACGATGTCTCGTCTCGTGATCCATTAGCGGAACACTGTTGGATATGTGTAACCGTGCGGATACTGAAAGATTCTCCGTACATATACGTACGTATACTATAATCGAGAGATGATTGAAATAAAGTATTGAAGATTAATCATCGCTATGCTAAATTGCAATTATGAGAGTAATATTGATATAATTGCCGTATATTCACGGCTACCGAAAGCGAGCTGTGCCACGATAAATGTAACGCAAAGTCCACAAAAGATAACATTCTATCGCGGCAATGTGTTGAAATTTCGATGATTGTGCGAGAGGCGACAACGGAGGTCCCCATTCAGACATCGGTGATACAGTCTCTCGCTATAATTCGTTGACGATAAAAGCGTTAAAATTCTGTCAAAAAACACTGAAAACAGATAGTGAATTACATTACAAATTAATATCGACGTATGGCTTAATTTTAAATATTTTAATTTAATTTTAAATATTTTCCCATTTGTTTTAATATTATTTCTATTGTCTGATGCAATAATTATTAAATATTTATGCAATTAAATATTTAATTTTAAATATTTATTTTAAATATTTTCCCTCTCGTTTTAATATTGTCTGATGCAATAATTAATTTTTATTTATTATTGCAGTAATAAATAAATTCTATTTGAATAAGTAGCTAATTTGATTTTTTCGGCAGATGAATTTAATTTCAATAAAAATTGAATCGCGACGTAAACAGTGAGATATTTAATTTTAAATTTACGTGGATGACAAATTAATACCGGACATGTTTGACAAGTCTGGTTTAACAGAGAGCCGGCAAATTAGAAGACTTTACTTCGTTTCTTGATGACTCCTACTGTCGGAAATAGTGCAAGAATGAAGGCACATGTGTTTAGGTCGGTATTTACATGCAAATTGGATCTCGCATTGTCAGCTTCGGCCGACGTATTACGACAATTAATAACAATTGCTTCTAATAGTGAACAATCATGTCTGACACGAGAGTCTAAAATCTACTCGTATCGATATATTTATAGCAACTCTTAATCATTATCTAAAATAGGGCAAAGAAGATGAGACAGATTGGTTTATTTAAGAGTAACCTCTTCTCTATCATAGCAATTTTACTCTTTTCTCCTCTTGAAAAATTTATCCAATATATTATTTAAAACTTCATGATATCACTTTCATGATATCGTTTTTATAATACGACGATATTTATGTAATGCGTGCACATACATACATTTGACATTTATTTTTATTTATTTTAAATTGAATTATGATATAATAACGCGATCGGTGTTTTATTTCGGTAAACATTTGTGATGATACAATTGTGATAGTGATAAGATATTGCACACTATTGTACTGTTATTCACGAGTTAATTCGAAATTTCAAAAATTCTCTGTCTTTCGGTTTAAACGACATATTCAAAAAGGTGCCAAGTGCAACCTATAAGCTTATAACATTAATGAAATATGATATACTTTGGCCTATGAAAGTAATTTCATTAAAATGATATTTTATCAATATTTATTCACGTTTAATTGTTGCTTTCAGTATAGTATTGTTACATAGAGCAAGTGTATCGTGCCGGAGGCAAGACGAGTCTCAAAGTCAGCGAATTTACTGAGACAGATGCGTCAAGTCGCAGAAGTAGTCCGCTTCAATACGGCCTTATTGTAAAATTGACACGTACTGGCATGACCTAACCGGTCGTCATTAACGGACCGCGTCCGGTATCGTATGTACTCCGGTATGGGCCGTCAGAAGCGCGCTCTCGTAAGAGACTTGAAGAGGACCGCGTCAAAGTGCAAAGACCAAAAGAATGTTCGAAGTACCACGTGTATTTCCAGTTTTTTTTTTTTCTGAGACGACAAAGAGCGCGTATAACTGTACGCGTTTGCTTAGGATCCGTAAACACTTATAATGTAAGAAAACTGTAGGAATGCTTCAGCAATATTTTAGAAATGTCTAGAATGCATTCCACGTGAGCAAGAATGACCTTAAAATATCTTCTGCGATGCGAGTATTTTAAAACCATTTTTGAGAATAAGAGAAAAAATTTTATTTTTTAATTAATTTTATAAATATCTTATAAATCTTCCATCTGGATTTATCTTTTATACTTCAAGAATATTTTCTCGTCTTTTATTATATAATTCTTATACTTTGTAATAAATCTCAGCAACATAGGCGTGATTAATTCAGAAGTTTCACGCAGCATGACGTTACGTTTTTACAATCGGTGTTTTCGCTAATAAACACGCACATCTCTTGTCACCCGATATTCGTATCAATTTCTGCCTCGCACCGCAAAAAAATACCAGTTCTTTCCCGTAATACGAGTATGATTGGAATTATCGTGTTCGATATCCCGAATCGATCACGCAATTGGATCGCGATGCTTCACGCGTTTTCCTCGACGCGAAGTCAGAGAGCCGCATAATTATTTATCTGATTCTCAGCCATCTCTTCGTACCTGAAACTAATTAAAATTAAACCATTATTAGTTTCAAAATTATGACTTCACTAGAAGACTCTCGCTCTCGCTTTCGTAGGTCGAGTGTTATCATCGTGTGCCGCGCTTCAAACTCGCTCGGTGATCCGCTATTTCTTTTCTTCTTTTTTAGTGGGGCAGTCCCCGCCTCAGCGTGGTAGGGGTGCGTGGGACAGTGAAAGGTTCATGCGACCGGAATCCAGTCCTGGGGTCGCCCGTTCGCGCCGTATGTTGTATCGGTTTAGGAGGAAGAGGGGGACACGAAGAGGGGATCGGGATCTTTTGAAAATCGGCTTCGGCTATACTATCACGTGAATATCGGTGGCAGTCGTACGCGCTCACGATCGTGGTGCGGAGGTCTCGTTCGTCATCCCGGGATTTTTCTCCGAGCTCCGAGCGAGTTTTCCGAATCGGTGCTCTCCTCGCGGAATCGCACGATATTTCCGGAGGAGAAATTATATCGCGAGAAAAAGAGAGAGAGAGAGAGAGTGATCGCATCCCGAGGGAAGACGCGCGATTTTAAAGGAAGTAGAACGAGACAGAGAGAGACAAGTGCATCAAGTGCCGCACACGGATTATTTGCTTCAAACAACATGGAGCTCAAGGTAAAACTCTCAAACGAAAGAAGACATCTGGGTTTTTTATACTTAAATTTAAACAGAGTATCTGGAATATAAATAGAAAAGTTTTAACAGGCGGCGAATTCGTAGAATCGAATTTTTTCCGAATGTACATTTAAGCCTCGAAATTAAAACTTTGTCTGGAAAAAACTAAACTTTAATTAAAATTGAGAAAAAAAGAATACGATCTTGTTAATCGTTATTTTAAAAACTCGATTCTCTGTTTATTGTTAAATATTTAAAAGTTATTAGTATCTTAGCATTTTTGTTGACAAAAAAATCGGTGCGAATTAATTGGAGAAAGAATCACATTTGTGGAAATCATAAATGTATTTGTTGTATCAAGGTTCGCCTAAAGGTTAATTCTGAAATGAAAATATGCGGCGAAACCGGATAAGAATATATATACTTTCCATTCGAGAGAACTGAAATAAAAGTTTGTGAAAAGGTCGACTCGGTATATTTTAAAACTTAACGATCGTAACGATTGCCGAATCCCATCAAAATTTTATCATTACTTCACGGCAAAGTTGAAGATGCTGCGCAAAATTATTATATGACTTTAATCTCGGTTTCGTCCAAAAATATATCTGGGAAGAGTAAAAGATATTCCAAACATATCGCTTGTAATATTCGTGACTGAAAGAATATTTGATAAGTTTCGACGTTGTATATTGGAGTCAAACGGAATACGCCAATCGATTTGTTCGGTTCACTGAACTCTTCGCCTGTAAGAATTTACGAAATTTTAGTCCCTTAATCTTCTTCCCATTTTTCATATTATCTATATGTAAAACGAAAGAAAAATATAGTGATAATAGTAGTAACAATGATAATAACAGTTACCTACATCGTTTACATTCCTTTAAGTGTCAAAACAAGGTTATAACATGATATGTACGACACTTAACTGAAGATATACACGTCTACATATATAAACATCTACTTATACGACTTTATATTTTGAAGCGAGTGAGTAAAGGTAGCAAGAAAAGATATCGTTAGAAAATAACTAAGTGAAAATAACAGAGTTTTTCCGAAGAAAAACAATTCTTATTTTATTATATAAATCTTTCATTTTATTTAAAATTCAATGCTTGCTTCTCAATTTTTCGTCTTAATTATTTAACCAATTTTGATGTCAAACAAGTTTTAAATCGCAGGAAATTGTAAAATTAAATTGCAAAAAATTGAGAAATCTCAAATTAATTGTGTAATCCCGAAAATCACAAAATACTTTTTTAAATTATTATGAATAAGATGGAATATTCAAACAAGATGGAAAGCTACATATGTCGAAATCTTTGTCTAGCGCGCTGCAAAGGCAGCCTCGCGTTGCGCAGCGATTTGCTACGATTCGATAATCATCAAAAACGGAGGAAGTGCCTCGTCAAGTGCTCCTTGAATACAATGTATGAGTAACGAGAGTTCGAAAGGGCTCGTTGAAATCTGTTACTATTATCAGACTCCCATTTTCGTGGCAGGATACGCTATTATCGGGCGTGGAATTTTTATGAAAAAGAGTCCTTCGGCGAAAGAATGGAATCGGCTCGCGAAATGTTACTCATGCGTAACTCATGCAGAATGACACAGACGGCAATTGAATCTTTTGTCTACCTGGGACACGTGACACTTTGCGCCTTTGCGTAATGATTAACAACATTTTTTAAATGATTAACGCTGCATCATCGTCTTCGTGGAATTTCAAGATTACGCGCGATTATCATGATATGCAAATGATCGTCATTAAATCCTACGACGTATCATGTCGGTCGTTTTGCGCCTGCACAAGCGCATTAATATTAATAATAACAGGTGCGCCAGAAAGTCGCAGCCTCCTCTGCAGCGTCCGATCATTCCAAAGACATCCGAGATATTTTTACGTCATTTTTTCTTAACAGCGAAAAAAGAAGGATATAGTCAGTTTCGTGAAAAGAGAGATGTTACAGTCAGTTTAAAAGAAGGAACAAAAATAGAACTGCGTAGTGCAATCCTTCTTTCTGTTGTACCAGCTTGTCGATAGAAATTAGCATATCTTACATCTTGACTTTTCAATAACACATGTGTTATCGAAAACTTCTCAATAACGTGATGGGAACCAGTGAGAACCCGATAAAAAGTTTTTCATGTAAAAACATATGTAATTTATGTAAAATTCATGTAAAAACATTTGTATCAAATATGTCCATGTATGTTCATACATGTTTTTTTTTCTTTTATTTTATAATCTCTATTCGCACATACGGGACAAATATTAAGAATTAAAAAATAATTAAAAATAATTGAAAGAATTATTTTCGCATTTCTTTTTTATAGAAAAGGAAATTTGAAGAAATGAGAAAAAATTGTTTATATGTAATTTTAATATGTATAACAGGTACAAATGTAATAATCGCAATTATATGTATAATTATATATAAATTACATTTATTCAAGATTATATATAAACAATTTTTTCTCATTTCTTCAAACTTCTTTTTCCATAAAAAAGAAATGCGAAAATAATTCTTTTAATTATTTTTTAATTCTTATTATTTTTTTTGTATATGCGAATAGAGATTACAAGAGATACAAAAGATAGAAAACATATATGAACATGTTTGATACACATAATTATATATTATATATGTTTATAATTATATATTATATATGTTTTTACATGAAGAATTTTTTATCGGGGAACGGAAAGAGGAGAGAGAAGAGTACTGCGCGCGGGGAAGGAACCGATATTTCGAAGAGGCGAGAATAATCGCGGACCTTGTACGGGAAGGGGGGAGCGCGTATTCTTTTCCGCCGGCGGGTTTCTGGCCCGTCAAAATTAGCGACTTGGCGAGGTAACCAGGACAACGGCGTCCAGCAGCGTCTCGAAAACAGGCGGCGGAACGCGCGCTCGTGCGAGTAGCCGGACTATTTTTAGCGCGGTCCGAGCCTGCTGTCGCTCTCTCGGGAGGCTCGACCGTCAGCTGCTCCAATCGAGCCGCGACACGCCTTCGTCGCCAGCCAATGCAGCTGCGAGAGGATTTCCTTACGTGCCGTACTCACATACACACACACACGTGCGGACGAATAGGTCGCTCTTTGTGACGCGAGATACGTCACACGGTGATCTGGAACCTAGCTACGTAGAGAACGACGAAATATCCCTTTACTTTACTACGCGCTCGCGTATGATATCGTGCGTGCCGCACGCACACGCGGCTGGCAAGCCGTTACGACGGCTCCTAGGTTCATTGGCGTCGCTTCCGATCGACGATAGAATGAACATCGTCACCTACACTGACAATGAAAGAAAAATATAGTTATTTTTGATCTCAACAATAATTTTATAAGTAATATTTCTAACGATAAATATGATTAACTTAACTGTATGCATCATTATGTTAACCATAATTATCGTTAAAAATATTATAAAATTGTGCTTGAAGCCAAAAGTACACTGTTAAACTCGTAGTGTCAAATTATACACTCAATTTGAATCATTTTTAACTGTTCCATAAGTCGCCACTGCTTCTACTCAATATTTCATTAATTTTGACTAACATGGCAGTTAAATTAGATACATTAACAACATATTGAATAAGGCTTACTCAATATGTTGCTAATTTTATTTCATTGTTTTAGTCAAATTAATCGAATATTGAGTAGGAGCAGTGACAACACATAAAAGTGTAACTATTTTTCTCTCATTGTCAATGTAAATTAGCAATTTTGTTATTCCTGTCATTCCTTTAATTATTCCTGTGCAGAATATATAAGGTGCGAGGTATATCGAAAAGAATTAATCTTGAAACATCTTTAAAATCATAAATTGCAGCTCTACTTTTCTTCTTCTCCAAAAAACATTTTTATTGATAGAAAAAGCGATGAAAAAAGACGCATTTTTTACACTTGGAGTAGTAATGGAAATGTAATATTAAATTGAATTTAACGTTTAGCTATTAAGAATAGACAGGCAAGAAAGAAAAAAAATTTAATTGAAAAGCTAATTTCCCACTTTGATGGATTAGAAATTCAATTTCACGTAATGAATTCTCATTAACTTTTCTTTCAGCTATTTTCCTGGAAATTCTATCATTCTGACAGGTTTCTCATGAATTTTGTAGAAGAGAAGAAATTAGAATCCGCGTAAAATACGCACGTTCTCTGGTTAAAAATTGGCTTAAGAAAGATGAGCAGAATTTCATTTTTTCTCGCGAAATAATAAATAAAATTATATCTTTTTAAACCTCGAAATAAAATCGAAATTTTGATACGAAAAATTATGGAGTAAAATTGATAATATATAAAAAATAATGGGAAACTTGAATTCAGGTCGTTCTCTCCCAAGGTTTCGTGTTTGCATTCGCCGACCATGATCTAGATCCGCTATCTTGTGTACGATCAATATTACTCAATTTTGTAGTAACGCTCATCCAATTGTGCGCATTGATTGCGGCTAAGGTCGACACTCTTGCGCGAATCCGCGTGCATACGGATATCAATTTATCAATTTTTAACATGAAACCACGTGTATAGTTGTTGCGAGCATATTAAGTTTATTAAATTCGGAATTAAATGGAAAATTATATTTTCTTATCAATTTCATATCATCTTATCTTGATGAGATTTTCTGTTTAAATCGACACTTTTCTCTAGTCGCTTACTCTTCCGTTACTATTTCCACATTTTTGTTTCACGAAAATGATACTGACTTTGCATGCTATTTTAAATACGTATTAATATTAAATGTGTTTACATTCGATGTAAATGTAATTGTGTGGTAATTGTCGTAAATATTCAGCAACGGCTAAATATTTGACAGCGACTGTCCACGTCGATATTTACTCGTCGTGAAGAAACACTTATGCATTGGTAATTTCTTCGGTCATGCCCCTATACGTCAACTTTGCGATATACATTGGGTAATGGAATAGATATCGCCGCGAAAAAATAGGTGCGCTCGCTATTTACTTTTTGCGCATTTAATCGCGCACTTCTTTTGTTTCGACGATAATATTGCGAGCGTGTATATCATAACATTGCTTTTTATGCTTTCTGAAACGAAATAAGTTATATCGATAAGATCGTAGAAATACTTCTAAAAATAGCCGAAAAAATAGCTTTCTAACTTGCGAATTTAGTTTAATGTTGTTTAAGTGTTGAATAATAAAATATTTTAATTTTTTCTATTTTTACTTAGCCATTTAGATAACATATCAAAGTAAAATTCCCTTTCGGCTCATCTTTGATCAGACTTTAAAAACAATATTTTGAACTTTAAACAAACTATATTTTGAAGATTAGATATTTAACGTTGCAAATCAATTTTGCAAACTTTATGTTACGTTGCAAATCTATTTGTAGTAATTAAATAATTTTAATTATAGTAAACTGTATTAGACGATTGTATATTGATTTTTCTATCTCTTAACCGAGAATTCCGTACGCGCGCTTCCATCCGCATTATAATGAATGTTAACTACGATAAACTGTCAAGATTTGGACTCACGTAAATCATTGATAAGTGCCTTTTACGTAACGTTTTTTTCTTTGCATTTTTGGTCACTTTTATTTGCAAAGCGGTGTTGAAGCAATACCATATATAACGTTGTTATTAATGCAACGCGTGGACTTTACTATTTACAACTTATAATTGCGGATCAGCAGAAAAAACAGAAAGAATGCAGGAGACAGTTCAATAACTTTTCGTCGAAGAAATATTGTTTTCACAGACATTCTGTTTTATTTGCTTGAAAAGGTTGAATGACGCGCGACCTGTGAAAGATGCATCACGAGACGGGGACTTAGCACTGTCGCATTGTACAAACTTTGAATGTCTCATTTGCACCGGCGCGAGACAACGAAAGACGCGAATACTTCCTTTAGTATAACGCTAAGAAATATTAATCTACCGCGAAATCCAACAACTATAACACTACAAGCGTAACGTTCAAACGATTTGCATTTATTTCTAGCTTATTTAGCTGGACTGTCCAACTAAAGATCTGACAATTCGTTCGCATCAATTTTAAGAATTGAATTGTTTCAAACAGATAAAGTTCGAAGAAATAAAATCATAAAGCGGAAAATTACTGCCGCATAAACGCTCTAATAGATCTGTTTACTTTGCCGCTCTCTTTCCATATTCGCAATAGAATAAGGATATGTTTTTGCGAAGCTTCGAAAGATGCGAAGAACGGAAACATGAAATAAGAATTGCAAATAGTCACTTACTTATTCTGTAAAAAACGTTTAAAGTCCAAATGTAAAATCTCGACGGAACGGAATTTCTTTCGATGAATTACAATCTCGGTGCATAGTACATACATAGCGCATTGTTATCGTATATCCGCGTACAAAGTGCACTCGGATCACCGACGTCAAAGGAGACTCACGACGTTGTCAAAAATGTATCGATAAATATTTACGCAAGTACTATGCATATGTAAACACACGCTCTTCGAACAATATGATGATGATGCGCTTCATTAGCGATGATCCACCCGAGTGATCCAAGTATTTTTTACATTCTTCATATGTTTATTGTGGAATTAAAAAAACAGATTATTTCAGTTATTTATTTTAGTGGATCTTTTAGAGAGAGATCTTCGTCGATATGTATTCTCGATAACATTGACATTATTAATTGAAAATTTAATATAATATAGCAAATATATAAGATCTAATACATTGAATAAAACCCTTTATGATAATTCACGAAAAATAGATGAATTAATTGTAAGATAAATCGAAAATAATTCATATCTGTAAAATTACATAATTCAAAATTTAAATTAAATTAAATTTATATCCGCAAAATTAAATAAAATTAAATACTTCTAGCTACAATATTTATCTTTGATGTCCTTTTTTTTATCATGCTAATATACTATTTAATTGAATACCAAGTATAGGAAGAAATTTGTTGTAATAAGATATAATTTACGCGGCTTACGCCATTGCTTGGCACAAGCTCTCGCACATAACGATACGAAGTATTCTCCATAGAAATGTATGTATGTACATGCGCATGTGCGTACGTATATGTTTGCACTATGCAAATCTACAAAAAAAAAATGAGTAATTGAGTCTATATGCACATACATAGCGCCGTATTAAATAGCACAAACACATACGCACACGTGTGGTATGCGTGTATCTTCCGGGTGGCAAGATATATATGTGCCCCGCACATGCACGCGTGTTGTATGCGTGCGTGTTGTATGGTCTCCTAGTATAAGAATGGTCAGCGGGGATGCCGACCCACCAGTCTTCGGCACGTGTTCGGAGACACTGGAGAACGATACTATTATATATTGAAACGATCCGACGTAACGCCATTCTTTCGTCTATCGCGCGCGCGTCGCAATCGGTGATAGTGAAACACCGATACGCGGAGTGTCTTTTATATATTTGTGCGTAGGAAGCATTCCGGGAAGCTTTTACCCCTTTCGAGATGACGATAAAGTCGACCGACCTCGAGATGCCACATCTGAGAAGAGCGGTACGATTCTGGAAAAATAGTATTGAAAAAGGGAAAGGTGGACGAGGAAGAAATTTCGATTTCTGCGAAATTGAATAAATTGCTTCTCTTTTAAATTGAAGAGAAAACACTTCTTTTTTTTCTATAATATATACGTGAGATAAAAGTAAATAACAATAAAGATACGGAATTATTGCCGAGATAGTATTTCTCGCGATTCACTATACTGAAAAAAAATTCTGGTTCAAAACGGACGAATCAGAAAAATCTTGTAGGATTGTCAAATATTCTGGTTTTTATAAGTTATAAAGTGTTGAGTTCGATTATAATAACCAGAATATTTGATCAATCCTACAAGATTTTCTGAT
The DNA here is from genome assembly GCA_928718305.1 of Tetramorium bicarinatum. Classification (NCBI taxonomy): domain Eukaryota; kingdom Metazoa; phylum Arthropoda; class Insecta; order Hymenoptera; family Formicidae; genus Tetramorium; species Tetramorium bicarinatum. The sequence continues at coordinate 13,909,155 of OV788325.1, forward strand.
TCATCCGTTTTTAACCAGAATTTTTTTTCAGTGTACTCGCGTAGGACAGATGTTCGATTTTTCCGGCTTGACTCAATACTGGGCATTTACACGTTACATTTACGAATATTACATATTCATCGCTTCATTAATATATCACACGCCTTATCATATGTTTGCATTTCAAGAAGAAATAACGACGTCATTTCGAAAATGCTAAGGAAACATTCTCTTTACGAGGACATAAATATTTTTCCTTCTAATATCAGATAAAAATAATTTGTATTTAATACAATATTCTTTCCGTAATAACTTTAAAATAAGTTTTGCCATATCGATTTCTTGCCGTAGGGTCTCAACGGCCGGCTAGCGTTCGCTATTGCGGCGGCCGCTCTCGGCTCGTCGTTTCAGCATGGATACAACACCGGCGTAGTCAATGCACCTCAACAGGTACGGATATTAACTTAATCATAAAATATTCTTAACCCTTAAAGGCTATCACGAAATTTTGGCCAATGCGAATTTTGTTTTAATATTGTTAAAAAACGTTAGATTGGTAACACTAATTTCCTGAGTAGTTCTTCAGATTATCAGTAATGATAACGTTACATAAAACAGTTCTCTCACATACCTTATATACGTAATAAACAAAATTGAGTTGGGATGATATTTCACCCACAGTAACTTTCAAGGGTTAAAAAATCTTGCATTGATTGTTTGCAAAAAACATTTGTTAAAATTGTACTTGCTTTTTCTTAATATAACAGAAAAGATACATTACATATATTAAATATAACATAAATTAACATAATTTAATATAACAAAAAAGATACATTATGTAAAATATATTACATATCAGAATCGTGAAATATATCAATAATAAATTAATATGATAAGTAATAAAGTATTGATGCACAGAAATAAAAAAAGAAATAAACGAAAAAAAATTATGCAAATTACTAAATAAATATTTCCACATTTGTTAGCTCATCGAGGACTGGATCAAAGACCTAAAGACGAATCGCACGGGTGTGCCAACGGAACAGAGGGAGGTGACGTTAATCTGGTCGTTGGCAGTATCGATATTCTGCGTTGGTGGAATGATAGGCGGTTCCTTGGTGGGCTGGGTGGCGGACCGCTTCGGCAGAAAGGGCGGTCTGCTTCTCAACAACGTCCTGGTCCTCCTGACTGTGATCTTCGAGGGTAGCGCCAAGGCGGCGAAGAGCTACGAAATGATAATCATCGGCAGGTTCCTGATCGGAATAAACTCCGGGCTGAACGCCGGTCTGGCGCCGATGTACCTGGCCGAGATTTCGCCAGTGCATCTACGCGGCGCCGTGGGCACGGTCTACCAACTGGTCATCACCATCTCGATCCTGGTGTCGCAGATCCTCGGCCTGGAACAAGTCCTCGGTACCACCGAGCAGTGGCCATTGCTCTTGTGCCTAACGATTGTCCCAGCGCTCTTCCAGATATGCACACTGCCTCTCTGCCCCGAGAGTCCCAAGTATCTGTTGCTTAGCCGCGGCAAGGATATGGACGCGCAAAGAGGTGAAGACGATTTATTATGCAAATGATGAACAATGCAACCTATACAAATAGACGGATAAAAGAAATGTTTTGAAAAGGACTTGTTTCTTAGTATTGAGTCATCGAATCTCATGACTCAATTGCTTTCATTGAATCTGTCGTTTTATGCGTCATAGAATAAATTCGAATTCTTTGTCCGTTTTGTTCGCTCTGTTAGATTTCTCCAAGTTTAAGAAGTCTTTCTTATCAAAATCGTTTTCTCTTTCTCCTCGATAGCGCTGTCCTGGCTGCGCGGCACGATCGAAGTTCACGACGAGATGGAAGAGATGCGGACAGAGTATGAGTCGGTGAAACTGCTGCCGAAGGTCACGCTACGTGAACTGTTTGTAAATTCAGCGCTCCGTATTCCGATGTTCATCTCGATCATGATTATGTTCGCCCAGCAGCTATCCGGCATAAATGCCGTCATGTTTTTCTCGACCAAGATCTTCACGATGGCGCAGCTCGATAAGCATGCCGCCCAAAACGCCACGATGGGCGTCGGCGCGATGAACGTGCTGATGACCATCATATCCCTGGTGCTGGTAGAGAAGGCAGGCAGAAAAACTCTACTCTTGGTTGGATTTGGTGGCATGTTCGTGGATACCGTTTTACTCGCCATTTGTCTCGTATTCGCCGTAAGTTCCAAATATGAAACTTTTCTAATAAATGCACAATTATTCACAATATTTCGCAATAATTGTCATAATTCTGTAAAACGCATATCTTTTGCTAAAAAATTATAAGTAAGTTGTAAATATTGAGAAAATTGTGAAGAAAAATTACTTAAAAAATAAAAAATTACTATTACTTACATAATAATTATACAATTTTATGCTGTACAGTTTTTACAATAATTACAAAATTAATTTTCAAAATGTATTCAGTAAAAATTGTGCTAAGGTGATTTGCTCTAATATTACAATTATATAAGAACTTATTTTAAGCATAAATTTTTTAAAGATTGCTATGTGTTACAATAATTCAATTTAGAATTAATGATTTTAAAAATTAGATTTAGACTTATTACACAATATATTGTACATTATATTTTAAAATTAAAATTATGCTATTTTTCTGCATGTGTTCCTATCTGGGAGTATTCTTGTTCTTTAGCTGGATCAAGATAACTCTCGAAAGATATTGAAATCGTCCAACTGAACGTTTTCTTTGCAGGAAACATCGAAGGCGGCAGCGTATTTCTCGATCTTGCTTGTCATCATGTTCGTCGTCCTCTTCGCCACAGGACCAGGAAGTATCCCGTGGTTCCTAGTATCAGAGTTGTTCAACCAATCCGCCCGACCACCCGCTACCTCCGTTGCCATCGCCGTGAACTGGACCGCAAATTTCATCGTCAGCATCGGCTTCCTGCCGCTGCAGGAGGCGCTAGGCGCTTACGTGTTTATCATTTTCGCCGTGCTGCAATTGTTCTTCACGCTCTTCATATATAAGAAAGTGCCGGAGACGAAGAACAAGACCATGGAGGAGATTAGCAGCATGTTCAGGCAAATATCGTATCAGTGAGAAATATAGTCGAAGAATGGGGTAAAATATTTTTTGAAAACAAAGTCAGCACGTACGAACGATGAGTGCGCTTCGTTCTCTTCTTTTTTCTCTCTCTGTGTCGAGCGATTCAACGAGATTTGGCGAAGGTGGCACACTAATTCTATGGTCTATCAACGCGCTTCCAATACTCTGTCCATACGCAAGTATCAAAGTTCATCGAAAGGAATAGGTGAATATTTGTGTGTAACTGCGATGTGTGCTACGATGTATTCGCCATAGTTATAACCCGCGATCGTGCCAATCTGGAAATCCGGTGATCTTAATTTTTTGTTATGTAATTATTTAATTTTTTAGCCTTTCGTTCTTAGTCTCTTTAACTCGGAAACTCCGTTTCAAGTCGAGTCGCATATTTTGCCCTAGAGTTTAAGTTGTAAACTCAATCTCAGTTCCTATGTTGTATCCAGCAGAGAGAAAATCATCGCGAGATGAAGGACAATGACGCGGAACATCTTAGGAAACATGATTCTTTCACAAAGTCCTTTCCAACAATGATTTGTTCCTTATTTTAGGGCCAATAACGTACGTCATTACTTACGCTAGTACGAAAGATTACAGCTCTAGTCATGAAAAGACCTGCAAACGGAGTATAATGCTGGAAGAATCTTATACGTTCGTTGATTTTTATTATTGAACCGCCAATTCATTTTATATATGCGTATCGCTCCGCAAAACAAATTTTTAATGCGGTATCGCGCAAAATTATATATTATATTTTAATGAAATCAATAATCAAGTGCAATTGGAATATTTTTTATAGAATAACTACATAAATTTTATGATAGTGGCGTAAAAAAACCCATTATCGAATAATCGCGTTACTATTTAAAAGAATTTAAACTGTCGTTAATAAACAAAATAGAAAACAATTATGTCGATGATTAAACATCGTGTATCGATTGCCATTTTATGAAATAATTTATAATAGAAATTTAAAGAATATTTTATTATATACGTAAATCGAGATATAAGTTTTATTCGAACGAGAACGGGAAGAATGCTGTTAGGCTAATTGTAAATACAGAAATGTGTAAAGACTAGTATTACGCATAGCATAGGGAATAATTATATTTATGTATGCATGTAGATTTGATTAATGTTTAAGAATACATCAACGTTATCATATTTTTAAATTATTTAGATTAATTTTAATTTGTGTAACGTACATATAAAAGAACACATACGATATACTAAACGTAACTCAGGAACTTACGCTGATCGTTATTGCGTATCGTATAATTATTATTAAATAGATGGATACAATATTTTATTTTTACGCTGTCACCGCGTCTCTCAAGGAATACTCATTTTTAATAATCATTTATATAATATTTAAACGGATTTATTGTAAAAAACAGAAGTTATCTAAGTTTATCTGATAAATAAATCATCAATTTTTACCTACTTTGTTAAAAAAATATATCATTTGAAAGAAAATCTGATCGGTTAGAATATCAGATTTATCATATGATTTTGTATGTTATCCACATATGTATCATGTATTCAAAGTATATTAATCGTAAATGATTCAACTTGTCGCAAAACTGTAAATAATAATTCTCATATCTTTTAGTTAATTGATTGCTAATATCGTATAAGTTTTTGCAACGCAGTTAGTAGCACTTAGGTTTAGACGATTCTTTTATAAATAAGTCAATAAACTCTTGCCAATCAAAAGGAACAACGTTAAACTCGGGAATTTATCGTTTGTACGCGAAGAATTATTTATTATGACAATTGGTCAAAATTTGGTATCGCTATTTCAATATTTCCGCCTACAAAATGTGTTGTTAAATGTTATGAAACGTTTTCAAGATGCGTTACAATTTTATAATACTTGATGCCGACATATATCATCGAAATAAAAAGAAATGTCAAGAATGAAACATATAATATATTTCTATATTACTCGTAATACTGAAAAACCTTATAACATTTGTAATAATAATGTTGATAACACCTAATTAATTATCTAACTAGTCAGATTATCTTTACAAAAGATATATTTTTTTTTTTAAATAAAGATACATATTTATAGAGTATTTTACATATGACACATTTTATATTTCAAATGCGTGTAACTTTAAAATATCGTTTGATAAATTTTGATAAGAATATAATAATTTCGCGATTCGAATTTATCGATTATCCTAGATTTTTTAGCAAGTTTTTTATCGAAATAAAAATCGTTTGTCAAAGACTCGAATCATTTCAATAGAGACTTAAATCTTCTATAGAAAAATCATTTCTTATAAAACAAGATGTCTATTCAGAAAATCTTGAAGACATTTTTAAGGTATCTTTTGATAAAGTTTTACGGATGTCTTTCTAAACTATCTTTAAGGCTCGGTTGTACTAACATTATTTCGGCTTTAAGTGAGATGTGTGTATTTATTTAGAAAGAAAGTTAACGATAGACACATGTTTAAGTCTCGCTTAAAACCAAAATAACGGGAGCAACCGGGCCAGACATCTTGAAGACATCATGAAAAAGAGACGTACATGTTGTTTGAATTTAATACTGCGCAGAAAGCAATTCGCAAATCAATCGCAATTGTGAAAAGGAATTTTTTAACATCTTTATTTTCCAATTTTTTACGAAATGTTGATTACACTTTCATTATCCTAGGTTACGTTCCGAAACTTCCTCTTAAAGAAAAATTTTACTAAAAAGATATAGTTTATGATACAGATAATATAAGACTTTAATCAAATTTTCTCGCAGAGAAAGTTTCGGAACGTAATCCAAATGATCCTAATTATAAGTAAGTAACGACCTCTATCGGAGAAAAACGTAATTGAGCCCGAGAACGCGACGCGGCGCGCGGATCGTTCTGTCTCATTCGAGTAAACACGAAGTGGAGGCGCCGCGCTCGCACACCTCGTGCGTGCTCGCCAGCACTCACGATCATCCGTACCGTCGTGACAATTCCCCTCCCTCGGGCGGTAAGGCGGGAGGGCGGAGAGTTACAATCTGAGAAGACTCCGTGTCTTTTTTTTTATCGTGTCGCACTTGCTCGAGAGGTGGCCAACGACGGCGGCAGCAGCGACGTGGTGGCGGCGTTCGCATTGTTGCCGCGGAACGCACACGTCGGAGAGACTTAATGTGCATGGGGCAAGCGCGTGGGATGCTCGCGGGAGCCGCCGCGGCGTCGATGCCACAGCCACAACCGCGATCGCGTTGGGAAAATGTCAAACGTCAGCTCGCTGTCCGAGCGACTCGTGAACGGTAAGAGAAGAAGCATCAACGCTGCCGCCGCGACCGGCGCTGTCGGCGGCAACGGAGGCATTGGGAGTGGTAGAAGTGTTGTTTTCGCGTCTCGTGCCGGTACTTACGTCGCTAGTGGCGGCGCTGGAGGTGGGGAGAAGAAGAAGAAGAATAATAACATTGATACCGTCGGTACCGTCCTTACCGGCGGCGCCGTCGGTGGCGCCGCGGCGTGACGTTGTCCGACGCCCGCGATACGACGCCAGTGAATCTCTGCCGCGAGACGACAGTACCGCGCACCTGCCGCGGCGGTTGTCGTTGCTGCATCTACGCCGCCGACGCATTAACATCGTCCAGCTCGGTGACAGGCGCGACGGCGCGCGCGCCCAACGGCGGCAGGCACGACGCTGCCGACGACAACGACGTCGCCGCCGCCGCCGCCGCCGCGACGACGACGACGACGGACTGCCGCGAGATCACGCTGAGTAGCGCCGGGACGACGCCGCCACCGCCGCCGCTGCCGCCGCCGCCGCCGCCGTTGTTGCTGCGAGACGCCGGTAGCACCGACGCGAGAACAGTCGGCGGGAGCAGGAGTCGCAACGCCAGAACTGCCGCCGCCGCCGCCGTCGTCATCGTTGACGTCGCGCCGTCGTCGTTCCACCATCACGACGACGACGACGACGACGAGGACGACGACGACGAAGACGACGAGGAGGACGAGGAGGACCGTGGTTGCTACTACAGCAGCGGCAACATGGTCGCGGCGATGAACGAGCACCTGTCGAACGCTACGACGACGACAACGTCGTCCCCGCCGGCGATGGCGAACGCCGTCCGCGGCGCCGCCGCCGCCGTCAACACCGTCGCGATGTCATCGTCGTCCTCGTCGTCGTCATCCTCATCGTCGTCATCATCTTCATCGTCCTCGTCGTCCTCTGCTATGATGACAGCGACCACCACGAACGCCGGCGGCGGCCACAATAACAATCCCGCCGCGACGATGATGACGATGAGCAACGTCGTCGGGAGCGGTGCCAACGGCAACAACAACAGTGGCGGCGGCTGCCCGAGCGCGCGCAATCAGGACTTTCAGGAGGTGGACGGCGATGGCAAGAGTACTACCGCTACCACCACCACTACCGCCGCCGCTGCCGCTGCCGCCGGCATCCTCAGTTTCCCATGTGACTTCGATCATATGTACGCCAGCATGACCGACGGCGCTGCGCCGGCCGCAGCCGCCGCCGCCGCCGCCACCGCCACCGCGGCCGCCGCCGCTCTCGGCGTCAGTCCGCTGCGCGGCAACGAGCCCCGTCACAATGATCTCACCGAGGTCAAGCACCTGAAGGAGTTGCTCCTGCTCCACCTCGACCTTATTCAGCAACAGTCCGAGCAGATTGTCACCAAGGACAAGCTCCTCGCCGCGCTGCGCCAGGAAAACGAGACGGTACGCCCCCCCCGGACGACACGCTTATTTCCTTTTCTTTTTTTTTTTCTTCGAATGAAAAGATTTCCTGCCGCGGACGGAGTGCCAGATTAAAGAAAGGTGCATTCTGTGAAATTTAGGATCGGACACTTGAAGGAGCTGCTCTATCTCGAGCTTGTTCGGCATCAGTCGGAGCGAATGAATTCGGAGCTCAGTGGAAGTTGCTCGGTTTATGGAAAGAAGTTGATCTTGATTGTAATTTGAAAGAGTTTGATTATAAGTGGATTTTTTTTTTTAACGAAGACGCGTGCTTTATTTTTTTAAATTGGATTTGACTGACAATTTTGATGTTGGTCGAACAAAAATGTTGAAGTTTCTAATTCCCAAATTTTTGTTTTCGCAGAATGAAACCGACTACGCTGATCCTTTTAAACGCACTTTTACTTTCTATGACGTTCGATTTCTTCGGTTACCGTAAAATGTAAACTCGACGGACGTATGGAGATTCTATTTTAGCGCGGGAACCGTTTTAATCTTCGAGAGCGTAATCGCTTTAACCTTAAGTCGAAAGCTACGGAATGAGGTGAAGTGAGTGGCGGGTGAGTCATCGAACGAGTTTCAATTCAGAACCCGATTCGTCCTCCGATCCGTTTACCCGCCGGTGTTTAATTTTTGCGTAATCGCCCGCGATAATTGCGTCATGTGTGCTTGAAAGGGAGCCTAAACGCCAAAACGGTGGGCTCGAAAAAAGAACGAAACCAAGAGCACCGCGAGAATCGCGTGAAATTTGCAGCGAAGTGGTCTGGCTCCGAATCGTAAAACAGTTCTTAATGCACGCTCGGCCGTCACTTCCTTTCGGGCTGAAAATATCGAGATCCGTTGGCGGGCTCCAAATATTCCACGTTTCATTTATGAACTTGCGCGGAAAATCGAGAGAAGATTGCGGTCGTAGACGCCAACGCTTTGAACGTCGATTCACTTCACAGTTATCGACGATTAAAATCGGACGTTAAAAATTCCACAACTTTTACTTTAATCGGAGGTTAATTAATAATATCCTAGGAGTGTTTTATATAAAAATTCCTATTAGATACCGTTAATTAAATTCCGGTTAACGTTATAATAAGGGCTGATTTTTCAACTTCTTGGTAAGCTAATTAAATAGTTAAATCATCTGTTTTTGTTTTATTTTCAAATTACGACAAGTTCGAACATATAATTTAATTATTAGTAGCTTTTCAAGAAGTTGGAAAAACCGACCCTAAGTTATGGAATTGGGTCTTATTCTCCGTCAGTAAACTGGGTCTCTTAAATTCATTCGTGTTATTTTTATACTCTAGGCTTCCAAAAAATTAAAAAAAAAATTAGATTGTTAGCATCCTTATTACCCAGATAGAACGAGAAATCACAAAAATGTTAAAATGACTTTAAAATGTCATTATTATGTTAGCTTATCACTGTTTTAGCGTTATTTGATGTTAATATGTTATAATTTTTGTTCTACCTGGGTAAAATCCAATAAGTTTTAAAGTCACATGTTAAACCCAACAGTTTAAACAAAGCGAAATTATAAGGAGATATTCGAAAAAAGTAATTTTGCTTGTCTCGAAAAACTCGGATTGCTGACGGAAGGTTAGCACCAGGAATAAAAGGCGTACCGTTCTAACCTAAACGCGTCGCGCGTATTCCCGTTTGGCCCGTCCGCCCGCCAATCCCGCTCTTTTTCTGGCTGCGCGGAGCGCCGGCACCGACGGCTTTGGCACCATTTTGTAAAAAAACCCGCTGCGCGCACATGCCCGTGAGTGTCAATCCCCGTCTGATCCCCTCCCGCGCGGCCCGCCTAACCTAAATGCACCACGCGGGTAGCAAGTTGACCGTGAAGGTCAACTTGCGCGATGTCAACACGCGGTGGCGCTACTTCCGCATTGAGACCGCGGCACGTGAGCGAGAGTAGGAGAGAGCGAGTACGCGATACGCGTGCGTATGTGAGAGTGTAGGACGTGGCGGGGAGAGGGGGGGGAGGGAGGAGACCGATATGCGAGTCTTCCGCGGGGAGTGATGAGACGTTCTCGCTGCTGCGTGTTTTCGCGATTTGAAAATGACAGTTGGAGCAAGGGGGGAACCGCGATCGCGCCGCGCAATCGAGTAGGCGGTCGCGCGACATCGGAGCGGACCGGCGCGGGGACCTGTCCCGCTTCGCGAACTGCGCCCTTGGAGGCGACACGCGCGTTCCGACGGCGTGAATGCCAGAACGCGAGTCTCCGCTGGATTAACCTCCCTTCGCGTAGCGATTTAACGATGATTTGCGAGGAGAGGAAGATCGTGTACGGACGGTTCACGAGAAGTGTAAATAACGTTGAAGTTCCTGCGCATAAGAACGATATATCAAGCCCTGCACGCGACAGAGAAAATGTCAGGAGTAAACGTTGAGCACGAAGGGAGGCTCTGTATTTAGTCATTCCTATTTCTGATATATCTTGTCTGTTACGCGCAGGGCCTTGAAGCAGTCGTGTCGACATCATGGAACGGTGTTTTGGATTTGTCAATCATGGAACGGTATTTTGGATTTGTCTGTTGCAGCTGAAGCTGCGCTTGGAGCGTATGGAAAGGCGCGTGAGCCTTCAGAAGCTGAGGTCCGAGTGCAGTGAAAATTCTACTGGTTCGGAACATTTGGGCGCCTGCTCGCCCACCAGTGTCAATTCGGTGAACATACCGTCGACCAGCGAGCTGCACCGAAGTGTCCAGTGCGAGGGAGTGCCCAACACCCTGCATGAGAGCTTCAAGATACGTCTGAACACCAGCGGTGGCATCACCACGGTCAAACAGGAACCGCACGATAATCAAATTAAACTGGAGATAAAACAAGAGGCTAACAACGAGACGAGGTTCGAGTGGGAAGAGAAAAAGAAGAGACGATCGGACCCGACTCCCTTGTCGACGGGCAGCAAGAAGAAGAGGGGACTCTCTTGTTCGTCCACCATCAGTAACGACGGAGTGCAAGAAAAGATATTGGGACAGACATTGCACGAAGCCAGTAGAAAGAGCGACAGGAAGGCGAAATCTCTCGTAAAGAAGGAATCCTTTCTCACGACAGAGGAGCACTATTACACAGCTGTAGGAGATACAACTTATACGTTAAACTTGAAGCAGTCTAGCCCAATAGAACCGAGTAATTCATTAGAAGTTCCAAATTGGAGAGTGAAGGTATATACGAGTTGTTACACAATGGAGGGAACTGAAAATTTGGACGATGAAATTTTTAACAAGAGACACTTGAAGTTGGAGAACGATGAGAGGAGGAGAAAGCGATGGGATGTACAAAGGATAAGGTTCGTAAAGTACACTTACCGTCTAACCCTTTAAGACATTTATAATTTGACTTGTTTTTATCACATTAGAGAACAAAGGCATATAGAGAAGTTAAAACAACGACAGGAACGTCAAAATCATCAAGCTACGTGCTATAATACCAATCATACTGGTCCTTGTCCCTCGTCCATGGAAGAGGAAACGATAACGTCCTTGTGGCCTGATATAGAACAAATTCAAAGTCTCCAAGTAGATCTTCATTTGCCAGTGACTGCATTTGGCGCTCCTATTCCTAGTTTCACTCCAAGGTAAACAAACAGGTTTTATACAATATTTACAATATTTTTTACAACATACAAATTTTATACATAGTTGATACGTTAAATATTAATTATCATAATTTTCGTCTTTCAGTGAATTCTCTTTACCTTGGTCGAATATAACGCGAATAAAGTGTCGACGTCCTAAACGTTCAACAGGTAGAAGAAAATCCACAGGTAGAAGAAAAGTTTAGAAGATATAAATTTTTATAAAAGTGGACAGAACTGATTTTATCAGTACCGATCAGTTTTAAATTCTTGAAAATACTACTGCTCCCTCTCACGCCATAAAAAAAAATACAGCGTTTTTCGTTGCGAAATAGGGGCACCAAAGATATTTTTATTGACTTTTTAAATATATGCAATATAGTATAGTTTATCTTTTCTACATTTAGTTTATTTTTTCTACATTTTTATTCAAGTAAATTCATCGTCAATACTTGTTTGATACATCTTGATAATTCTACATTTTGTACTCGGTGTTGGTCATTTTATTTATGTAACTATGAATATGTATCACAAACGTAACGAAATACTAATTAGACATATTGGACGTTTTTCAACTCGAGACCAAATTTTCGTTTCATTTTCAGTGAGTTGACAATATTGATATTTGCAAAACTTTTTGACTGCTCCAATTATATGGAGCACTTTATATTATTTTGTAATTAAATAATTTTTTGCTATTATAAAAATTGTTAATAAAACCATGTATATTAATAATACAAACTTCGTAAAAATATGTTATAAAACAATGTTACATAACGGAAGAATATAATGAATTTTTTAATCTTGTGTAGCCCTTCTTGGTATATTTTATAAATTCTGCATTTCTCAATAATTTAACATCAAATAATGATGATAAATTTTCTTGGAAGCTTAAATATCATGTCGCAAACGTACGTTTGGTTAACTCTAAAATTTACAGTACAAATGTATTATTGTACAGAGTGTTTCAGAAAATGCGCGCTTCCTTTCACTAACAGATTTTTTTTATGAAATTAATACTTCCTTCGCGAAAATTTGATGGCCTAATGGAATAACTTTCATGGATTTTTCGCTAAGGAAACATTTATGTTAAAAAAAAAATCTGTAAATCTGAAACTAGATCGTCTTTTGATACAATCTATGTTGTATATTTATTTCAAGTAAGATTGTTATAAGCAACCTCAGTATAGCGTCTGCTACTCTTGCTCCCATGCACGTCGAATATTGAAAAAGTAAAAAAAAATCCGAGAAAGGCAAAGAAAAACTTTGAACATCGCAAACAATTGTAGTCATTGATATCGCAGTTAGCAGCTCAATTTCCTCGGTTCGAGGTACATACAAAGCTCTTTGAGTAATCCATTTTTTCAGCACTATCAGTTCAATTAAATTCGAAGAGAATTATACTGACTGAGTGTGCATTATATATTTGGTAAATAAAATTAAGTGTGCTTTCCAGCAACGACACTGTGTAACAGTGAATCATTTCATCTCTCTTTAACATTCAAAGAACAACAAGGACGAAATGCGACATTATGTTACACAGTGTCGTCTGTGTATGTTGCTGGAAAGCATCCTATATGTATGTTAATTTTTCATGAATTTCTCGTTCATAGGGATTTTCAGATACATCTGTTACTAATTATTTAACAATTTTGTCATAGTACAAAACTATATATATATATATATAAAATTCTGACATCCTATCTGAGACGATTTGTGATAGCTCCGATTTTATTTGCATTATGAAGAAACTGTAGTCTTACGAATAAAAAGAATCGATGCAAATAATAATTCAAGCAGATGACGATATATTATTTTCGCATATTTCAATCTGCTGAATATTAAATACTTTAAGATGTCTGATCCATATAACAATTTATCTCGGATGAATGAAAATAAAAATTGTATATATATTTTTCTTTAAAGATAGGTTTTTTACGTTCTACTTTTTAAGAAATATATACATATATATATATATATATATATATATATATATATATATATTCTGTAAGATAATATATTAACCGTCCATGAAAACTAATAGAATTTCATGAACAAAATAGCATTGGATGCTACGATACTACGAAATGTAATGATCAATATCTTGTAAATGACAATTTTTCTAGTTGTGGAATTACTGATTGAGTTCTTAGTACATTTATAAATATATGCGACACAAAAACGCTCATAAGAAAGAATAAGTAAATTATTATTTTCTAATGTATATGCGTCAACAGAGACAATTTTGTTATGTCGGCAGATGTACTGTGTCAAAAGTTGTATGAAAGTTTATAAGAGGGACGTAGGGAGAACCTAAAAAAAAAGAACTCTCCAATGTCACATCCGCCTTAAACGTCCTACTATGTAATATAACATCGAGTACATTTTAGAAATAAAAAAAAAGATATTGAATCAGTCGTTCTGTTCAACATGCAAATTCCCACAGCGTTTAAAGGAATAAAAGTATTCATGTTTAAAAGTTACACGAATGTAGTTGTATAAGTGCAATGAAATCACAATCAACGATGATGTAACATTCACTCATTGCGATTGAAGGAAAAGATCAAGGATAAGAAAATTGGCGAATAAAATTTTTTAAAAGCGCAAAGAGTGTGGAAACATACAACAAGAGAATTATTACTCAGGAAATAATAAATTACTACTCAGAAAATAAATATAGTTTCAGTTATCTTGCACACGGTCCACTAAGGATTAATGTCGGTCGAGAAGCGTTTTGGATGATGGCATCTCAAAAGCACTTTCTGTGCACAATGAACGGTCCAAGCTCGTCATATTCCTGCCTGGAGATCCACATCTGCTGGAACGTGCTCAGACTGGCGAGGATCGAACCACCGATCCATACAGAGTATTTCCTTTCGGGCGGCGCGATTACTTTAATCTTCATGGTGGGCGGCGCGAGCGCCGTTATCTCCTTCTGCATCCGATCAGCGATGCCCGGATACATAGTAGTGCCGCCCGAGAGCACTGAATTAGCGTACAAATCCTTGCGGATGTCGACGTCGCACTTCATGATTGAATTATACGTCGTCTCGTGTATGCCGCAGGATTCCATACCCAGGAAACTTGGCTGGAACATCGCTTCCGGGCAACGGAAGCGCTCGTTGCCGATTGTGATGACCTGGAATCAAACCGTTACCCGTTACGTCTTCGTCCACTGACCGCGCGGCTAGCCAACCCATGACGAGTTAACACTCGCTCGACGCAAATGCGCACGATTAATGCTAATAAGTGTACACTACCTTCATTATCATCGTTCATTACATTCAGATTACAGCTATCTGTATTTCTTTGTATTTGTAATTCAGATATCGTTTTCGAGTTAATTTAAATTACTCTGTAAAGTTAATGGTCCATTTTTTTTTTAATTTTGATGTAATTGTTGAAGTTCTGACTTTCAAAAGATCCTAGATTTTTTTATGAGCGTAATGTCTTAATGAAATATACAAATTTTAGTTACTATTGAAAAGTCTTCGTTTTGCGTTGATTATACAAGATGTAAATATTGTGAAGCAAATCAAGTAACCAAAACATTACCTGACCATCCGGTAATTCGTAGCTCTTCTCTAATGCAGTCGATGCGGCGGCTGTTGCCATTTCATGTTGGAAGTCTAAGGCCACGTAACAGAGCTTCTCCTTGATGTCACGCACGATTTCACGCTCGGCGGTAGTTGTAAAGGTGTACCCTCTCTCGGTCAGAATTTTCATCAAGTAATCTGTCAAATCGCGACCGGCCAGATCCAAGCGCAAAATCGCATGAGGTAGGGCGTATCCTGAAGAAAAAGAAAAAAATATATTGACATCAAGCACATAATTGACATTGATCCTTTTTAGATCGGGACTAACGAGTACATTGTAAGAAATCAAAGCGAGTAGAGAGAAATACCTTCGTAAATCGGTACTGTATGGGACACTCCGTCGCCGCTGTCCAGCACTATGCCGGTCGTACGCCCGGACGCATACAAAGACAGAACGGCCTGAATGGCAACGTACATAGCCGGAGTGTTAAAGGTCTCGAACATGATCTGCGTCATCTTCTCGCGGTTGGCCTTAGGATTCAGGGGAGCCTCTGTCAACAAAACGGGATGTTCCTCCGGCGCGACTCTCAGCTCGTTGTAGAACGTATGATGCCAGATCTTCTCCATGTCGTCCCAATTGGTGACGATACCGTGCTCTATGGGATATTTAACAGTGAGAACTCCTCGTTTACTCTGCGCCTCGTCGCCCACGTAACTATCCTTTTGTCCCATGCCGACCATAATCCCCTAAAAATATACTCTTGATTAGAATATACTTAATCATGCAAATTTTTATAACTAATCCTTTTCATACCTGATATCGAGGTCTTCCGACAATGGAGGGAAACACAGCGCGGGGAGCGTCATCCCCGGCAAATCCGGCTTTGCACATTCCCGATCCATTGTCAATCACCAACGCGGCTACGTCGTCGTCACACATTTTAGAATAAGAGGATGATTTTAGCAATGTCAAAGCAGAACGCGAAGTTTCCTTACAGCAGATAAATAAATAGAATAACCGAGAGACTAGATGATACAACGTTTCTTGCGTGGCATTGGCTTCTGAAGCATTGCTTCCTAGAAGAGTTGCTTTATACGTGAGCGCCCCACCTTCCGCCCACAGATCCACGCTCACACGTATCTCTTTTTATGTGACCAGAATTCAAGAATGGACAATAATATTTTATACTGACTTAACACACTAATAGCTTTTTTTACATTAATAAATATAGAAAGAATACTGTCACTTATTGAAGAAAGAAGATTTACAAGTTGACTGATTTTGGTAAAAGCTGTTTTATAAATTTGTAAATTACACAGCGAATGTATTAATAACGAGAATATAATCTGTAAATATAATATATAGCTTTTAACATAGTTAACATAGAACAGTTTTTAACATTAAAAATAACGTGCGCATAAACGATATGAATCAAAATATGTTTTAAGGTATATTTCGCTCTACACTATAGTACAACAGAATATAACAAGTATTATAATTGTGGTTGTCATCACGACTAAAAAGAAGTAGTGTTAATACTATGAAAAGAAGTAGAATTCAATAGCATTCCTTTCGTGCGTTCCTTACTCTTTAGAGAAATATGTATACATCTTTTTAAATAAAAGACTTAATTGCTCTTTAATGTATGCCAATTATAACTGGCAGCTACTGCATATAGTGTTATCCTCAATAAATGCACGAAGTTCTCGCGGTAATTAGAGCATACACTTCTCTGCGTTCCTGCAGTCACATTGATCTCTCTGCAAATCTCCACTAGACTGCAATCTTTAGACACACGATGCGCGAAGAATGTAATTTCATTTGCAAAAATTTTCCAAATGAACACATTTTACTTAAACATAAAATGTCTTTTGTCATTTAAAACTAGACAGCAAATAAAAAATGAGTGGAGCTAACAAGATTTTATGATTCAATTATAGAACATACTCGTTATTCATTCAGCAAGTTCTCTCCATATACGTCACAGATTGACAAAATTAAACAAGAAACGAAAGAAGTAAGGGAAGCTCATAAAGTTAACGGGCTAAAAATTAATCTTAATTGTTCTAAATTGTCTCCCATAAATGTGTGCACTTTTCTAAAAATAGATAATCGAAGTGCTCGCAATTTCATGAAACATATTTAAGAAAGGATGTTATGTATTTTTAGAAGAATGTGATATAATTATATTGGCCCTTCAAAAGTGTATCAATTTTAGTTATATATTATAGAATTATTCAATAAATTTATACTATCAATTTATACATAACATTGGATAAATATATGTATATACATATATATATTATGTATATATATATATATATATATATATATATATATATATATATATATATATATATATATGTACACAAATACACACTCACTCAATACATATATCAATTTTGATACGAACATATAATGCAAATTTGCTGTCTATCTCATTCATATCACTTCCAGGTAACAAGTTTTGTTCCTTTAAGATACTTTACAAACCAACGTGCATTACAGAGAATCACTGTTCCATAGACTGGTCGCCCGCTAGAGCGGTCTTTATAATTGCTGTATTACGCTCCTTAATTAACTGCTCGACTAATGATATTAATTAGGCTGTGAAATTAAGTACCCACTCCAAGTCAGAAGTTTTTGCATAAACTACTCTTGATATTTTTAACATCATTCTACATAGGGTAACATAGGAAAAAGGCCACATATAAACAATTCGCGCAATCAATGTGTGAAATATATGAGTAAGATTAGACAAGCGATACTTGCTTTGCAGCTATATGCACTCATGTACATATACGCACGCATGCATACACACACACACGCACACGCACACACATACACGCACACATACACGCGCGCGGATATACACATTAAATTAACGTGAGATGCATATCAGAATATGTATTTGAAGAAACAATTGAAACAATGTAATAAATATAATATATATTTTTAAGATTATAAAGAATGAAAGACAGATAATCAAAGAATAAATTTACAGCAAATAAAAATTTCTTTTGTTCTTTATTTATTCTGACATGCACTTCCACGCATGTGAATGTCTATTTACTTTTCCCTTTATACAAATACTGCACAAAAAGCAGCTCAATTTCAAGATATGGACTTTCTTTATAAAGCAAGAAAACTTTATAATCAGAATAAATTAAGAAGTATCAATCGCCAACATTATTATAACAGTCTTAAAAGTTCTACTTATCCCAGAGTCCGACTTCTTTCATACGCGTTTGAAAGTACTTTTCCAAGGCATTGGCACAACGGTAATATTCAGTGTCAGGACTATTATACAATCTACAGTTGGTGAAAATCCGCAACATGTCTGCTATAAATAATCTCTTTATTACATAGTATCCCGAATTCAAGCGATCTTGCATCGTCTTGAGATCTATAATATGAATAGATATATCATTTTGGTTATACTCTTTTTTGTTGGGTTCTTTCAGGTATGATGACCAAGCAATTATAATCATACCATACATATTTTAATCAGTTAAATATATAGAAACTTTTCTTAAACTCACCCATGGGATATTTTATATGATCGTAATAATCTGGAACATCATTCTTATCTACAGGTTTCAAAAAAGGCCACGCTGTGCTATGTTTCTTCACACTGTTCAGAACACCATTTAATGTATTACATAGAGAATCTGGCACATCTAAACTCGTGTCCATTGGCTCTGGACCTTGCATTCCCTTCGCCACACCCCTTGTTCTAGTTTGAGCGCAACTTTTCCATCCAGTTTCATGAATCCCCGGAATACACTCAATAGGGATTCCCCTCAATCCCTCCTTGAAACACGTTAAGCCGGGATGCACCTTCTGTATCTCCTGTTGTCTTTGGTGAATCAGCTTTTTCACTATTTCCTTCTGCTTCCTGATGACCGCCGTGAATTCGGTATATACAATTTTCGGATTTAGCTCGCAATGCATCAATGTCGCCTCCACATAATACTTGATATATCCCTGGTGCACCGACTTGGGCAGTTTTATATCTTTGCTAAATCCCTGCTTCTTAAAGTATCCAATAGCAAAGTCGTCCGCGAACGTAAGAAAATGCAGTATGTTGTTCTTAATATGATAATCTTTCAGCATGTTCATCAAATGCGTTCCATAGCCTTTTACTTGCTCATGGCTCGTAACAGCGCAAAATACTATCTCTGTAAAGCCTTGACTTGGAAACATGCAAAAACAAATTCCACCAATTGGTCGGCCATCCTTTATCAGAGCTAGTGTTTTATGCTTTCTGTAGGACAAAAAATACTGTTATTGAATACATGCAAATGCACGTGTGTAAAGTTATTTAATTGACGTTAGATTTTTGTCACTTACGGATCAAAAACAAGCTGAGTAATGTATTCTTTGGGCGTTTTTGGTAACTGATGGCTGAAGACATCTTGCAGTCCTATCAGCCAAAGCATGGTCTGCTTGGACACTGGTCGTGTAAGGCTATTTCCAACTACATGAAATTCTATTATCTTTTTACTTTCTTCCATCTTCGCGGTTTCGTCCCGTGGCACGTTCGGTGGAAATACCGCATCAAAACCAGACATATAATTAGTGTCATTGATAGATGCGACAATTTCAGCAATGGTCTCATCCGGCAGATCCTCGAAAGTCTCTTCAATTTTTCGCCTCTTTGTATCGAGGCGCCCCTCGGCGTTAGGACGTTTCTCCTGGATTTTCTTGATTCCAGGACTAATATTGATTGTTGTAAAATTGTCCTTTTCATTCGGAGTGACAGTAACCTTTTCAAACTCTCCCGTTTTCCTTGCTTGATGAGCCTTTGATTCTAAAGCAGTTTGATAGTGAGAAGGCATAACTTGTTTAAATTCAGGATCCCAAATGGGAGAATTGTCAGAATAAATCTCTGCTTCCAACAATGAAAGAAACCTTGAATATAAAAGATCATAATTCAGCTTGATACTTACAAATCATGTACATAAAAAAGAAATATCCAACATACTTAGGGAAATGCGTTAAAACCAAGACCCTCTTCTCCGGCGCTATTTTGTCTCTTTCGTTGTTACACTTATCCATTAATTGTCTACAAACTGATCTGAATACAGCTCGTAACAGAGTCTTTCCGAAAACCAAAGGAGTATCATAATGCGGCAGAGAGTCGCAAAATGCAGGTACGTGGCAGAAGACGAGCCAGCGGGTATAATTAATTTTGTAAATAGAAGCTTCTTCGACACTAGTGAACCGTCTGGCACTGGGTGCCTCGAAATTCCAATAATTCAGGCAGTGTAAAAGCATCTTTGCCATATCGTACATAACTTGCCACTCTCTCGACGGCAAATGAGTAAATTTATACAAAACAAAGTTCGTTACTCCCTTCACTATGTTAGGTCTCTCGAATACTGGCTTTCCTAATGGGCCGCCCTCCAAGGCTGGCTTCGTCCTAGATAAAATACAGTTCCTCAACAATTTGTACAAATAAATATAAACTTTCTTGGTGTCGGGATCCGCCTCTCGGTTTGTACATTGGAAAATATTGTCCGCGTCAATAGCCATTCCCAGTAATCTGTTGATCTCCTCGTCCGATTGAACTGGCAGATGTTTGACGTGATTTTCTAAAGGATGAGTACACAACTTGCAGGGATCGAAGAAATTTATCACGGGCTGCTGTATCTCGCCCTTCGGCGATCTTATTATCGGCTGGCCGTTTTTCCAGCCGGTACATTTACATTCCTCCACCTGGCAAGCGCTGTAACTCGCGAGTTTCAACAGTTTCTTTTCCTGCGGCCAGTTGTACATCTGCTGCTTGCGCTGGTGTATCCTCTGAAGATTGCTCGTTCGAGTTACTTGAGCCTGCGGCTTAGATGGACTCGCATCCTTATTATTACTTTCTTGCTGCAAGGTACTGCTGACAGGTTGTCCAGCCTCTTCCGAAGGAGCTGTTGTGTGCTGTTGAGAATTTACGTCCTCTGATGCCATCCTGCAAAAGATCATTATATGTTGTTGGATTCAATATATTACACTTGCAAGTGAATTGTCAGTCCTAACATATCATAAATCCCAATAAGATTTTGATGCAACTTACGTGAATTTACACGCGCTTCAGAAGTTCCTCGAATACAAGGGAATTATATCGTAACTTTACGTGAATCAAGCTGATTATGTTTCTATCTTCAATGGAATATTTCGTTCGCAGATCCGATAGTAATATTCTGATTTAAATTAACGATTACGATATCTGTAGAATTATCACTGTTATTAACAGGTTATTTTAAATTATATTGTTAGTTTAAATTATTACTGTTATAAACAAACATTTTCTACGATTCCCTACAATGTTATGTTATTATTATGTCGACATATACTGAGGTTTTTGCGGGGAGGGGAAGGGGAGTATTTACGTGCCTACAATTATGACACTTGTTCACTTTTTTCTTTATCTATTCCTCTTGTCCCATTCTTTCTCCCTACTTCATATCTTTCTTATCTCTGTCTTCCTTTATCACTTCTCCTATCACCTTAAAATATCTCCACAATATTATCAACGGTATCCAAATCTTCTTGCCATTCCTCTAATATCGCACGGATATACAGTATCTTCAGTTCTACCAACTCTTTATACGTCCATATTGGTCGCGTTCAGCAGAACGTTTATTTTACAACTGTTGGAAACTTTCTTTGCGCTGATTGGATTATACTTTTAGATTTAGAAAATTAGTCCTATCCCAGAAGAGAATTTCCAATAAACGGTCTGCTGAATATACAGCCAGTGGATGCATTTCAGAATAACTAATCGCAATAAAATGTGATTGGTTAGATCCAAAGGTAAACACCAATCACATTCTATTGCTACTTGGTAATTGCATGTATGTGAATGCATGCAAAAGCTAATTTTTTTCTCATTCTTCTGGAAATAATAATGTATAACGGATGACAATTGATTATCGTATTAGCTCTTAGTGGCTTTAAATATCTGCTAAATGGATTTAAATTTTCGCTGAGTGAAAATTTGTTAAATTCAAAATTTTCATATATTTCTCTAGGTTTACATGTACAATATCAAATTTTTATTTCGTAAAAAAAATTTTAATCTAAGCCTTTGTTAATAAATATTAAAAAATATAAAAACTTATTACTCTTAAATTTAAATTAAAACTGTCCTAAGCAGCTAAAAGCAGAGGAACAAAAATTTAATATCGTTTTTATATTTTTTATATTATATCACAAGACACTTAAAAATTCTACTTGTCCTATAAACCAATCTCTTTCATACGCGTCTGAAAATATTTTTCCAGAGCATTGGCGCAACGATAATAATCGGTATCGAGACTATTATACAATCTACAATTTGTGAAAATTCGTGTCATGTCTGCAATAAATAATCTTCTAGTTACATAGTACTTAGACTTTAAACGGTCTTCCATAGTCTTGAGATCTGCAATATAATATATTATATAACATTAGTTTCTGATTTATTAAGTTTTCTCATTTTTAATATTTATTTATATTTAATAATTTATCCAACAGCATTTAATTTAAAAATCCATCGTTTTTGCTTACCCATTGGATATTTTATATGATCATAATAATCTGGAACCTCGTCTTTGTCGACAGGTTCTAGAAATGGCCAAGCTGTGCTATGGTTCTTCACGCTACTCAGAACATTGTTCAAAGCGCTGTAAAGAGACTCGGACATATCTATACAGTCGAGCTCTGAACTTTGGCTTCCTTTGGCCACACCTCTCGTTCTCGTTTGAGCGTAATTCTTCCATCCGGTCTCGCGAATTCCTGGAATGGATTCGACGGGAATACTTTTCACACCATCTTTGAAGCACGTTAGGCCCGGATGAACTTTCTGTATTTCCTGCTGCCTCTGATAAATTAATTTCTTGACTATTTCCTTTTGCTTCCTCAGTACCGCTGTGAATTCGGTATATACTATTTTAGCGTTCAATTCACAATGCATCAATATCGCTCCTTCGTAATCCTTAATATATCCTTGATACATCGACTTGGGCAATTTGATGTCTTTACTGAATCCCTGCTTTTTAAAGTATCCGATGGCAAACTCATCCGCAAACGTGAGAAAATGCAGTATGTTGTTTTTGATGTGATAATCTTTCAGCATGTTCATCAAGTGCGTTCCATAGCCTTTTACTTGCTCCTGGCTTGTGACAGCGCAAAATACTATCTCAGTAAAACCTTGAGTAGGAAACATGCGAAAACAAATACCGCCGATTGGACGACCACCTTTTATTAGCGCCAATGTTTTATGCTTCCTGTGTGTGATAAATAATAGATTATTGTTAGACAAGTTCTTACAATAAATTAACATTTATTATTATTTTCAGATAATACTCACGGATCAAAAACGAATTGAGATATATATTCTTTAGGCATCTTGTCTAATTGATGGCTAAATACATTATGCAATCCTATCAGCCATAGCATAGTTTGCTTAGACACAGGTTGCGTCAAGCTATTTCCGATAATGTGGAACTCTATGATTTTCTTGCTTTCTTCAATTTTAGCAGTTTCGTCTCGTGGAACATCCGGAGGAAATACCGCGTCGGGCCCACACATATAATTGGGATCATTAATAGTCGCAACAATTTCAGCGACAGTTTCGTCCGGTAAATCCTCAAAAGCCTCCTCACTTTTCCGTTTCTTCACGTCAGGTCGTCCTTTGGAACAAGGACGCTTTTCAGGAAGTCTTCTTATCCCAGGGCTAATATTTATTGTTGTATAATTATCTTTCTCGTTTGGCGGAACGGTGACTTTCTCAAATTCGCCTGTCTTCCTTACTTGCTTTGATTCCAGGATAGCTTGTAAATGAGCCGGTGTTGCTTGTTTAAATTCGGGATCCCACATAGGTGAATCAGAATAAACATCAGCTTCCAGCATTGAGAGAAATCTTAAACGCAAAGAATTATGTAGTAGCTGTTAAAATTGTGAAAAACAAAAATTAAAGAAGCAGAAAAGGATGCGATACATACTTTGGAAAATGTGTTAAAACTAAGACTCTTTTCTCCGGCGTTATTTTGTCTCTTTCATTGTGACACTTATTCAATAGTTCTCTACAAAGTGATTTGAATACGGCTTGCAATAGAGTCTTCCCAAACACTACAGGAGTATCATGATGCGGTAAAGAGTTACAGAATGCAGGCACGTGGCAGAAGACTAACCATCGAGTGTAATTAACTTTGTAAGCAGCAGCTTCGTCCGCACTGACTGTTACTTGTCTAGCACTGGGTGCTTCAAAATTCCAATAGTTGAGACAATGTATAAACATTCTTGCCATGTCGTACATGACATGCCACTCTCTCAGCGGCAAATGACTGAATTTATACAAAACAAAATTCATCACTGCTTTGACTATGCTAGGTCTCTCGAATGGTGGCTTTCCTAAGGGGCCTCCTTCCAAGTTTGGCTTTGCCCTTGATAAAATACAATTTCTTAAAAATTTATATAAATAAAAATAAACCTTCTTAGTGTCGGGATCTACTTCTCGATGTGTACATGTTAAAATATTGTCCGTGTCGATAGCCATACTCAATAATCTATTAATTTCTTCGTCAGGTTGAACCGACAAGTGCTTGATGTGACTTTCTAAAGTATGAGTACATGTCTTGCACGGATCAGAAAAGTTTATAAGAGGCTGCTGTATCTCGCCCTTCGGCGATCTTGTAATCGGCTGGCTATTTTTCCAGCCGGTACATTTACATTCCTCCAGCTGGCAAGCACTGTAACTCGCGAGTTTCAACAGTTTCTTTTCCTGTGGCCAGTTGTATGTCTGCTGCTTGCGCTGGTGTATCCTTTGGAGATTACTCGGTGCATTTACTTGAGGCTTAGTTGAGTTTGCATCCTTATTGTTACTTTCCTGCGATGTACTGGTAACAGACTGTCCAGTCTCTTCCGAAGAAGCTGACATTGTATGAGAATTGACGTCCTTGGATGCCATCCTTAGAAAAATCATTAAGTTTGTTGTATTAAAAATTATTTAAGTCACTCTTTTGCACAATAATTTTTAACAGCAGAGTAATAATAATAATTATTATATATACAAGTATATATACATATATACTTATAAACTTGTATGAAAAATTTTATTATAAGTACAAATTTCTGTTATAATATAAACAAAATAAATTGAAATTTTTGGCGCGAATCAAGTTAATTATACCTTCATTCCCACTTATTGTTGGTTTATGTATATTAAATAACAAGTATTCAATATTCTTTTGGATTAAATGATCAATTATAACGTCCATAAGTTATTCTTTTGCTATTATAGCCACATTTTTTACAATTTGTTAATATCGTTGATTTAAAACACAATTTTTTTTCTATTTTGGAGGTATTTAACGTGTTACCGGCCAAACTATTATTTCACCGACTGTTATGACATTCTACTCTTGTCCTATCCAACTCTTTAATCCACAGAGTCTTAAATTCTCAATCTTAAGGGGAAAATACGCGAGATGAAGCTCAGGATCGAATCAGGACCTTATCGTTTCTAATCGCTCGCGTAAGCACAGAGCCACGCGTCATTCCAAAAATTTATTTAAAACACAATGCTCCGATTAGGGTTAGGTTTGGTTAGTTGAATCGATGAGTGCATTCAGTGCATTAAGGGTGCCTTTTCATGCAGTGAATTTTTCACTGCGAATGATTTTTAGCGAATAGCAAATGATTCTCTCTGAAGTAACAAATTATTCGTCGCAAATAACCAAATAATATACGACGAGTGAACGTCGTATTGTAGATATCTGTTGTGTTTCAAAAATAATTTTATGTTTTATTTGTATAGGGTAGAGCTTTTAAATACTATTAAATGATTTTGCATAAATTTATGAAATCGTTAATCAGTAAGAAAAAATCTTTTAAATCTTTTATAATGAAAGAAAAATTACAAATATTTTTTGCTTTGATATATCTAAATTTTTATATTTTTAATTCATTATATTAAGGTACACTTATGTATGTACACGGAGATTGCGACGGATTGTCAGACGTATGCGATTGGTTATAGGATAGAAAATTTCTCGAGTCTCTAGAAATTTTCTATCACGCAGCCAATCGCTATGTCTGACAATGTCGTTGTCGCATTTATGTAATATCAGCCTTAATCTATGTTCGCTCCTCCGTAGTTTGTCACTCTTCTCGCGCCCTAACATTCCCTCCTGTTATTCTATTCCTCCGTGATATACATTTGCAAAACGGTTCATTTTTGCGTTTAGTAATTTAGGTTAGGAAGTCACAGCGTAGTTTTATTTCGCGTTCCACGAAAAATGGCAGAGAATTTTGGAAGGGAAACACCACCAATTTACAACGAAGAGATAAAAACTGCGGGACAACCGTTGTCGGATTTCCTTTTGCAATTAGAGGATTATACACCTACGGTATCAACTCATTTTCTTCTTGAATAAATTTCCCTACAAAATACATCTTAAATTCATAGCAAGTTATATTTAACAAATTGTATTCCGTATGAGATGCATTATCCTCTAATTTTAACTCTTTAATGTTAATTTTAGATCCCTGATGCCATTACTGAGCATTATTTACACACAGCTGGTTTCAATACCATTGATCCTAGGATGTAAGTATAATATAATGCACTCTCTACATCGGAGAATCATTCTATTTGTGGCTCATCTGAATACATAGGCTGCGTTCACTGTAGACGCTTACGTGCTGAAATCGTCATTCTATCTTTGTTGCTCATTATATACTGAAGAAAGAATGACGTTTTCAGCACATAAGCGTCCAAGGCAAACACAGCCATAGTGCAGACGAGCAAAAATCATATCTAAGTCTAGTAGTAAAAAAGAGTAGGATGAGCCACAAGTAGGATTATCCTTCAGTGTAGACAAGGCGTAAGTATGATATTGTTTAAATTATCCTATGTTAGATGAAAGTTTTGTTAATCAAACATTTTTATCATCAATAAATCTGTCGAACAATGTTGTATATTATTACACATTTTATTATTTTAGAGTACGCCTGGTATCCTTAGCAACACAAAAGTTTATCTCAGAAATTGCCAACGATGCGCTGCAGCATTGTAAAACACGTGGCGCTAATCAGAATTCAAAGACAAAGGGAAAAGACCGACGTTACACTCTGACTATGGAAGATTTGACACCAGCGGTTGCGGAATATGGCATAATAGTGAAGAAACCGCATTATTTCGTTTAATTATTATGCAATTACTATGCAATGTGTGTATTTTGTTTAATCGTATCAATACAGTTAATAATATGTAATTACACTTTTCGGAAATTTTTTAGAAATCAATGTTGCATACGAATACTATATGATTATAAAAAAAGTTTCATACTCAGATATGTTTGAATGTATCTCTTAGACGGTCTACTTTGTATGTATGCATGTATGTGTGTTTTAAGAATAATTGTATTCATAAGTCCTAAAACGTTATAGTTTCATGTAATTATAATATTTGGATAAGAAAACCTACATCTCATTACATTATATATCATTGCTTTTTATTTTAAAAGAAAATGAATTTATAAAAATTGTATAATATTGTATCAATTTGTGTTTTAATTTCAATATCTGTGAAAAGTTATTATTACATTATTGTATTCACTATTACTTCTTTTTTTTCTTCATTTTGACAGGCGAATCTTTTACATAATGGTACAAAGCACTGCACCACTTTCAAATAGTAACCAATCAAAGATCATAGACATAGTTTATCTCGTTAAGGACCGATTTTTTTCAACTTCTTGGTAAGCAAACTAATAGTTAAATCATATGTCTTTGTTTTATCTTCAAATTAGAGAAATTCAAACATATGATAACTATTATTTAGCTTACCAAGAAGTTGGAAAAACCGGCCCAATGTGTGATTACGGACAACATAATCAAGCAACGCGATTTTTCGAAACGTTACGATTTCGGTATAAATTTACAGCTAGCATAAATACGTTTTTAAGTTTTACGATCGAAAAATAATCGACTATGATTGGTCATTTTCTTACAGTCTTAAGCTAAGTTTACATTGATTGTATCGAACATCGCGAGCGTCGTAATCGTAAGGTTGTAACCAATCACAGTCAAGAATTCTTATAAAACTTGATTGTGATTGGTTACGACCTTACGATTATGACGTTCACGATGTTGCGATACGACCAATGTAGATTTAGCTTAAGCGACATTTTTTTCTACGAAGAAATTCATGTGTACAGAAATATAAATGATATAGAAACCCGTAAAAAGAAATGAAATGAGTCAGAATGAGTAGTTGAGGATTGATCTCAAGGAGATTAGTTTTTAAGCGGTGTCATTTAGTTAATGGGTGCATCATTTGCTAAACAGAGCAGTGACGAAATGAGCAAGTACGTATTAACATTATCTGCTATTATAATTAACCTAATTACATGATCTTTATTTTAAAAAGAACGTGCACTTTTGCCTCAGTCCTGAGAAGAAAGATGCCACGCAGGGTCAGTCAAACAGTAGCAGTACAAGACCGTTGTCCATCGAAGGACCCTCAACCTCTAGTAATACCGAGCAAGTTCTATCACAACCGTTACCGCTACCAAACCAGCCGAGACAACCAACGAATTTGCAAGGATTGCTCAAGTATGCTATGGACGTGGCGCAGTCTGAGGACACGGAGACTAAACTGCCAGTCTATCCCTTGGACGAAGAAGTATAAACTATAATTTAAAATTATACGCATTATTTATTTGTTTGTTGTTCGCATTTAAAGAAACGGATGTGTTTATATCTTGCAGAAGAAAACATTCTTGAACGAAGCGTTATTGTCGTTAACGGTAAATGTAGTAGAGGAACTACAGAAAGCTGTGAAAGTCCTGTCTGACGTCGTCAATTTACGGGTGGACGATGATTCATCGGAGTATGAAAACACGTTGGAAAGGATGGCAGATTTTGTAGATAATATCGATATAGCCAACGACTTCTATAAGATTGGGGGCTTCTCGATATTTCAGCCATGTCTGAATTCCTCGCACAGCAACATCAGGTGGCGGATAGCCGATATCATCGCCGAGTTAGCGCAGAATAATCCATTTTGCCAGGATAAATTGCTGGAAGCTGGAGTGTTTCCTGTATTACTGTCCATGATTGATACAGATCCATCGGAACAGGCAAGGATAAAAGCCTTGTACGCGGTGTCATGTAAGTAATGGAATAACATGAGACTCGGCTTTTTATCTCATTAATTATATTTTATTTTAAAATATAGGTATAGTCAGGGGACATCCGGCGTCATTGAAGTACATGGATGAGCATGACGGTTACTCGGTGCTTTTGCGAGCGATGCAAAGCCCAGTGGAGAAGCTACAGATAAAGTCCGCGTTTTTGCTTTCTAGCTTGTGCAGCAAGGACGATTCGAATAACATAAAGTATACCTTGATAAAAATGGGATTCATCGAGCAAGCGGCAGGATTGCTGGGTAGAATGAATTTACAGCCGCCAGTCAGGTAACACATTTGTGGCATTACAAAAGAATGTAACAATTTCTAATATTTTTCTCGCGTTGATGTGGTAATAGTGTAAGATGGGCGAGTAGGGCTATTATTTCAATCCCTAATTTATAAGAGTCACCTAGATCTATAAAAATGTATAAAGATTTTTTAAAAGTTTTATGTGATATGCAAACCAGAATTTTAACTCGGAGCCCTTCCATTAGTAATAACTTTAGCCCGCGGAGTCATGCGTCATCCCTCACATTGTAAATTAGGCATTATTTTTATCATAGGGAACAACTACTGAGAGTGCTGAGTGGTATGGTAAACGACAACTTCTTACCGGCGCTGCAGGAATGCCGCCGATCACAACTGTGTTTACGATCCACTTTGGAGCAGTTGCTGACGGATTTGAAACCTGTGGAAAATCAGGACGAGATAGACATGTGCGCCGAACTCTTAGACAAAGTATTTTCCGAGCCTGACATGAATCAAGAGAGATAACGAATTTGTATCATAATTGTTCCTCTAAATAAACACAACATTTGTCTCTTCAATTATTTTTTAATAATTAAAAAAATATACAATATACATAATATAAAATAATGTAAAAAAAAAATAAAATATATATAGTATATATAAATTTCTTTTAAAGTAAGCGAAACTAATTTTTGTTAAATGTACCAAATATACCAGGCAGATCAAAATATTTTGTTCCGCAAACCGATGTTTAAAAGACCAATCTTCGTCCCGCGATTACCAAACTAAACAATTGACGAAATTTGTATTTGAAATCTCCGAGCGGCGCGTATGCGTAACTTCCTGTATTTTAAAGACGTGGGCACCGACCAATTGTCTCCGCCGTCTCTGATAATACCGAGCCGGCGTTTCTCCGGATTAAACCGATCACCAGAATGCTCACGCACATCCTGTGCGTCAATCAGACGGTTCGTTTCATCATCCATCCCCACCATGGATCCCCTGGCGTGTACTCCGCCACTTTTCTCTGTCTTCCCCAGAGTCCGCCGTGCTCTCGCCCGATATTCTTCTCTCTTTCTCCTGTCGGCAGTGCGTCTGGTCTAGTTGAGCGAACGTTAGCCGGCTAGCACAGTCAGCCGGCAGCTTTCATCGGGATCTCATTGAGTGACTTGCCCTTCTTCCGGGGTCCTTCAAATGTCTCGGGGATACTGGAGCATACGTTCGCTCAAGATTACGGAACATTTACTGAGAACTCGATCTTACTGGAGCGGATTTCCCCGATCCACTTGATCCAAGATTGAGCTTAAGGAGTGATCCATATCTAGAGTAGACACGTGAACAGTCAGGATGATAGTGAAAAAAGAGCCTCTCATAATTATGATATCCCGCCGATTATCCGAATCGTCACGTAGATTAATAAATTGAGATATCTGTGAATTGGCCACGTGGGATCCAGCGATGCAGACACCTGTGAAGATCGAGGACTGATTTGGTGATCACCGTGTCGAAAGAGAAACCTGTCATTAATTCCATCGTGAGAATTGCCGCTGATCGATGAAGATCCGACGAGGAGCTATCGGCGATCTGCAATTGGAATTGAATTATAGAATAGTTTCGTTTTGATAAAGAAACGTTTATTGTGTATTTAGAAAAGGAAAATATGAGATTATTCGGATTGAAACGGACTTTTTATCGAGAGACACGGACTTTTTATCGAGAGAAAATTCTGACTTTTAGAAAAATTGAGAGATACGTCGGATAATAGTGTATTAATGTATACTTTTTTTATTGCAAAGAAGGTAATTAGAAGGAAAACTTGGTGATTCTTTTGCAAGAGGATCCAGAATTAAGTTACAACGTATTCTAATTTTTTACGACAAATATAGGAATATAGAAGTAGAACGCCGAGTTTTTCATTAAAAAACGATCCAAGAAAGAAATAAAGGAAGAAACATGGTTTTAAAGGTATATTACTTTGGCTATCAGAAACAAGAGAAGAAATAAAGGAAAAGATAAAGGAAGAAATAAAAAAGGAATACGGTAGAGACTCGGTCGTTTCTTTTTTTTTCTGTAAGTAACACAGAAATGAATAATACACAAGGAAGCGAACTCTGGGTATTCGGATATGGGTCGCTCTGCTGGTACCCCGGTTTTTCGTACACCAGAAGCACAACCGGCTACGTGAAGGGCTTCAGCAGGCGGTTCTGGCAAGGCAACACCACGCATCGTGGAACGACCGAAAAGGTGAGCCAAACTTCTCTTCGGCCCTTGTTGTTATTCTTCTTTAAGAATTCTCGCCGCGATACTCTTGAAGCGCACTGTGTTTATCATCGATATGCGTCAATTACGTGGAAGTCGCTTCTATATCCAGGAACTTGCTTATTTGGCGGACGAGTTAAAAGAGATAAACTCAGTTTCGCAAGATGAAAGTGTTTAAATTTTCGCACAATCTTTCGTTTGGTTTGTTCCTTTTTTCTCTGATGACAAAATCCGGGCGCCTGCATAAATAAAGTAATTTCATATCGATGGATATTCGGAATTAATGCATTTATTATTTCAGAAAAATATGCGGGCGTTCTCTCGAGAATAATGAAATTACTTGAGACACGATCATTTGCAAAAGTTAATACATTTATATTATTATAATTAAATTTATTATTATAATTATATTTATATTATATAATACTATGTACCGATACAGCACAATGTTTAAAACATGTCTAAAATCGGGTCATAAGACGTCTTAAAGTCGTTTTTAAAACGTCTTTTAGAAATATGCCTAAAAGACGCTTAAAAGACGTCTTAAAACATCTTTAAGACGTCATATGACTCGATTTTAGACATTGTGCTGTATGGGTGTATGTATATATATATATATATATATATATATTATTAACAATAAGTCGTAAGTGCCTGACAAGTGGAGATTATGCCTTTTATATATATATATATATACTTATTTATTTATTTATATTGCATGTTTGGTAAACGTTGAAAAATTAACGTTGGAGAATTCTGTATGATAAACCTAAAAAGTTAGTTCTTAATATAACTTTAGTGTTCTACTGTTGTTACTGTTACATATACTGCTTTACACTTCAGCTTGTCGCGCATTAATGCGGCGCGATGTGCATCTTCGGTTCACGTGATAATAAAGATCGCAGCCAGCTGTATGGACTTTGGATAAAGCAACCATCCATAGCAACGACCCTATCGATACAATAAAATAGCAAACGAAATTTCACGATTATAAATAGGAACAAATAGTAATTAATTATGCTCGTCAATCAGAGAAAAAAGGATTCCACATTCGCTATTGTATTGCTATGTTTACCGAGTAAAAATATTAATTGTTTCCGGTATACTTATATAATGTACCATTATCAATACATGCATATGTATATATGTAAAATATATATGATAGAGAGTGCTTTTTATCTATAAGAAAAAATGATAATTATAAAATGTTCAAGTAAATATGTAGTATAAAATATAAAAGTATAAGTTTTTTTTATGTTTTTATGACACGTTTATATCTCGGAAATTTGATTGAAATTTCTAAATTGACCGGAATTGGCTTGAAAGAATAAAAATGAACAATTGGAAAATTACTAACAATAAGTCGTAAGTGCCTGACAAGTGGAGATTATGCCTTTTTATTTAAAGAGTTTTTAGTTTATCGTTAACATCTGCCGCATTTATCCTTGGTGGATATATTCACAATATTTATGATATTTTTGCGTATACATATATGCGAGAATATATGTGTCCCATGCATTTTGCACGTGATTTTTATTCTTAGTCAATTGCGAACTCTATTAATATCTGAATTTTATTGCGCTCGCCGGTGTATGCCGCGCATTCTTTTTCTGGTGCTGGCCCGATTCCAAGCGTACGATACACATTTTTCGCGACATTGATCATTTATGCGCGCTTGTCTCGATTTGATAAGAGTCCATCGACACGTGTAAACGTGATTTTGATAAAATTGCTTGGAATTTGAAGGACGTCAATTCGATCGTAACGTGCGTCAAGTAAAAATAGTATACACGAAATTCATTTTAGTCCTCTCTTTGTTTTATTAACACGCACAAGGAAGCTCGCGCGCTTTGTTACTGCCCTCTTTGTTTCATCTATGATTCATCTTTTATTTTTGTACTGGAAAACGATAAAAGAATATCACTTTTGACATTTATAAAAGTATTATTCATATAATTGTCCAAAATTAATTATTTATTTTATACCGAATTTTTAAAAATTATTTATTTTGTACTGAAAAAAAACGATGAAAAAATATTACTTATAAAATTATTATTCATATAAATCGTCTAAAATTAATTATTTAAAAAAGAAAATTGCAAATGAATACTTAAGGGAAAATTGTTGCTTTTATTTTGACGTTACATAGAAACTGTCTTATATATTTAGAATAAAATGTTTCCGTAAAAAAGGAAACCACCTAACTGTAAAATATATTTTTTTTTTCGGGAAGAGGGGATGAATGAATGTTGCGGTAATGAGTTTTGTATTACACTTACGTATATAAATTACGTGAAACTGTACATAGCCGGTTATAAACCAGTAGTAACTGATATCTTCAATGAGAGATAAGCTGCGTGTCGCGGATTATTCTTTGTTTCACGTTTCGCAACAGTGTGACTTTCTGCTTACATACAAGTCTGTATTACGTGACATAAACACACGTAACATAATAATGTAAGCTCCTAATAAAAATTGAATTATACACCTCCTATGTATCTGCCTTCAGAGAAATCGTTCTATAATATTAGCGAATTTTTACAAAAGATTTTCAAGCACACAAATTAATTTAATCCTTTCTAAACGATTTCAACCTTGATCGTTGATATTAGATTATAATTAGATATTACATCGCTGTTCCTTTTATGTTGCAGCCTGGGCGAGTCGCCACCCTAATCGAGGACAAAGAGGTACTTAATTAATTTGATTATTTATGATTTATTTTATACATATATATATATATATATATATATATATATATATATAATTTAATTATATTATACACATTCTGTTACATTACGATAAATCTCGATTGGAAATCACGTGTGATATAATCTTTTTTTATTCGCTGACAGGCTCAAGTTTACGGACGAGCATTTCTGCTTGAGGAGAGCGCGGCGCTATCCTATTTAGAGAACCGCGAGTGCGCCTTGGGAGGATACCTGACAACCATCGCAACATTTCACAGCCGGCACGGAGACAAGCAGTTCCCTGTGCTAATTTACATCGCCACCAGCAAGAACGAGCAGTGGCTCGGCGAGGCATCGTTGCAAATGATCGCGCGTCAAATTACCGAATGCTCCGGCTCGAGCGGACACAACGTCGAGTATCTTCTGCGGTAAGAGATATACATACATTATACATGTATGCAGGATTGTTTTCCAAACTCATTACTGTCCTGGCACGTCGACGGCGGCATTACAAATTATATAACAAGACGATAAGAGTATTTGATTTGGTGTGACAGCCTGGCGGAGTTCATGCACCGTTACTTGCCGGAGGCGAACGACGAGCACCTCTTCGCGCTGGAGATGCTGGTGCGCTCGCGAATAAAGGAGCGGAGCATGTGCCTGGTGACGCTGATGGGAAATCGCGACTTCGTCATCGACCTCGACGAGGACGGGGAGTTGGCCGCCCGCGCGGAGGAAGTTAACGGTCGCGCCCGGGAGAGTGCCTTCCAATTCAGCGCGCGGATTCCGTCCAAGAGTTTGCGCTGCGTAAAAATGTAGTCAATTGATATACATTCTCCAACTTCTTATCGCAAATTGAACGTGCGATGGAGAAACGGAGGAAACGGCAGCTTATTTTCCTACGGGAGAAACGTGTAATTCGAGTACAAACTCTCATGTGATGAAAGTGTACGAAATAAGCGTGAATCAATAGCGAGATCACATTCTCGTAAGGATATTGGATGACTCTTGAATTAGAGAGGCAAGTAATTGAAGAGGTTTTAGACAGAAAAGAAGTCTAAATTTAAAAAGCAGCCAGTTGTAAATTTCTTTGAGAATATGATCTCACTGCTGGTATTCATCTCCCTTATGGGACGTTTGCGAGACGGCTGTGTTAATTTTGTATCGCGTAACGTGCTGGACACGTGCACATCGAATCTAGATCCAATTTCTTCACTATTTTGTAATACTATTCTCTATTATGTATTATTTTTAATTTATAAGACAACACTAGCTCGCTTATTATTTTAATACATTGAGAATTACAATTGTGGAGTCGCGGATGTGTGAAAATAAAGAAATAGTCCTTTTTTTAAAATCACGAAAATTCCTAAAGTTTGAGACATGAAGAAAGGAGAAGATATTTGTCTTATGTATGAAATTTTTATGAGACAGACTCTCTATGTCTTTCTATTTTAAACTTTAACATATTCGGATAGGTATTGCGAATTTGTAATTTTCTTATAAATTGATTTAAATATATACTGATAGATTTTGCGTATTGTACATATATTTATTTTTCAATATAAATTATGTTTTTT
Source organism: Tetramorium bicarinatum (assembly GCA_928718305.1). Classification (NCBI taxonomy): domain Eukaryota; kingdom Metazoa; phylum Arthropoda; class Insecta; order Hymenoptera; family Formicidae; genus Tetramorium; species Tetramorium bicarinatum. The sequence continues at coordinate 13,945,000 of OV788325.1, forward strand.
AGAAAATATGAGTATTTTTCATTTATTGATATAAAATTTGAATATAATATATCTGTGTAAGATAAAGGTCTAAAACTCAAAGTTTTTTTAACGTCCGTCGATAAAGTAGACATTGTCGATTATCGATCGATAAGTTAGCAATCTTGCTTTTGTGTCTTACCGATAAAATTGCTACCTTTAATATTATTGCAGCAATTAAATTTTTATTTAAATTTTTCACATACAATTTTTATCTTGTTTTATATAAAACACATATTTTCCTTATTATCTTATCTCAAAATTATCTCGAAGAATATTGTATCACTTTATTTACATCTGATCGTTTTCCTAGTCAAGATAGCGTGTGATGGGAAATTTTACGTAATTCTGTATTTTCAATTTTCTCAAAAGACATTCAATCCGCCGAGAAATTTATGAACGGTACATCGTAATATGGAACAGCCATTCATCCAGCCGCTTAGACTCTCCATGAATATTAGACTGTCCATTCTACGGAACGTTGCGCTGCATTTTAGCTACCATTATTTTACGTAATAATTCGAACGTTCAAGTTTTAGAAAAAGATTTCCTGGAGCACACACTCGACAACAGTATTCTAACGGCACAATAGTGCCCGCCCCGCATCGTTCTATTAGCGATATTATATCTATAATTGCGTTATCGATTTAAGCTGTCGAAATGATCGGAGCCAATGCGCTTCGCTGACAATCGAAAAAACGAACCATCTGACGAAGAAGACTGTACATTTAATTTCATCTGTGATAATTAATTAATAAATAGACTATCAAATAACGCAATAGAAAAAGGTTTTTTTTTCAATTTTTAGTCAAGAGTAAATCGCGTAAAGAGAGACAGTATGCACCGAGAGAAAAATATAGTTACTTTTGGACTCAACCACAATTTTATAATATATCTAACGATAATTATGGTTAACATAATGATGCATATAATTAGGTTAATCACATTTATTGTTAGAAATATTATAAAATTGTGGTTGAGGCCAGAAGTAACTATATTTTTCTCTCAGTGTATGTTCGTTTAAGATTAAAAGTATAGAGTGCTTTCTGTAATAGTTAATTTTTAGATTAATACCTTATTTCTTGTGTGAAAAAGATAGGATTCTGAAATTTTGTAACTTTTTATCAATCATTTCCTTCATTTTGAAATTATAAAATTTCATAATCCTACATAAGAAATAGGGTATTAATCTAAAAAATAGAAATGGTCACAGAAATGATCGCACGACGTTTTTAATATTAAGGCCGTCTCTTTCGAAGAGGAAAGCTGTACATATTAAAGTATTTTATGAGGTTCCAGTTCCTCCAATCTGAGAGACCGTAACGGGCTTAAAAAGCAGTTAAAAAAAAAGGCATTTTGAATACAGCCCGATCGTCGCATTCGCGATGCAGTCGCACGCCACGGTCTCTCGACTTAAGTCTCTAGTGTACCTCAAAGTCACGCGTTCACGGGCGCGAGTCGGGCTTAGAACGGGTTTATGTTAGGCACATTTATCGCACGACACTACAGGAAAAAAAAAAGAAGAAAGGATATGCACAGTCTCGGTAACGCAAAAAGGACCTACGCGACGTTTGCTTCTCACGCATCATTTTTTCTCGATCGATCGGAAATATAAATAGCAATTTTACGCGGCGTGTTGGATTCATATAATCGAAGTAATTTTACACTTAATTTCTCACTTGTCCCGCTCGCATTACCATGTACGAAACGAAGCTTTGATTTCTTAAAGGTATGAGGTATATGTATAGAAATCGGGCGATCATGTATTTGATTGCGACAGCAAGTCGACTTCGAACGGATTTTAATTCAGCCAATTCTTACGAAGGCGCGTTACGGCAATCTATAATCCGATTCTTCAGCGATTACATCAGACCGAACATTGTTTTAGTTATGTCGATTTCTTACGATAAAGAGAAATCCGCCTGCGCGCCGCGTTGAAGTTATTTCGAGCCGACTCAAACAAATAATAACGACTTGCCCGCACGGCACTTTACAGAATGGACATATACCGGCGTCCGTCACGCATCGTGACGTTAGAACCAGCCAGGTATCTCAGGGATAACGTTACTCGGTAGCACAGTGCATCTACTGTCCTGTAATTGCCATTAAGAAGAGGCCGAGCAAATCGATTAAAAACCTCTTTACAAGTGACATAAAAATCGTGGAGATATTTTTTTCCAAAACGTGGAGAACTAAAAGTCGGCGATAAAAAAAGCATCAAATCGCCGGAGAGATTCTTTATTCTTAATATTTAAGCACTCTAAATCTAATTTAAACTTGTATAAATTGCAAGTATGTATATTTATAATTTTCATAAGTTTTGCATAGTAAAATAATTACACACAATTACACACATTGTAAAATATCGTCGAGATGAAACACGTAAAATATTTGCAATCGTGACATGAAATTCGTATTGGTACTCTTATTCAAAACCCAGAGAATTAAAAGTCTACAATGAAGAAAGCGAATCGGGAGAGATTCTCTATTTTTAATATTTAAATATTCTAAATCCAATTTAAATTTGTACAAATTGCAAATATATATGTTTATTATATTGATGCTGGGGGGGTAGAGGCGGTCCTCAGCAAGGTTTGCCTGTGACACTCAGACTCAGATTAGGCCCATTGTGCATATCTGTTTTTAACCTACCGATTACGGAAGGCTGATCTCCTCCAGAAGAGAAGTCCAGTCTTCGATCGGTAGGTATTCTAATTAAAATGGATATATATGGGATGAGAAGCCACTAAGATTTGAACCCAGGACCCTTCCGTTACTAATCACTCGCGTTAGCACGGCGTCATCCCAATATATATATTTATAATTTTCCTAATTTTTACACAATAGAATGATAACGGCACACGTTATAAAATATCGTCGTGATAAAACACGTAAAATATTTACAATCATGACATGAAATATCGTATTGATACTTTTTTTCAAAACCCAGAAAACTAAAAGTTAACAATAAAGAAAGCAAATCGCCGGAGATTCTCTACTTTTTATATGATATTGGAGAATCCTAAATCTAATTTAAACTTGTACAAATTGCAAATATGTATATTTATAATTTTCATAATTTATACACTGTAGAATGATAATTGCACACTTTATAAAATAACGAGATGAAACACGTAAAATATTTGCAATCGATAGACGCACGAAGCTGAAGTCATTAGCGTATGTACAATGAAAGTATGATGACTGTTTTTTTTTCCCCCCCGCTTCGAAAGTCGCCCGCGTATCACATGGAAATTTATGTAACGACGTGCCGTGCCGCCTGTCCTCTTGTTGCAATGATATTTACTGTGAAAAGCGAATGAAGACGCTGCTGCATGCAACAAATTGGAATATAGCCGGCATGAAGAAGTTAACAACTCGCACACGAGCCAACTCGAGCGTGTACTCCGTACACGCTTCGTTTCGCTGAAATAATAACGAAGATCCCCAGGCCCGGCCCGTGTCGTCACGGTGTAAGCAGGAATTTCTTGCTCTCCTTTCCTTTACATTTTCACCCAAAATTACAAAAAAGTTCTCGCGTACGTCGCGCGGACGAAACTCCGACGAGTGGAATTAATGCGAGAGAGGCGACTCGGAAGACTTAGAATTGAATTTCGCAAAAAGCCGCGCCTTCGTTTGCGCGAAACGATTATTTAAAACACGGTACGCACGTACGATGTAACCGTACTTTCGAAAAACTAAAATCATCCGTTTTAATTAACGCTCGTTCATGTTATCTGCATATCACGGTTTCTCGTTCGCCAATTTGGAGAAATCCGCTGTCCGATTAAATGTACAATCGACTTTTATCGTCCTGTATTTTTAATGGCTGAGTATTGTTCTGGAAAATCAGGCAGGTACAAATCTGTGGACGATTACCGTGATTAGGTGACACACGCGCGATGTTGACACCCACGGTACCTCAAGGGCTGCGGGTACGGCGAATTGCTCAGCTCGCGCGCAAGAAACGTCCTACACGTAAAACCAATCGGTTTTACACGCCGGTTTCAAACGCCTGTCAATGATTGACAAATCAACGATCCGGCAATGCCGATCGCGTCCGCGCATGAAAATGCATAGGCAACAGCGACAAAAACTTCGTTAAGGCCATGCACCGGCTCAAGAAGCGTAAAATGTGGCACGTTACACTGTGCAACGTGACGATTTCCATCGCTCGCTGTTATGGCTAGTAAAATGTCTTTCCGCGTCTTAAGTATGAAAAAGTTTGATAACAAATAATCGCATTATTTCCTTCTTTCTTTCGTCGTTATCGGTTTAAAACTAATTTGTCTAATATGTGTATATAAATCTTATAAAATATATATTAGAAAATTTAAGTACTTTACTAATATTAATTTTTTCTTGATAATAAATCTTGATAAGAAATTAATTTAACTTTCTTAATAATAAAATATAAATTTAAAATAAATTTAATTGAAAAATAAAAATCCTAAATCTTATTTTTATAATAACTTAATAAATGTAAATATTATTTTTCTTAGTCTCCTTTTCGTAATAATGTATTTCCTTTGTCTTTTTTGCTATAATTATTTAATATTTATGTTAAAAATTTATGTTAAAAAATTATAAAAATATTTGAAATATGAAAAGATTAAAAAATGTAGATAGTACTAAAATAGTACAAAGACTGTATTACAAAGATAGTATTAAGAATAATCCTTTTTTAATTTAAGGGTGAGCAAAAATATTCTCAAGTTAATTAATTGTAACGAGAGAAAGAATGTAAAACGTTAAACGATGGCATTCTGCCTAATAATTAATCGTAACTATCTGCTTTGTAAATATAACACTAGTTACAAGCGTTTCAGAGAAATTTCTCTGAGAAACGCGCAACCGCAAGACAATGCCGTGGTTCCCGCGGATCATAAATACACGAATCAAACCGTGCATTAACATACATCTTGCCACAATTACACGCGTTTCTTTATTATTACACGTCGAAAAAACTTTCGCTGCGCAGACGGCGATTTTTATTTCCTGCGGACCGCACAGCGTTACGCAGCTTGCGACTTTTTCTCATGCACCTCACCGCCGCATCCGGTTCGCGATTCGGGAAAGAAGAGATCAAATTTATTTCGCGCACTGGGAAAAAGGTTTTGTTCTATGAATCGAAATTTTGTCGGAATAACAAAACAGTTTGGTTAAAATATGCCCAACAAGACTGTTTAATTGCTGTAAACAAATATGTTATTTGCTTATATTTTGTTAAATCGTTTGATTTGGAGAACAAAACAGAAAAATACGTTTAATAGAAACAACTAAAGATTTTATCATATTAAACAAGATACTTGCTGTTAAAAACATCTCAACTAAACAGTTTGATTGGAGATGTTTAATTTTTTTTCTCAATGTGGCAGTTTACTAAAAAAAAATTCTAAATTAAAAACGGACAAATCAAAAGAATTTTGTAGAATTGATCAAATATTCTTTTCTAGTTATTATAACAGAAATTCTGGTAATTATAAGTTATAAAGTATTGAGTTTTATTATATAATAACCAGAATTTCTATTATGATAATCAGAATATTTGATCAATCCTATACAAGATTTTCTAATTCGTCTATTTTAAACCAGAATTTTTCTTCAGTGTTGAAACAGGCGTAATCTACAACAATTCTGCGGACGCGTATTTTGCTCGAATCATCGATCGAATTGGTCGTAGGTGTCGAACAATATTTTACAAGGGTGCATAAACAGCACGAATTAATTGTCATATTAGGCAATACGCTAATGTGAAAATGAGTACGAGATATACGTCCGTTGTCGGGCCATTTGTCGAAATTAATTTCCACAACGCAGGCATGAAACGTAGCAATCGCGTTAATATGACGTCCCCGGCGTAATTGTTTGTCCCCCCGCCCATTAATACGGGGCCGCGCAAATGAAGCGTGCAAATCCTCGGCCGGGCGCGGGGGGATTCCCCGCGGCGTGCATAATTAACGGCATCGGCGCTTGGCATCTTTTGTACCATTTACGCGCGCGCTACGTTGCGTAATGGCGCATCGATTAATCGGACTCGTGATTTCGCCCGCGATTCTCCCGCGCGAGATCCTCCGCGAGATCCGCGCGCACCGCACGCACGCACGCACGGAGCGTTTAACGTTGCATCTATCATATTCGCGCTACGGCTCAATTAATAATTCAATGTCACGCCGTGAACGCGAACGCGCGGATGTTTCAATGTAGCGGCATACGCAGAGAGAAAGAAAGAGCGCCCGCCCGACGCAAAGTCGCACAAAGGCGCCTAATTTAGCTGAAATTCTCGCCGCGTCGTCATTATCCCGCGATGCACCTCGTCGATCATTTAACGGCGGCCATTACTGCGCCGGTGCATCAATTAACTGCATTCGTGCTGCTCCTGTGGCTTTATACGTATACATATATGTATATATATGCACAGATAACAGAGAGGAGAGAGAGAAAAAGAGAGAAAGGTTTCCGTGTCGAGGCGCGCGAGTGTGTCCCTTGGGCAAAATAATACATTCTCGATATACACATATACATTGCTTGCCATGGAATTTGCGGGAGCACTGATAAGCTTCCCAATTTACTTGCTTCGGATGATGATTTATCTATTGAGAGCACACATCTCTCTCATAATTTTTATTATAATACACTGAAAAAAATTCTGATTAAAAACGAAAGAATCAAAAAAATCTTGTAGAGTTGATCAAATATTCTGGTTATTATAATAGGAATTCTGGTTATTATAAGTTGTAAAGTATCGAGTTTTATTATAATAATCAGAATATTTGATCAATCCTAAAGATTTTTTTATTCGTCCATTTTTAATCAGAATTTTTTTTCAGTGTAGGACGGAACACTGGGAAAAATGTTTTGTTCTATGTATAAACCAAAATTTTGTCAGAATGATAAAACGTTTTGATTAAAATATGCCTAATAAAACTATTTAGTTGCTGTAAACATGTTATATAAATGTTATTTGCTTATATTTTGTTAAATTATTTGGTTTAGAGAACAAAATAGAAAAATACATTTAATAGAAACAGCTAAAGATTTTGTTATATTAAACAAGATATTTACATGATTACTATTAAAAAACACCTCAACTAAACACTTTGATTGGAGATACTCAATTTTTTTTCTAGTAAATATTTATGTTACATTCGATGCTTGCACACGAAATTTTTTTACAACTTTGAAAAAGATTTTTAATCGGGGTTGTATGATTTTGGAAGGCAAATTTTATTTAAATTATATAAAAGTTCAAAGATATGAGATAAGAAAAGTAACAGAAGCAGAAAGCAAAGGGAAAATTATTTCTTGAATATTTACTTCATTGTTGGACTTTAACAACTTTTATTATTGATATCTTCGACGTAACTATTGATTCGTAATTATACAAGGATTAAATGGGAACGATCGATGATAATGAACGAATGGAATGAAGCATGTGAAATAATCGCATAAACTTCTCCGTTCCGAGGATTTGTATGCTGCACCTAATGACACCATTGATCGACATGTGCCCCGCCCGAATGAGTTAATGACTCATGAGGAAGGTTATTCATATCCATGATTTTGAAAACTAGAGCGAAGCCTGTTTCCGTAAGTGGCGGTTACGAGGCCGAAGGGGGTCACCGAGATAAAAGACGAGGGGCGTTAAAAGCCCGACGCACGCGTGAGTCGGACGCGTTAACGTAAATAGCGACAGATCGAGAATAGAGAGTTCCGATCGTCGCGTCGGACGGGAAGAAATGAAAGAAAAGCTAAAAATATGCAATCTTCTTACATGCACGTTTCACGCAGGCGAAACGGGTGGGAATTTGCGTCACGGAGGTTCGCATATAAATCCACAGGATGGAGACTTACTTCACTTATCACCTGCTACCTTCGCTGAAACGCTATCCCTTTGATATCGCTTTACACGCTATGTGATTATCAAAGTGGATCGTGATACGCGTCAACTCCGTGGGCGCGTTTGCGCGTAACATGTGTATTCCTTCATTGTGACAGTCCGATATGAAATCATCGATAATTACGACATGCCTCAATTTGTCCAATTAAAAAGCGAACTCTTTCCTCCGGTGCAATTTTACGCGCGTTTTTTATTTTTAGACAGCACTGCTCATTAACGAAATTAGAAGATATTTTCTTACAAATTCGTCTGAATGTTTAACAACTTGAGGATGTATAAGCTTCGAGGAGAATATTCCTCGAAATAACTGATAATTGCACGGTTCATTCCGACGATCGATATTATTGAGTTTTATTAGTTTCTGCATATTGGTTATATAGGTAACCTTCCGGCGCACGTAAAGCCATATTAATGTTAATTGGCAATCATTTCACGTTAGTGTTTCGCTTCGCGTGCGCCGAACGGCGAATTATCTATGCACCGTGTTCTAGAAATAAATATCGCACACAAGGTCCCTTGTAATAATTGTTAGTATTCGCATTCTGTTAGACGGATAAGTCAAAATCAGATGTTGTACACTTTATTGCGCTCATTTGAACGAGCTGAAAGATGCCTACCGTAATACCCGGTGATCTCGATCTTTATGAATTATCTTTGCGGTAATTATAGACGTTCTCTGTGTTGAAACGAAAATTGGTTCTGCGGGAATTCTGAAAGAAAATAAAAATTGTATTTACATTACGTATACGACTTTTCGATTTTTGTTTATTTTTTAATTATTTGATTTTTCAAATTCTAAACAATTATACACACAGAAACATATTCATTCTACAGACGAGAAAAGTAATTACTTATTTGATTTTGTTTAAATAAGAGTTTCTTCAACTAAGAATATTTTAATAATATAGTTTAAGATATACTCGTTACAAGTCCAGAATATGTTTTCAGTAAATGTGCTTATGATGACTTTATGATAGATTTGTGGATATATAAACTTACTAAATACTTAGAACATGTATATTTACTCAAAGGTAGTATAAATTTTTCTGTGTGTAAAGTATAAAGTTATAATGTGTATAAAGTTTCTATGTGTTTCGTGTTAAATTTGTCTATGTCACATGTTTGACACATGTTTTCTCCAAATCCGCATCCCTAGACACGCCGCGGATCACGAGGCGGATAGCACCGGCGGATAGACAGAGAGTCGCGAAGTGTCAGCTGTGACGTCCCTCCTGCGGAAGAAAAGGCAAGGCCCAAGAGGGGATAACCATGAGAAGAGTTATCCTTGCTTGCGTCATCCACCTGCCGCGCGCGGTGTCCGCGTCCGGTACCGTTTCAAGTGTCCGCCGCTCCTACCGAGCCTCAGTAGGACGGCACTTTCGCGCCTAATCGCCCGTAACTCGATGATCCCACTAATTAATCCTGCTTCTTTTCTTTTTCAGAGTAGCGTACGTTGCTTATCGAATGACATTGGTTTCAGATTGATCCTTGATGAATCATTATTTCTCCGTTATTGTTGGAAGATTCCTCGAAGATGACAACTACAAGATGCCAACGCTGCATATTCGCATATGAAAAGAATGTTATTCAAAGTTGTGCCAGCGAAGAGCTTGTTGGCGAGATCATTCCGATCATTCAATGACGATTAAGGATATACGATTCCAATAAGACATCTCAGAAGAAGTGCGACATGCTTCGTATAACAGAAGTAGAGGTAGAATTGTATAAAGTGCTCTTTTTTCTTCAATTCCAACAACTTGTGACTATTTAGAATTATTAGAAAAACAATAGTACAGCAAAACTTGAACTTTATATCTCATCAGTATCATGCTTGCAATATTTAATATTATAAAATTATTTTCTTATATGTATAAATAATTTTTTTATTAAAATATGTAATTATTTTTAAATTATTTATAATCATTTGTAATATAATGCAATAATTGTATGTATTAAATTTGTTTAATACAATATAATACTATTTTTGATCTGATTTGTAAAACATTTCTTCTCATTGAATAAACATTGCAACGTATAGAAATAAATACACACAGAAAAATATATACTACCTACGAGTAGATATACTTGTTCTAAGTATTTGGTAAATTTATATCTCCGCAAATCTATCACAAAGTCATCGTAGGCATCACATTTACTCAAAACATATTCTAGACTTGTAACGAGTAAATCTTAAACTATTATTAAGAAAATATTCTTTGCTGAAGAAAACTATTACTTAAATAAAATAAAATAAAACAAAATAAAATAAGTAGTTGCTCTTCCTGTCTGTAGAATGATATTTTTCTGTGTGTACAGACATATGCGAGTAATCTTAAACCGCTCGTCCGGAGAAAAGATCGAGGTGTGATCCTTCGCGAAAATCGAGACGATCAGACGGGAAGGTTAACGCGAACGGCGGCACAAGACGGAGGTGACATGGTCACGGATTGGCCTAGGCCCTAAGGTTACGGCTTGGATTCGCAGCCGGGCTTTCTAGCGCGGTCGTGTCGGTCGTTGGTGCCGGCGCCGGTGGTAGTTCTATCCCGGCCATTGGCAAATCGAAGGAGCCCAATGCGCGGATAACGCGGCCGCTTCGTGCGGCCGATGGTCTCATTGCATGCGAGCGTGGTGGTGAATGCCGCGTCGGCGTATTGGTAAAACGATGATAGAGAAGGAAGTGAACAACTTTCACGCGACGTCGCCGACGACAGCGACGAGGACGATACGAGCCTCTTCGTATCGGAATGCCGCTACGTCAGTGTCGGAGTCGGAACGAGGGAGCAAGAACGTTATGCCCCCGTAATCCCCTTCGAACCCTTGCGTTCGATCGTCGGAGATACTTCTTAGATAGGGATAGAATAAACGATCACACGAGGGAAACATTGTTGGATGAATAAACTTTCTCGCTCGAAATATATACTTTTTTTTTCTTGAAATAAAGTAAATTGAATAATAAAAAGAAAAAATAAAAGAGCGATACTGTTGATGAAAGAATTAATTAAATTTTACTCATCTTATGAAATTATGCTATGAAATTTTTCAAGAGCCCGTCTGTTGTCAAAAACCTACATTAATACACACTGAAAAGAAATTCTGGTTAAAAACGGACGAATCAGAAAAAACTTGTAAGATTGATCAAATATTCTGGTTATTACAATAGGAATTCTGGTTATTATAAGTTATAAAGTATTGAGTTCTATTATAATAACCAGAAAAATTGATCAATCCTACAAGATTTTCTGATTCGTCCATTTTTAACCAAAATTTTTTTTCATTGCATTAAATTTGATAGTATCACCGTTCTATTTCCTTTTTAATAAAAATATATATTTGCAACGGAGAATATCTTTCTCGGATTCTCCAATGCCGTCTCGGAATGACTTCTGAACCAGTGACCTCCGTCTCTCTGCGAGATGCAGGATCCGAAGAGAGAATTCGCCCGGAATCAGGTTTTCTGCCAATTGGGGCGATTAAATCTAAGCAGCCATGGGATACTCCTTCTCTTCCGGCGTTTAAATTCTCTCGGCGTCTGATAGACGTCCCTCGTCGTACAAGAGGAGCGAACGGAACCGAGGTGTTCCATACACGCATCGCCAATTATTATATTAGGGATCCCGCGCCGCTGGGTTCTTCTAATTTTTCATTTTTCTTCTTACACGAAGTAGACGCTTCCCTTCGATCCGTAATCTCGCATGCACAGCCGGACGAACGGGCGGATGTTAAAATCTCGCCGCACCCGAAAGGGCCGAACAGATGTTCTCATAAACAGGTGAATCTCGGATATCGAAGCGCGCGAGGCAAAGCTTCTTGCGCTTACATCACGAGTTTCCGGCGGATCGAGCGGTAAAAAATATCTTTTGTTCGTGCTAATCGTCATAAAAATTGAACTTAAAAAATAGCTATTGATTTAAAAAGGAAATTTATGATATGTAAATTTTTTTTCAATCTAGGGAAAGTTTTGAAAATCGTTAGTAATATTCTGTTCATAATAAATGCATTTCACGTTTTACTTTTACATTGTTTCCTTTAAAATCTAATTAGGTTTCATTTGAAATTGTGTAAAGAAGTGGCAGCTAATAGAATAGAATCATATCGTGCGCGTTACACGCTCCGTGCTGAGATGCAAATTTTTATTAGAATAAAAGCCCGACTGTGTCTCGCGGACGGGGCAATTTCGCCTTAATCGGCGTGTTCACGAAGATTAGGTATATGCTCTAGAATCGTGCGCCTGCAGAGCCTAATGATTAGCCTAATGGGAAATCTGGGTCTGCTCTCTCTCCCTACAACGCGCGGGGTCACGGAGTTAGTCAGGTGAATTCTTCTATTCCAAAGTAGACAACCTCCAGATTACTTTGTTCGAGAGACGGCAGCTACCAGCCGAGATTTCACCAGACCGAGAGTGAGAAAGAAAGGCAGATAGAAAGAAAGAGAGAGAGAGAGAGAGAGAGAGAGAGAGAGAGAGAGAGAGAGAAAGAGAGAGAGATGTGTCTGGTTATTGGCAAAATTTAAATGTGTTAATTTGCGATGAAGCTTATCAAGGAGAAATGCAATTCGTTATCTACTAGTAGAGACTTTAATGGGAAATCTTGAGAGACTGTGCTTCGCTTAATAAATAGTTACATAAAGCATTTTTCTGCTGCCCACTCGAGCGCCGTTGAATCAATCTGACAATGAGTGGGAACCATGAATCGCGGATAGCTGCTGATAATCATTATTATTATTTTTCTTCACACCCGACGCTGGGAATCTGCAAATATTCCGCTTTCTAATATCTAAGATAAAGTGACAAGTGGAATATGGATAATCGCGTATTCACGCTTATTTCGTCCTGTAAATTTCCAGCTGCCGTAAAAAAGTTGTACGAATTGAGCGAGCAAATAAAATTACGACCGGGGAAAAAACCCAAAGTAGAGACGCACGGACGGCGGAACGCGAAGAAATTCGCTCGCGGCATTTTCCAAGCAAAATAACCGGATGAACTCGTCGCGCTTGTGCTTAACTGCGCGACAGTGCAAAAAGGAAACCCGCCGTGGGGAGAAAGAAAATTGCAGCGCGCGGACACAATGAGAGTGGGATAAATATAAGCGTAGTCTTTAATACGGGGAACACACGCGGGAAGAGAAAGAGAGAGAGAGAGACATATATACAGGCAGCTCGTACAACGACGTCACCCGCAATATCGTTACCTCTGCGCCGCGCGTTTACGGCGAAGGACGAGCCTTTACGTATCATCGATTTCCATCGTGAGAGGAAAAACCGCGCGGTCGTGCGCATGAGGCGATCCGAGATAAAAATCGATAGTTGTCCCTGAGCGGACAGATCGAATCACGCATACGCGTACTGTGCTCAATGATTTCGCAAACGAGATTTACGGCGCCATGACTAATCTCATGGACAAGACTACGCGAGATATATGATATGTTCCTCGCGATTAGTGAACGGAATGAAAAGTCGCGGATGCACTATCGCAGCGGGATAAATTTATTCTCGCCACTCGAAACTCCATTCTTTTTTATCGTTTTAAATAAATATTTTAACAACAGTAATAATAATAACTAATATAAAACGACATTTTTAATAATAACATTTTCAATAATATTTAAATTAATGTAAATAATAATATTAATAATTTGAATAATAAAATTTTAATTTTATTATTTAAATTAATTAATTTAATTTAAAAAATTTTCATTTCTATACTGAAGAAAAATTCTGATTAAAAACGGAATCAGAAAATCTTGTAGGTTTGATCAAATATTCTGGTTATTAAAATAGAAATTCAGATTATTATAGTAGAACTCAATACTTTATAACTTATAGTATTTTTTAGTTTTCTCTCTCTCTCTCTCTCTCTCTCTCTTGTATTAGGATTTGTTTAAAGTTCAGCGAAAAGTAACAATTTTGTTGCCTCTCCCGAGGGCACACGTAAACCGCGCGCGAGGCGGAATAAAGTCGAGATATTATGCGCGGCGTAAAGCCGTGAAGAGGATCGTGACGAACGTATCGTCGCTCGGCCGTCGCCGTCACAATCGGACGATTACGTTGCACGATGAGGAATCGATCGGTGCCATCGAGAGGCAAAGTCGCGGACAATAACGGCGCTGTCGAAGGTGGAGAGTTACGACGTGGCGGTGAGTTCCTCGCTCGCGCGCCCACCCTCGGCGTCGGCGTCCAGACTCGCTGGAGGCGCTCCGCGAGTCTCGATTTATAGTCAAGCGGAATTAATATAAGTACAAGTATACGTAAGTCGTGACGTATCGGATTTATAAAGGTTAAACGATGAAATTAAAAGTAAAATAACGAAAGACTCGGCCTTAAACAATTAATAATTCTTCTTAAACCTATCTTAAGAGCCGTAATAACGGCATGACTTACGACGTAAAATAACGTGGCGGGATGAATCGCAGGATAATTGGATTGCTAATTACGATTCAAGGGAGCGGTTGATTTTTCGCTTATTTAACGGATCCTGTTAAGGCAACGGAGTAATCTCGCCTCGCCTTCAATTGCCGCCGCATCATCGTCGTCGTCGTCACTGTCTTCGAGGTAGTCATCAGTGCGTCCTGGCGATCCCGCGATCTCGTGCGTCCCATGCATTGGCGACCGCGTCCTTACGTAACGCGACGACGTGACGATAGTTTATTCATGTAACAGGCATGGCCGATTCCGCAACCAGTTCCGGCGCGATGGCCACTCCGTATAGTAATGAGCTGAAGACCATGGTAAAACAACCTCGATGCAATCTTAATTTCCACTGTTATATCATGAAGTCGCAAAACTCTAATAATAACCGACATTTTGTTATTTGCGCGCTTGAATTTCGATTCCATCGGATTCGCGATGGAAACTATCCGCATTCCCTCGATTTAATCTCTAATATCTAATTCTGTGTGTGAAGATACGATGATCACGTGCACCAAGAATATTTCATGATATAATTTCGCGTAATGTAACGGACTTTCGAACTAACGTAATGCGCTTAACGATACCGCGATGAAGGTATTAACCGTGGATCTCAATGGAATCGTGGGATTAATGGCTCGTGATAAGTGAAACAAATTGCGTTTGCAGATACCCCGTAATAAGCTTCGCAGACGCGAAAGTGGCGATTGAAGAAAAACAGACTTTGGAGAAAATACGGCGTTACGAAAAAAATCACGGGCCGTGTTATCGCCGTTCGTTACCGAGGCGCCTACGCGCGTGCAAGAAGCGAGAGCATAATTAGAAAGTACAAGGAGGCTCCGATCAAAGAGAATGCGGCGTAACGCAATGCAAGTGGAATTCCGTTTGGTTTCCGCGATTGCGATTCTACTGTACGGCGAATCGCGCCGCCGCGCCGTACGTACACGAAATACCGGTCTTGAACGGACGAGGCAGGACGAGACGGAAATAAACCTACGTCCCGCGAACTTCGCGTGATCTTTCCACCCGCGTAATTTATATTTACGCGGAAAATTAAATTTATTTTGAAAGATGAGATAAGTCAGAAAAGTTAAACGCAAGAAGAGAACTTCTCTTCTACGAAGGATATCGAAGGTAGCACGCGTGATATAAGATATATTCTATTGAGATTAATAAACCTATAGAGAGGAAACAGTACTCCTGTCAGGATTGACGGACCGACAATTCATTGCAGGCACTAGAAGGTGATAATGCGATAAAGCAAAAATGCGATAAAGACGTCTCAATAATTACACTTGATGGTGATGTCAACGGCTATATTTGATACTATACATGCTCACTCGGTGATCATCTGTTTACGCTCCTGATCGACTCAAAAAAAAAAGATATCGACGATACCATTTCATAATAAATAAATATACAAACCTATCATTTCTCACACATAGGGTTTGTTCGCATCGCATGCTCCAACATGCTCCTATTTGTCCCAACATGCTCCAAAAAGTTGTATTATCCAATAGATGCTGTATTAGAGCGCATTGAGGCAAACAGGAGCATGTTGGAGCATGCGATGTGAACAAACCTATATAGTTCCTAGTAGACGTTGCTCGAAATTTAACTGACAGTACAAGTAACAAAAGCTAGATAAAGGAACCATGATATAATTTCATTTTGTAGAGAAAAAAATAGCAAAAATTGACCCACTTAAAATTTCTGGGATTAGATTAGGGCTCATACACAATGAGAGGAATAAGACACAAGGAATTAAACATAGGCACTGAAAAAAAATTCTGGTTAAAAATGAATGAATTGGAAAATCTTGTAGGATTGATCAAATATTCTGGTTATTATAATAGAACTCAATACTTCATAAGTTACAAAGTTCTATTTATATCAGTAATAAGGAATTAAATTTTGACCCATGGAAAGACCATGCTTCCACATGAGTTCACAATAAAGGAAGTGAACCATTGGTCGAAATTTAATTCCATATTACTAATTCCTTATGTATAATTCCTTGTGTCTTATCCCTCTCATTGTGCATGGGCCTTTATGTTCTGGAAAGATTCTCTTAAACACAAATGACAAGTGCACGATTGGGCTGATCGAAGTGATCATCCCTTATTCTTTGATACACGAAGAAGGAGAAATACCTTGGACGCTACGTCAATGGATATCCGCATAATTCACCCTCGATCGCCGTCATCGCCGAGGGGGAGAGCCTCGCCGGCCGATAGAGAGAACGTCTCATCGTCAAAGCGACGACTATTAATAAATATATCGTCCGGCCGATGGCGGCCTGGCTGGAAACGCCACGGCGATTCCGAAGGCTGGGATAGGCTCCCCTGGCTGGTGGTACACGGAACCTGCAGACCGCTCGTCTTGCCTGCCGTGCTTTAGCGCGCGAGTGTATGCACACGCGCGTACACGCTCGTATACAACACACATCCCCGTCTTTCACGTGCATGCACGTCGAGCCGCGGAGACGACGGGAGAAGAAGAGAGGAAAGGATGCGGGAGAGGATCCGTGCCACTCGGTCATTGGTGAATGTACCGTGCCGTACCGTTTCGTACCGTATATACCTTCGGCCTCTGTCGACGGAGAAGATGCTGCGGTAATCTTCCTGATCCGATCCCGAGAGAGGCCATCGCGCGAGAGAAACTTCGCGCGTGTCGTCGATTAATTAACCGGGGACCCAGAAACGCGCCGAGATATATTCGCCGCGATACCCCCGCGGACGTTGCAACGGCACTGCGAATGTTATACTGTTCACCGCGGATATATAACTTCGATTTTCATCCTAATTGCGGCTATATAATAAATTGTTATGCCGCTTTATAGATACAAGTAAGCAAGGAGAAATTACGGGCGTAAAATATATTGGCTCTTCGTACGCTTGTATTACTACTTTTATATATACGAAAGGAGAGTTACCGGCTTATAAATAGATTATTGTTCCCCGTTATATCACAAAGGATAAAAAAGATTCGTTCCCCTTTTTTCAACTATCAATGTTTAGCTCGTCGGGGCTGATACATAAAATAGACGATGTAAACACATCACTTGGATTTTCGCGTTATTTCCGTCATTTCCTTCGCAGGCATTCTTTAGCCTACTATTTGCGATCAAATTAAAAGATATCTTTCACATACATACATATTCATCTGCATAGTTTGCATTAAAAGAAAATAACAGCGATACAAAATTTCAATCTTGTATTCATTGTAATCACACCGATTGTGAGAGTAAAAAAAAATTGCAGTAATTGTAATGTCTCTATATTTTATAATTATTTTTGGATTTAACCACATTTTTATAGTTATTCAAACAATATAAATTATGGCTGGTTCAATATTTTATTATAGTCTTCATAATCATAATTTGGTCTATGCAATTTATAATACATGGTTGTTGTTAATCAAAACGAGATTTTAATTAGTAAGTTGTACTATAAAATACGAGTAATGTAATAGTAATCACAATTGGGGTAACACTATGAGCATATGATTTTATTACCAATATTATAGTAATAACTACTATAAAAATGATATTCCAGACTATAATTATTTTACTATGCAATTATGATCGCAAATACCACGTATTTTTCTCTCAGTGCAACGCGCATAAAGAAAAATATATAAAAAAGTAAGATTGCTTCTTTCAACTGGCAAAATATTGGGAAGACTTGTGGAATCTTGCTTCCGTATCCATCACTTCTTCATGCAGGCACATACGAACGCGCGTACGGGAATCTAAACTTAATAACCGCTTGTACCCGCGAAACGAAGCGGACAGAAGGCAGGAGGAAAATCGACTTTCTTTCTCCTGCGCACGGTGGACGTATGAGAGGTCAGAAGGTAGAGAAGTATCATCTCGTCGGGTCGGGGCTGGTTTCTCGCTTCGGAAAAAACGGCAGCAGCGGCGGCGGCGGCGCGAGAGGTCCCGGGAGCCGCGACCCCACAACAGCACGCGCGATTCCCAACGGTCGGGGATCATGCTAATTTATAGAAGTAATTTCGATAACGGCGGGATTAGCGGACTACACCGCGTACTTCGCCGTCGTTTCGCGAGTAAAAGCCGCGAAATCAATATCCGCGCGCGGAAAAAGGGAAAGAGAGAGACGGAGAAGTCGCGGATATAATGAACATTGACTAAACCGACGGCGCGATTACGATTTTATTGTATGTGGGATTGTAATGTGGATAACTGTAAAAACAGATGAGACTAGGCGCCGCGGGGCTGATATCGAGAGACACGAGGAAGTCGTCAATCCCGACGTATTATGCACGCGCCGATTGAAATGGACCCAAGACGCTAACGCGCAATGACGCCGAGTATCTCATCCTCCGTTATGTGATATATCCGGAGTTCTGTTAGGCCAGCTTTAAGAGAAATTACGAACGTCGTAACAAGAGATCGTTTGTAATTTTCAATTTTTTGAAAAGCTTGTAAGCACAAGACATTTTGCTTTTTTTTTTAATGCAATGTCATTCCTTCAATTTTGTACACTAAGAAAAAAATATGGTTATTTTTGGACCCAACTACACTGAAAAAAAAGATTGATTATAATAATCCAGTCTTGATCAAAGTTACCAATGACCTTGGTGAAATAGTTTCAACATATAGGTCATTATGACAAAATAAAAATGAAATTGTTAATTTATAGAATGAAATTCATAATTGTTATTAAATGTTTTATTATTATTATATTTAGTAATACTAACTAGGTAAATATTTAAAAAATTGCATTACTAAATGCATTTTATAAGTTTACCTAGAATTTTGTTTTCAGTGCATAATTTTGTAATATTTCTATAATTTAAAATAATAAAATAAAATAAAATAAAAATAAAAAAAAAATTTATAATATTCTATCTATAATAAATATGATTAACTTAATGCATCTATATGCATCATTATGTTAACTATAATTATCATTAGAAATATTATAAAATTGTGGTTGGGCACAAAAATAACTATATTTTTCTTTCAAAGTATAGATATATAGCTTGTTGGGGTTTTCTATTACCATATTCGTCGCGACGGTTCTTGATCGCGCGCGCGGCGCGATCGGCGATTTCGCGCGAGGCCGAAATACCATTTCCTCGCATCTAGCACCGAGCGGGGTCAAAAGGTAGCGAAGCGCCGGCGGGTCCGGTGCGGGTTCTTAACCGCGGTCGTAAAAAGGCGCGCGCGAAGGCCTCGAGAGCTGGCCTCGCGGTGGTTTCCGACGCGCGCTAGAGGCCCCCTCCCCCTCTATCTTTTCCTTACCGCCGTAAAGTACAGCGTGAGTCGTTAATGATTATTGGCGCGTCTCCCTTCCACGTTAATCGATCGCCACGTTTATTGTTGACAAGTTAAAGTGAACTATGATTTTCTGTAATGTTCGTTAAACTGGTCAAGAGTGACCCGACTACTGTGGAGCGAATAAAGCAAATATTATACGCTTCATAGTAGTTTGGTATAATAGAGTAATTTTATATATTGAAACAATCAAATATTACTGTGCAAATTGTTTATATCAAAATATATTGTTTTTATATACACTGGTATAAAGAATATATTGTGCCAAGATATTTCTTACATTTGCGAAAAATTATCCTGTAAAGTGTAAATATTTTTTAATTAAAAAAGGCAGAATAGGTTGTGTATTAAAATTTGAAAATTTAATTTCAATAAGAGATTGATTTCACGCAGAAAAATATATACTACCTACGAGTAAATATACTTGTTTTAAGTATTTGATAAGTTTACATATCCGCAAATCTATCATAAAGTTATTATAAGCATCACATTTACTTAAAACATATTCTCGACTCTTGTAACGAGTATTATTAAGAAAGTATTCTTTGCTGAAGAAAACTATTACTTGAATAAAATAAAATAAAAAAAAGTAATTGCTTTTCTCGTCTGTAGAATGATATTTTTCTGTGTGTTCGGTTTTCATTTTTCAGCTTATCTGTTTTCTATCAATTAAATACGTAACAGAGTTTTACACACACATTCAGACATTTATCTTTATACCCGCGATCGTCGGTGTAAAGTAGGCTTTAGACGAGTCCTATTTTATCGCGAGTTTACAGAAAGAAGACGTTCTGTTGCATGTTCAGTCGGAGGAGTATCATTAACGCGTCGCGGCGTACATACATACTCTGCGCTAGTAGAATGTAGGTAAAGCCGGCAGCGAGCGGTGGTAGACCGTTAAGACTCGATCGTTTAAAACATACGACAAGAAAGGGGGGGGGGGGTAATAGGAGGAGGTGGGAAGGCGGGGGCGCGGAAGAGACGGCCGATGGAGGAGAGAAGATCGGAGTCGTGCATACTTGGCGCGAAGGTGTGCGCGGGGTTCCAAATGTCAGCGGAGGATCGCTTCGCAGGTACGGACGTACGTGCGAGTGAACGTTACGGCCGCGTTACATTGAGAGAGGTGCCTTCACCCTCTCGGAAAATCCTCCGCCGGCCACCTACGCGCGCGCTGCTCGCCCATAATCATTTTCTAGGAATTACTGTTACGGCGATCTCTCCCTCCCTCTCTCTTTCTCTCTCTTTCACGCCGTAACGGACGAGATGGAACGATTAAACGCGAATAAACGCCGTAATATCTTCAGCGAGCCGCGTGATTTCAATTTGTTATTACAATTATTTAATTTGTAAATAATAATTAAATTAGTTGACCAGTTATATGAATAAATCAATTAATAATAGGAAGTCTTAAAGGGTCAATGCTGGATCTTTTTGGCTTAATGATTATTTCAAGTACATTTTTTGCTCAGCCAATTACGCGCCGTTAACTTACCGGTCTTTAAAACGCAGTCTCGAGCTAAAGTAGTAGCTAAAATAGTACAATTTGAAATTAAAATTGATAATCAAGTTTAATAGTTACGATACTAATACGTATCATTAAAAACTGTATAGAGACTGTGTGTTGCGAAAAAATATTATCTCAGCCAGCTAACAAACATTTAATTTGTTATCTATTTTTTTCCTTGCAATTAATTCGTATTATTTAATGCTCCAAAATCATGCGATTGATTGTTATTGATTATATCAATCAATCCGTTTTTGGGTATTTTATTTAATTATCTGTGTTGCGGAAACACGCAAGCTAATTAAGAAATGATGTAGATATCGGGGTGATATTTGCGCTGGACGACCCGTAATTTACAAAAAACACGATCGCCGCGATTGCAGTATCGTGGGACAGCGAAGCTATCGAATGTCGAACAACCGGGGGACACAGCGCGGATTTCCGTTTGTCGATGAAAACACAACATACGGGACAATCAGCGAGCCGGTCCGGCTCGATCGGCCTTAAAAAGGCCCGAGGTACGAGGAGCGATTTGCGCGAGCGAGCGAGCGACGATAATGGACCGGATCGTCGATTCGTATGTTACATCGTCCGCCACCTGCACCCGGCAACGGGAGAGACAGAGAGAAAGAGAGATTGCCGCCCGGTACCATAGTCGAATCGTGGGAATCGTCGGATTACATCCGCCCAATTAATTTTTTCGCCGGTACCGACCCTACGGTTTCGCATGGCGTTCCCCGGACCGACGAGGGAGGAGAGAGCAGGAGAGAGGCGAAGAAGAGACCACTGCTCCCGTTTTGCCTCTTTCTTTTTTTTTTATGCGCGGCGCTCGTTTAACTCGATTACGCGGCGCGGGATGCGCGCCTCCTCTCGGTAACGCGACCTGGTCCCGCGCAGTGATGCAGCTCTCCCATCCAGATCGTGTGCGTGTTACGTATTACGCCCGATTATCCCGCGGCGATTAGACGAGGAAATCGCCGGCTGCACGGCTAATAGGATCCTCCCAGCCGGCCGCCTCGCGACTTCAAAAGCGAAAGTTTGATTAACGGCGACCGAGTAATTTTCGATCGCCACGGCTATTACCAAGTGTGAAAATCCAATCCGATATTTATTTCCCGCCCTGAGAAAATCCCCTCGCGCTCGCGTCTCTCCACCGGAGTGCGCGTCGGCGGCCGCCGGGAGATCGCGGATAGGAAAATACCAGCGCGCTCTGAAAGATCACGAAGAGATCATTCGCGTCATTGTTTTCTCCTGGTTGCATATCCACAGCTTTCTTTCTTGATAATTTCAACATTTCACTATCGCCACGGACTGTAAAGTTTTTCGCCGCTGAGATTGTTGTTCGGGGAGGGAAAAATGAAAAGCGGCGCAGTTTTTTTCCTCTCCGTGCGCAGGTTCGAGAGAACGCAACGTGCAGTGCACACGCGTGCATGTTGCCGAGCGTGATGTACAAGTGCGAAAAAGTAAGAGGCCACGCGCTCGCGTACACGCGTATACGGTGAACTCGTCTCTCTCTCTCTCTTTCGATTCTATATGTCTTTCGAAGGACTTTCACTTGCCCTCCACTTTGGTACACATCGCCGAGCGCTGAGTTTATGAGCACGTGAGGCGGCACTGAGCATATCCTCCTCTTCTCCCCGTCTTCGGCTCTTGTCTTGCCTCATCTTCACCTAGAATGAATGCATCGACGGAGCGACGGATTTAAACCATCCACGGGCCTAAGTTACAAAGGAAACGAGCCGCTTCCGCGGCTGAAATAAATAGTAATAATTGATATTGGAACAAAAAATAATTGATATTAGAAAGATATCTCTTTAAAACATCGTAAATCTCCCTGACACTGAAATCATGTCAGAGAGATTGAAGACTGTATATTCTATTTATTTTATTTAACATGACGTAATTGATATTAGAAAAATATTTCTTTAAGATACCGCAAATCTCTCGTGATACTGGAAGCATATACAAAATGTATAGCCTATTAATTTTATTTAATATGATGTAATTGATATTAAAAAAATATTTCTTTAAGATATCGCAAATCTCTTTTGCACTGAAATCATATAGAATGATATTCTATTTATTTTATTTAATGTGATGCACATATAAATTTGCGAGAATGCTTTTATATTTATAATTTAGTCAATGTTTTCTATTCTATTAATATGCAATCTTACGAATTTAATTAACTCTTCCACTGCAAAATAACATGTATTGTTGTAGATTACGTTTTCGATTAGACCGGAGAAATTCTTAAATAACTGTCGAAGCTAGAGATAATTTCATATCGATGTGTCTCAGCCAAAAAAAGGGGAAAAAAATACGATTATTTCGATGGCAACCGTAATATTCGTTGACAGCTATCACCGTGTACGACACGAAGTAATTTTTCAGGTCGTTGCTTCCGATCGGCATCCGGCCGTTGCGACCGATCAGACGGAGGCGCCGAATTCTGTACTACGGATACGGATGATGTCGACGGTGTGGTTGGCTTGGTCGGTATGGTTAGTTTTCGTGGTCGTTGGAGCGCGACGGGGATCGCGAAGGGCCGGTCGTAACCCTATCCCTGATCGATGGCGACAGTTTGCGACGGTCTGTCGGCTCTCTTCCTATCGTAATTCGGCGCTCTCGCCTCGTTGCTTTTCTAGATTGGAAGGGACATCGCGCCTCTGCGCGATGGGATAAACTCGAGATATACCGCACAGCCCTTGTAGTTATTTATCAATCACGATTCGTGGACGTAGAATAATTTTTAACTCGTTAATACGAGAAAATTTCTTTTTACTTTGTCTATTTAAAATTCTTTTCTCCTATATACCAACTCTTTAGATATTTAAACTATTAATTTATGATAATGTTATGATAATATACACTAAAAGATATTCTAGTTAAAAACGGATGAATCAGAAAAATCTTGTAGGATTGATCAAATATTCTGGTTATTATTATAATAGAAATTCTGGTTATTATAAGTTCTAAAGTATTGAGTTCTATTATAATCAGAATATTTGATCCGTTTTTAATCAGATCTTTTTTCAGTGTAATGATAATCTAATATTAATAATATCATATTAATTAATATTAATTTAACGTTCATCAAGCAAATCGTATGTTCGAGCTACAAGCTGAACAAAACAGGCAGCGATTCTCCAAATTAGCAGTTAGTTAACGCATCTCCTGGAAGAATGGACGGGTGCTCGAGTTTCAAGTCGATCGTGACTAGCAGCGGGACGAGATCGTTACTCCGCTCGCTCATAATAAACTACATAAATTTCGCGATCAAGCGGCGGCGGCGGCGGCGGCTAAGTATCCAGTCACCTCTTCTGCCAGAGGGGATAGATGGGAACGAGGCTGAAACGAGCCAAGTCGATGGGGACTGGATGGATGGAGCGTTTGTCATCGGGACACAGGACGAGGGTGTGTAGGAAGACGTAGGAGGGAGAGACTAGGAGACGCGCGCGCGAGAGAGAAGGAGAGGATAGACAAACGCGAAGAATGGCAACAGCAATCGTAATGGGTTTGCAGGCAGCGGCTACGGCAGCGGCGGTAATAACCATCGCGTATATAACGACACGATGAGTCGTGGGTAGCTCTCGGCCGATGGACTCGGGGGCCTCTCCTCACGAGGCTTTCACGAGGTTCCCCCGGTTCTTCTGTCCGCGGTATACACCGAATACACGATCCTTCCGAGCTTGATTACTCGCGAGCCCTTTTACCGCGAAGAGATGGGCAACGAGATCGTCGTGGAGAGGAGCTGCCCTTCGTAAGCTGCATTCCAATAGCGATCATGTAATTCCTCTTATCATTATCTAATTATTTATTTTCAATTAAAATACCTCGCGTGATACGTACGGTAATGTGGGAAATTATTTGTTCAACGCTGAAATACGCCGTTTAATAATATGCGAGACGAAAGTTTATTTTATTTGCGAAGAAATTAAAGCGCCGCGACAGTCCGGGCCTCTTCCATTACCATTAAGAAAATAATTGCAAAAGTAACGACTGAGTAAATTCTTGCAAATGGGTTAAGCAATACTCCTCTCTCGTACTTGCATGGGAACGAACATGCGCCTTTAAACGTTCGCAATTAGCAGGCAACGATCACGGCAGTGCGTCGCCGCGCGATGTTTACATACGCCGCGTGTTTTACACAAGGCTGCACGAGGGACAGTTCGTTATTGAGATTACACGGGTGTGACATCCAATTTTACCACATCAAGTTTCTCTTTCCCTTGTAACCGGGTGTCAACTAACGCGTTTCACGGAATCGACGTTACCTCCGCGAAAGTTAATTTCGATTTAATTAAATTCTCTTCGGCTTTTCCTCAAAGTCCTCGATATCTCCTTATTTTTCCAATTTCACGGTTTCTTTACATTTCTTTGTAATATGTCTTTTTAATAAATGAATTTCTTTAATATTTAATTTTCAATATATTTTTTATTATACTTATTATATTTATATTTTAATATTTAATTTTAAACGTAATATTTTTCGCGTAGATTACTGAAGAACAGTACACATCGTCGTCTACACCAGTTACAATCTCTCGTATCCGGAAGAGACGACGCGCTACCTTGAATCCGGAATGCGCGGTTTGCATAGTTACATAAAGTTGTACGGCTTATCATCAAGTTGCACGTCGCTATCTCTCTCGCGCGCGTGATTTTCTCTTCGCGACTTTGATTCGTTCAACGTCGTCGCCGTTTGACCGGGCCCTTTCTCTCGTCGATCTTCCCACAAGCAGCAGCAGCAACAGCAGCAGCAGCAAAACGAGCTTTCCATGCCGAGCTCTCGCGAATGGCATAGATCGCGGCTGGCACACCGACGCGGCCTTTGTCGTCGCGCGATGTATTTCGTATCCTACCTCCTTAAGCGCTGCTCGTGACGACGACCAACACAGAAATAGCGTGCCGGTATCGGTCTGGCCTCGAAAGCGCGCTGGATGGGTGACTAATACAGAGTCCCGGAATTAAGAGCTTCCTACAGAAGCTAAATTATAGTTTTTAAATCTTTCTTTTTTTTTTATTACATTGAATTATAATATTAGAAGCGAAAAATCACGTAAATTTTTTTCTTGTATCGTATATAGCGAAATAACGGAAACTTATTGCAGAAACATAAATCAAAGTAGACTTTTAATGAAATATCGGCACAATTTTAATTACAAATTTACTCTGATTTTGCGCAAAGAAATTGTTATTAAAAATCTTCTTAGGACATCTTCTACACATTAAGTGTCGTGTAATCACAACACAATCAAATTTTTCTTATGTAACGAAGCGGGAGAGAGAGAAACGAAAAAAGACGAGAATTCATTTTTAATGTATCATTATTAATCGTCCACTGTCGTTTGCGTGACATCGTTATATTGACAATTCATCTATTTACACGTTTCATATAATAATAATATTAATAATTAATAATAATCGCAATTGTATAGTCCTACTACAAATATACAGATGTGCTGCGTGTATGTCAGTGTATGTATACGCTGTGTGCATATTATCCTCTTTCTGTTTTATACAAAAACGGGGTACGGTACGCCTAGTCTTTACAATCTTCGTCGATGCCTCGTCGCGAACAAAAGGCCACTATCAGCGGGAAACAGTATCTTCCTTTTTCTCGCAAATACGCATCGCTGGTACACAAGAAAAAAAAAAAGTAATTCTAATTCGAAGGTTTAAGAGTTCGAAACGTCGTTGAAAAGAATCTAATCGGGAGCGGGGGGGGGCGAGAGGACAAATGGGATGGGAATGACGGGAGACTGTTCAACGATAGCGAAACGTATCAAATCGTCCGAAGGGATGTAAGTACAAAAAAATGACAACAGCTTTATTACACATCGTAAATTCATACAATATAATCTCGCATTTACACGCACGTGTTAATTTGGAGTCTGTACGCGCGCGACGGCGGCCGCCTGGGGGAGGGAGACTCGACTGGGGAGGGTGGAGGAAAGGATTGACGAGGTGGAAGCCAAAGACGGGGGAGTCGAATTCGTCGCGATCCCTGATCGAGCCGACGGATGTCATCTCGTGGACACGGTCGCCGTTGTCTAAAATAAAGCGTTACCGATTACGTGCGACGGTTTCACATAAACGCGAAAGAAACACCCTACTTGCGCCAGCGCACGCGAACGAGACCCGAAAATAAACCTGACTTAGTCGGTACTTGCATTTCGTTTTATTTAATTATCATTACTTCGTAACAGGAACATCATCGAATCTTTGTTCGCTACAACTCTCTCCCTCTCTTTCACTCGCTCAACTCTCTCACTCACTCACTCACTCACTCTTTCATACATCGCACGCGCATTTCTAACGCGATAATATCGTCATCACTGTCATCGGCGTACTAATCGCCATTTATTTATTTCTTTTTTTTTACGCCATGTAAAATCGTCATTAGCAGTCATAAATAAATAATTATCATAATCGACCGTGCAGCATCAACATACAATAATCGTCACTTATCTATCACGCATTCGTGGGCGAAGTCGGCGAGCGTACCACGGAAAAAGGCGCGGTGGTGAAAATGACGCAAGTTTTGCAAAAGCCGAATTGCTTCTTTGCTTCTCCATCTCTCTGGATTTTTTTTTCTCGCGCGAATGAACGCGGACATTGCGAGTCGACGACTTCACGGATTCGTCCGTCTGGCGCGGGTAAACGCGGAAGAGACGGCCGAATCCGTCGGGATCTTAATTTTAATCCCAGTTCAATCCCCGGTTCCTCGTCGCTCTCCAGAAGTCTGAACCCTGGAAAGCGACGACAAGATAATATCCAAGAAAAAGACATCTGAAAGATTAGAAAGTTCTCTCGGGAAGAAGTGCTGAACTTTCAAATGTCCGGATTATCTTTCAGATGTCTCCGCGAAATTCGCGTTATTCGGAAAGAGAAGATTGAGCTGCGATCAGATTTAATCGATGAGCATTCGATCCGACGTTCTCTCGCGCGATGACGATCGTTTCTGTGATTTCTCTCGATTCGCCTCTCTCGCCGATTTCGATGCCAAATCGCTTCGGAACAAACCGCATCGTCGTCGAAACGCTCTGTCGTCGACGATGCCGAATCTCTATACATATATATATATATATCTCTCACTTCATTGTTCATTTATATATTTTTATTTATTTATATCTCTATATATATATATATATCTGCATAATTTATACACATCTGTCCGTTCGTCTTTTCAGTCGTACGTAGCGTGAGCAATGTCTCGTCGAACGGTATACGCCGTTTGCGTAACGTTTATAGGATTCGTAGAAAATTGATGATTATTTTTTTTTCTCAACGAGGTAAAGCCAACGCTGCGCGATTTCTTTGGAATTTTTCAAATTGGTGAATAATTTCGCACTATCATATATCACCCCCACCCCCCTCCCCAGATACAAGTTGGATTGAAGTCAATGAAAATACGTTAGAGATTTTACATTCTCCGCATGCACGGGCTTTTCATCACTTTTCAATATCTTTTTTTTTATCTTTTTCTACGAAAACTATCTAACTATCGCGTCGCTCAATTTAATTCCGCGTATCAAGTTTATTATTCGAATTATCGTGATGGAATGACGACGTTTTCGGATTAAAAGGACGGAATTTTGTTAAGAGCCATGTGCCGCTTTCCATCCTTCTCTCCAAACGTGCCTCCGAGCCGGTCTGAAAATCGGCGTGGAAAACGGATGTTTGAGGTATCACTCGACTCGTCGGGATTATCCCTGAAACGGAGAATCCCAAAAAGTCGAGAGAGCAGTTTCTTTCAAGTGTCACGTCATAAATAGTAATTTTCATGCTATTCATCACTAAACGTCGTTGCCACTAGTAGAAATTCCTCCTTCGTCGTACAATTATTTTCTCTGAGAAAAGGAATGCTTTGTAAAAAAAAAGGGGAAAAAAAAAGAAGCGAATGTTACGCGAAACATTAATTCCGAATACGAAAAGACGACGTCGTTCCGAAGATGCTAATCCATCGTTAAACTTTCTCGCTCGCAATTACACATGCACACGAATACTCTCCGCACACACACAGGCTCGCTCATTCTCACACGCACACGTACACAATATACACGAAAGATCTTTCCGGTGTCGTATTCTTGCTCCGGTCGGCAGCTCGGTCACGCAAAATTCGAAAAAAGAACTAATGCCGAGAACAATGATAATGCGACACGACGTAATAATATTAATAATAATAATAATTAATAGCAATCAGTAATACAATAAGTAAATAACAATAATAATAAATTAGTTCTGTACAGAGTTTCACTTTCGAGCACGATAATATTAATACCTAAGGATGGGTCGGCGCGGCAGCCCGAGGAAACCGGCCGACCCCCACAGCATCGCGTTAATTCTTCTCCCTTGTCTCTGTCGCCTCTCTCTCGATCAGGCCCCGATCGAACGTCTTCGGTCAGTCCGGTACAGTTGGGACCGACGTACACTCTGGTGGCTGGTAAAACTGGCAATTCGTATTTCTCCAAATGTTTCAATCGCGGAGTCCCACCGGCGACTCGCGGCGCCAATCGCGGATTCACGGATGCACGAGCACTCCTCGCAAAAAAAGATGTAATAAAAATTAAAAAAGAAAGAAAAAGAAACAAACCGGCAGGCATCCGAGACGAAGGCGTCGCCGTCCCGGAGGGCATCGCGCGAGAAAAATCGAAGGAAATCGAACGGGGTGGTCTGTCAATTTACGCGGCACGGAGAAAACAAGATCCACGATTCGCACACGCATACGCACTGGTTCCTATTTCTCTTTTTTTTTCTCTCTCACGCACTCTTTCTCTCGTTCTCTCTATCACTCTAAGTGGGAATATCCAACGTCCCGGGAGTCTTCTACTACACTTCCGTCGCGAGCGTCGCCGCCAGCGTGGCGTCGTGCCTGACGTAATGATCGTCTATCACGTACACACCGCAATTGCTGTTGTCCGCGGCACCGCCGCCACCGCTACCCGGTGGACCACTACTACCACTACTGACGACACCACCGGCGCCGTTGGCCTCCGATATCGTCGTCGGCCTCTTCATCAGCGCGGCCTCCGCGGCGCAACAGCTGTCCGCCGCGTTGCCGGTAGCGAACACGGATGACCTTTTGGCACTCTCCAGGACCCCGATACCAAGGCCTAGGCCGAGACAGTCCTTCTCCTTCTGGAAGAGGTGCGCGGACGCTCGGTGTGCCGCCGCCTCCGTGTTGAGCTGCTTCGTCGTCCTCGTGGTCCGGCCGTCTTGTAGCACCGGCTCCGGCTTGTAGCCCGAACACGAGCTGTCGAGCGTCACGTCGGTCTGGAACGACGAGTCCAGGTCATCCTGCCGCGACGCCGCCGACGCCACATTGTTGACGCTTTTACTCGCCGTCCACGTGTTCTTGATCATGTGCGCATCGCCGGTGCCCAGGGCGCAGACGCTGCCGCCGCCGGTGCCGAGCAGGCCGTTGCCGGCACTGCCGAGGAGGCCTCCGACACTGCCGATGCCGTTGCCGCCGACGCCGATGGTGCTGGCGCTGCGTTTACTCATGCTACTGTGCACCGCGTTCCTCTCGTTCTGCAGCCGCGCTTCCTCGTCGGCCTTTGCCTGCTCCCGCTTCTGTCGCCTCTTCATGCACATTACCGCGACCGCGGCGAATAGCGCGAAGGCCGGGACAGCAGTGGAAAGAGTCGCGATCATCACCAGGTGTTCGGTGGTCAGACTGGTCTTCCTGGAGGCAACATGCTTGGACAGATTGCCGGGCCAGTGGCTGTTACCCGAGGACGGCTCCGCCAACGGCACGTTCGAAATCGCTGGCGCGGACGGTGATACGATCGGCGGTGCCACCACGACGCCGGCCTTGTCGCTGCAGGTGTCACCGTGCCAGTCGTTCGGGCACTCGCACAAGAAGCCGTTGACGCGGTTCCGACATATGCCGCCATTCTGACACGGCGCGCTCCGGCACTCGTCCACGTCCACGCTGCAGTCCTTGCCGGTGAAGCCGGGCTTACACGTGCAGTGATAGTCGTTGGTTCCGGAGATGCATCTGCCGCCGTTCGCACATGGTTTCGCCAGGCAATAATCTACCTTGTCCTGGCAAAGCCGCCCGACGTAGCCCGGGACGCACTGGCAGCGGAAGCTGTTCACCTGGTCCTTGCAGGTGCCGCCGTTTAGACAGGGATCGCCCTGACAGTCGTCCACGTTGATCTCGCAGCGCTCGCCGATAAAGCCGGCGAGGCACGTGCACCGGTAACCGTTGACGTGGTTAGTGCAGGTGCTGTTGTTGGCGCAGGGATTCGGCGAGCACTCGTTGATCTGCGATTCGCAGTCGGTACCGGTGTAGCCGGGCGGGCAGCGGCACACGTATCCACGCAGAGAGTCGTCCTCGCAGGTGGCACCGTGTCGGCAGGGCGAATCTCGGCAGGATCGCGTCGTCATCTCGCAGTGTCGACCGCGCCAGCCGGGCGGGCAAGTACAGCGGTAGCCACGGCGATGCTGCTGCCGGGAGGACGATGACAGCTCGGTACCATTGCCACTCACGTAGCTCACCGACGGCGACTCCGTCATTGAGCAAGTCCCGCCGTTCAGGCAGGGCTTCGAGTGACAGTCGAAGAGCGGCGTCTGGCACTCTGTGCCGGTGAAGCCTGACGGGCACGAGCAGGTGTAGGAGCCCTGGCCGGTGTTGAAGCAGGTGCCGCCGTTCATGCACGGCTTATGATTTGTGCAATAGTTGAGATCCTGGTTGCAGAACAGCCCGCCCCAGCCCTCGTCGCAGGCGCACTCCCAGGGTTTTTGGCAGCTACCGTGGAGGCAGCCCGGGTACCGAACGCACTGATTGCACAGCGAGCCTTTCCAGCCGTTGTGGCATCTGCAACAGCAATAGACAGGACGTGGCTCCTTAGTAACGCTCGGATGCTCGTACACGCGCGCGCACGATTACGACGGAAGGTAAGAAACAAATCAAAGGGCTGACACGTATCGTATCTATCCACGGTCGGATACCACCGGCGGAGTAAATGGATGACGGAGATACGTCACGGTTTCCACGAAAGCTGAATCATTCCCGGAGATAAATCATTCTCTCCCCGCTAACTATGTACATATGCTATCGGATCCTGTCAGAACAGTGCCCAACGAGGTTGGCACACTGGATGGATGATCTACGCGCAGTCTATATTGTTAGATCTGGTCGGACCATCGCGGCTGTGTTTTGACAGAGATCCAATCGTGAAGATTGGGTGTGCATTCTTTGATATTCGAGCCCTCCCCACCCTCTTCTGTCTTCCGTCAGTCACGAGAAGAGTTTCACTGGACGGAAGGCAGTCATGGGTGTAAGAAGAGGGTCGATGAAATTCCGGTAAACGAGGAGAGCTCGTCGCGAGGGAAAGAGAGAGAGGAAGCGCGCGATAGGACAGAGGTCGGCGACAACGACATCGAAAGATGTGCAAATATGCACGTGCGAATGTGTACGTGCGATACGCGGCAGGAAGACGGCAGAGGAAAGGATGGCACGGGGACTTCTCGGCCGAGGAGTCGCGAAGGAAGAAAAGATTCGCGGTTTCTACGCGGAGAATAACCGGCGAAGAACAGGAAAGAGGAAGAGGCAACGTACAGCGACAGGGAATATCTTAAAAGTGGATAAAGCCGGTAGAAGAGAAAGAAAGAGAGATAGAGAGAAAGAGAGAGAATGAACCGTCCGGTGAAGGGTGAGAGGGTGGGATGCCAAGAGATGAGGATGATACGCTGGTCGGCCATTACATTACGTGCGGGGGTTATGCCTCATGAAGGAACGAAGAAGAAAGAGACCAGGACAGAGATAACGAAAGACAGAGATAACGAAAGAACGAGAAGTGGAATGAAAAGAAGATGCTGCATGTGTGTGCTCCGCGCCGTATGCACACACACGCACGCACACACGAAAAGGCCGCTTCGATGTGTGCACACGAGCGCGCCGCGAAAAAGGAGGGAAGGGATGGAGAAGGGACCGAAGGTGGCGCGAACGGGAAGAAGTAGTCATTGAAGGGTGGGGGCCCGGGGGGCCCGGGATACGCGAGAGAGAAAGAGAGAGAGCGGGAGAAGGACAGTGGCGAGGAAGAGTTCACGGAAGGGAGAGGGAGACGTGCGCGGGACCGACGGGGACGACCGGCGGGCGCGGAAAGGGAGCGGAGGAGCAAGAAGGAAGGCTGAAAAGGGGGGAAGTAGAATTCTGACGGAGCGGTGGGGGATGAGTCGTCGAGTAGTGTGTTCCCACGGTTCGAGCCTCGGCACAGCCGTTCAGTATGCGGGTCAAGGAAAGGTTACCCTTCTCTGTGTGCGTGTGCGCGCTCGCGCGCGCGCGCCGGCTCATGGTGCCCCACACTATCGCGCGTATCCGCGTGTACACGCGTCCACTACACACAGTCGCTCTCTCGCTGTAACTCTATCGTCGTTGGAGAGAGACAGTAGGAGAATAAAGGTACGGAGAAGAGAGCAAGGGAGACAGGTAGAGAAAGATGAACGAAGAGTCGAGGAAAAAGAAGGCAAGAGAAGGAGCCGGCAGAGGGGAGGGGAAAACTGCAGCCGTGGACGTTGCATGACTATACCATTAGTCCTATGTACAAAGTATGAGAGTGAGAGAAAGAGAAGAACCGTCGGTTCTTATAAGAGGAGGAATAAGTGAGAAAGGAAGAGATGAGTGCGAGCAAGGGTGTAGAGAGACAGAAGGTAGTGGTAAAGGGACGAGAAGAGGACGAAACGGGACCAAGGGGGTTGAAAAGCCAGTCGAACTGTGCCGCGCGGATTATTCGTGATGGTTTGGTACCGCGCGCGCGAGAGAGACGTACTTCCCCGAAGAAACGCCGGCGTCCACGTGATCGCGCATTCTACTTTACGGCTAGGCCGCGACTGTGTATAGAATCGCGACTGTGCCATAATTACCAGCGGGGGATAGGTCATGCACCGGCGAGGGCGAAGGGGAACAGAAGGAGGAAGAGATATCGGTTAAATATCTCTCTGAAAGAGACGAGAGAGAGGACGACTTCCCTTCCTCCTTCGCGACTCGGCGCGCTATCAGATGCGAGGATATCGCGCCGCAGATGACGCGTTCTTTGACCTTTGCCTGGTATTATGCGGCTATTTAAACGTCGGGGTCGAACCGAAACGATACCGCCAGGCAATGTGATAGAAAATCGAGAGATTCAATTTCGACATTCCCCGGGAAAAATATAAATCTCCCGCGCGTGACTTGGACTTGTATCCCCGGGAGATACGCACAGAATTTAAAATAGAAATTCGCATAATTTTAAGCTTTTAATTCTAATTTTAATTCTCTCGAGGAATTAAACGTCGAAATATGACAGGTGTCTCATAGCTCTATCTCATCCCTCTATCTCTGGATCTCCTTTTTTACGTTCAAGAGACATCGTCCGATGCTTTCTCTCACTCTCTCACCCGAGGCGAGAGAGATCGTAACGTCGATGCATCGTATTCATCGGTATTCAGACATCACGCGCACGCACAACCGCACGCGGGCCCCAAAATTTCAATGGGGCGTCCAACGACCGTGATTCTTCCACGTATCACGAGCGCGATATATCCCACGGAGTCCGGCGGGGCCCGTCACCTCGGGACGATCGTTATCGTACTTTTCCGAGTATACGCGAATATACGCTATGCGACTGAAAACGAGCATATCGTAATTCCATTCCCGCAATCTACGTAATCGTCTACGATCGGGGCGTGTAAAGCGCGGCATGCGTCAGCCATTGTCGCGTGCACGTGGAGTGCGATCAAGGTTAACGCCGATCAAAGTCCGTTACATTCGATGTAACGATATTTTTATTCATCAGCTTCGAATGTTGTCTTAAGGTCTTATGGGGGAGGGGGGGGGGAAATTTGCCCGTAACGAAGGTGGCCGTGCCGTACGCGTAATGTGCGCGCGCGTAATTGACATTCGTTGCGTGTCATGCCGTCATAATGATCGCATTAAGAGGATGCACGAAATAATAATGCTCAACCGAGAGACGACATACCATATTAAACACGATGATTTACGTCGCAAAGAAATTTTTTTTACGCAATAATTGCACAATTTATTAATTTTCTACAGTTTGCGGACTATTTATAGATATTCATGATATGATAAATTAACAAATATTTCAATAATCAAATTAACTCGCGATTTTTTTAAGAGTCGGAACAATCTGAAATTGCGAAAATATCGCGAGTTGTTTGGAATCGATTCGTTCTCAGATTTAACCATCGGCATTGTGTTCTCGGTAACGCCGCAGACACGCATATAGTCTGCACAGTGCGTTCGCCG
Source organism: Tetramorium bicarinatum (assembly GCA_928718305.1). NCBI lineage: Eukaryota > Metazoa > Arthropoda > Insecta > Hymenoptera > Formicidae > Tetramorium > Tetramorium bicarinatum. The sequence continues at coordinate 13,980,389 of OV788325.1, forward strand.
CCGTCGTCGCGAGAAACTCTCGATATTCATCGCCGGAGAACTCACGACGGCGATGTATATTTCGCAGTGCGGGAAAATCCGCGCCGTTCCTCCTTTCACAATCGTGCAACTTTGTACCTCGCGACGGCATCAATTCTAATGGAGACGGTGCGAGAAGCGAAATCTACGAAAGGAATGAGAAAAGCAAAAAACAAAAAAATGGATAAATGCAGTTTAAATGTGATATACAAAAAGTCGTGAGAAAAAATTATAATTGCACAAATTATCGTTAGAGAAAAAGTCAGCTTCGAATCGAATAAAAAATGGAAATATTAACACAAGGAAATTGGATCATTTTACATATCCCGTGTATATTTATTTTCTTTTCGAGTATGCCTGAGGATTGGCAAGTGGATTTGATTGAAAAATCACGCGAGAACGAAGCAACCGTGAATAAGGCACGAACGGCGAACTCGTAGCTGCGGCTAACGGGACAATTAACCCTGGTCGTGGAGTAATTAGATAATTGAGTTAACTCTAAACCCGAGTTAACGCGACCAGGCGGAGATTCAGGCCGATACGGCAGCGCGGCGCGATATCTTGAAACGCGTGACGTTCGTGATGCATTCGCGAACAAGATTCGCGAGCCATCGTATTATTCAACTTTGCATAAATTTTGCATAAAAATAGAAAAAAGGAAACAGTTTTCCAAACTTATTAAAGGATCTGTAATAAAATAAAATATCTAAAAGTATGGCCGCACAATTTATGGAATGTCCTGGCATTTGCGGAAGAAAAGGAGTCGGACTAAAGCTACGCGAGGAACTTTAAGGAAGCGCGGAAATGTCGGAGAATCCCGGAATTTTGCCAAATAGCAGATTAAATCGGAAAGTTCAATAGCACGTCGGAGCGGCGAGCCAAGAAAGAAGAAGGAAAGAGAGAAAGGGAGAAACAAAGAGGAAAAGATGATAAAAGTGGGGAAAAAGGAAGAAAGAAAAGGTGGAATCTGGGAAGGAAGAGGGAGCAAGTACGATTGGCACCTCGGAAACTGCCTCGTTAGAACGGAAAGCAGCCGGGGAACTTCAAATTCCACTTCGTTCCTCCTTCTCGCTATATGCGCGCGGCACACTCATAAAAGCGTTACAAAAATATGCGTACGATAATATACAACGGGTGCGCACTTGTAATGCCGTCGTGAATGCACGCGCCGTAACAGGATTCTTAAGGGTGCGCGGCGCGTACGCGGTCTTCAGTTAGCAGTAACATTACATTATGCAGCACGCAGATGGAATTATTAATTAAAATTGTTGATTTTAAATTATTACACATTATTATACAAAGTATTCGTTTGTACTTTATCCCTCTTTCTCAAAATTTTCCGATGTCACGTACACTATTATATCGATCGACGCACTGAAAAACGTATTCTTATTAAAAACGAACGAATCAGAAAATCTTGTAGGATTGATTAAATATTCTAGTTATTATAGAAGTAATCTGGTTATTATAACATAACTCTATTAATTATGTTATAAATAGAACTCAATACTTTATAACTTATAATAACCAGAATATTTGATTAATCCTACATAATTTTTTTGATTCGTCCATTTTTAATCAGAATTTTTTTCAGTACATTAAAAAAAAAAAAGAACATTGAGCTGAATCATCAAAGGTGAATCATCGCCGGTACATCTTCCAGTTACAGTTCCAACATCTCGCGAAGGAAGAACGAAAGGATTCTGGGATACTTTGTGTAGGACAGCGTTACTGGAAATCGTGACGTGGATCCACGACGAGCTGCTGGCTGGCGTATATACCTTTTCGAAACCGCGCGCCGAACGATAATTTACGATAGGTATGCGCGTAATTATTATCGCGCGTACATGCATATACGCCGCGGCGGTGCATACACAGAGAGAGAAGTGGATGCACCGTGTCGGGGCCCAGGAATTTAGTCGGCGGTTGTATGGGGCGGCGCAATGCGCACGTACACGCGCGGCGCGCAGGTATTAGGCGAATATGCCGCCGTATGTATGTGTGTGTATATATACTCACATGCATTCGTTGGGTCGATTGCAGTGTCCGTGCTGCTCGTCGCATCCGGGCAGGCAGCGGGCTGAAATGAGTAAGAAAAAATCCAAGAGGTTAAGGCAACTCTCGGCGAGAGGTCGATCGCGTCCCTCACGACTGCACGAGCGAGCGGTGGAATACCGGTGTGTATGCGATACGTCCGATGGCATGCATATACACGCGTACGGTAGTTCGTCCTTCTTTACATTTTCGAGACGTAAAATACTTCTATGCTGTAATTGTTTGCAGCCTGTGATGCCATGATTAGGTGCGATTGAGACCCACAGGAATCGAAATGGTCCAGCCTGACCTTTCTTCTCATTGAAAGACTGCGTTTTATTTTTATTTTTAACATCATTTCTACGTTTCCACTTTTATCAGGAAACAAAAAATTTAAATTTTATTTTCAATTTAATGAACCTTACTCTTTTCTTTAATCTAGAAATGTTATATATGGTAATAACAATTAAAATTGAAAACGCTAATGTGCAGGAAATGGAAGGATTAACAGGTGGTACCCTACAAAAGACGCGTATCCCATTTCCTTATCGGACGAGTAAACCACAAACGAATGACTCGGTCGAATTCGGGGGGACGCGTAACGGCACCCCGGATGCGGGCCGTTTAAAGGCGAGGAGAGCGACACGCATCACGTGCGCGGTAGCGTTTGCCCTTCGTATCGCCTCGGCGACTGGTCGACCAATTTTCCTGCCGCATACGTAAAAACCCGATGGCTACCGGCCAACTACCGAGAGCGCAAATTCCTCCCCCCTTGCTCACGAGTTCGCATTCGCGCGAACTAGACACTAGTTCGCATCGAGCGTGACACAATTTCATTACCCTTGCGATCTATCGCTGGCAACCCGTGCCGCGTGCAAGTATGCGAGGAATCGATGCTCGCCCCTTCGGATTCCTTCTTCGTCACTTTGTCAACTCTTCCAGGGAGATTATAGCGCGATAACCGATCAAATAGAAAAAATAAAAGATCCAAATTTATACACTGAGAGAAAAATACAATTATTTTTGGACTTAACCACAATTTTATTTCTAATGATAATTAGGGTTAACATAATGATGCATATAGTTAAGTTAATATTTATTGTTAGAAATATTACTATAAAATTATGGTCCAAAAGTAACTATTTTTTTTCTTTGTGTATTTGGATACCAGTACATTGTGCAGGAAAGTTTATCAGAATAGAGCGTCTCATGAATCATGCCATCGTTGTTATCACGTAAGATTAATTGAACTTTCCCAGTCTAGGTGACACTTGACAAAATAACGATTTTACCAACTGCATCGAGGCTAAAAATCGAAAGAAAAAATCCCGATACGCTCGACGCCGGTGAATGAGAGGGTTGAAGACGGCGGTTCGACGATTCCGACACGGTTCGGCGCGAGGCAGGGCCGGCGAGCAGGGCCAGCAGCAGCACGAGGGCCATGTGACCTTGGCACCGAGCGCAACGGCCCGACTCTCTTGCTCGCCATGGCCGGTCGGATGGACGGACGGACGGACTTCGGCACGGCACGGCACGGCACGGCGCAGCGCGGTATGGCATGGCATGGCATGGCATGGCCGAGCGCTAAGGAGTATGGTATTTATAGAGCGGAGAACGAGAGATATATACGTGACCCCCCTCGGCCCCGCCGTCGGGGCCGCCGCGATCTCTTCTCTTCGTGCCCTCTTCGGCCGTCGGTGTATCGTCGACGAACGACCGAATCGCAGAGATTCCACTGCGACCCTCCCCCTGCCTCCACCTCCATTTCCTTCTTCCCTTCAGCCTCTTCCCCACAAAGTATACCACCTTTTCGCCGTACCGTTGCCGAAGAAGAAGAAGAAGAAGAAAAGGGGAGAAAGGTCTTTTTCTCTTGGCCAAGGAAGGAGGTGCGAGACGGCGAAACCAGTGACTAAACAAATCTCGTAAGCCGCGACAAATCTTGCCCTTCGAGGATTATTTACGACCGATTTGCGGCCGCTGCGATTTTTCGAGATAAAACCTTGCGAGGTGGGCTATAAATTCGCCGGTGTGTTCTCCTCCCGCGGAACGCCGATCTTCCAAGCCGACCAAAGTGTTCCGAGAAACTGAGAAGAAGACGTCGAAGATCCTCCCGCATTTTATTCGACACAATATATCTACGTTTCTCAAATTAAGCACTGATACAGAGTATCTAACAGAATATTGATATAAGCTCCTGAATGTCGCGACATAACCAGCAACTAATTAAAAACGGCGAGCAATTAAATTGTATTTGTATATAATAACAAATTGTAAATTATATTCCGCGGGGGCTTTATAAAACACATTGTAAATAATTGAAACTGGTTATTAGGTCATGCTGATTACGATGTGAAACAAAATAATAATTATTATTCCTTTCCATTTTAACGCTATAAATTTTATTGCTAGGAATTATTAATTTGTCAATATTAATTGTTTTCATTTTCATATCACCAAGCTGACCTAATTAAATTAATTAATTATATAATCATAATATCCACTTATTATGATTTACTTTACATTAGCTATTACTTTATCATATATTTTAAATGTTAATTGAAATTACATTTTAAAAATTGTGGACGATGCAATTGCCCGTTTACTTTGGAAATATTTTTTTAAATACTCAAACATATAAACAAATATCTTAGTTTAGATATTTACACAAGACAAATTAATTAAAAGTAATTATCCATATAAGCGAAAATTTGAAAAAAAGATTATTAAAGAGTAAAAATATCAAGATATATACATATTGAATAGACAGCAGGTAACATATAATGCACTCGCAAGTGTCATTCTGAATGAATCTACCGACTTTTACACACCGGTTCTTTAAAAAGCGTCTGATCCCTTGAGGGCAAGAAAAGAAGAGAAAAAGAAAGACATTATGTAGCCGGTGTTACACCCCAAAGTCTCTCTGGTTTCCGCAACGTACTTATTGATTTCCTATCCACGGTCACACAGATTTCCCTTCAAATGGTCATCGACACCGGACCCCTTTGGTGGTAAGGCAAGGCATCATTTACCTTTTTTCCCCACTCAAACCTTTCTTTTTTCCTTCCTGCGAGAATAAACGACACCATCTTTTGCCTATGCGATACCTGCCGTACTGTGACACACTACCTGCTAAATGTAGCCCACGCATTAGTTGGAAGTCAGATGAAAGAAGAACACCGCCACAATTTTTCTATAGGATATAAACAGGATTCAAGCATTCTCCAAATGTTCGTTGACTCGTGAAGTCAGTTATAGGAGGATTATAGAAGAATTAGTCTCTTCACGACCGGAAATTCTACCTATTGTGATCGGGTTTACAAAAAATCGATACAAATTTGAGTCGACGAGCATATCCTTAAAGATTTATTATTATTTCCATTATTACTTGCCTATTTTATTTAACGATGATCTCGTTAAAGTCTAAGTCGCTTAAGCCAAGCCCACATTACAATCGGTACAATCCGACTTGAAAAGTTTCCATCAGGTAGACCGAAAGATAAAAGGGGGACATCGAAGGTACATTCGGAAAAGTGCCGCGTAGCTCGCAGAGGGGTAACAAAAACTGCAGGGATAAGAAGGGGACGGAGAGGGGAATAGAGGAGCCGGAATGTACGTGGACTGCGAACGCGCGCGCGAGTCCAGGGCAGCTGTTAGTTAAAGCACCGTCCTCTCGGTGCAGCTGTCAGGGCCCAACTCGCTCAGGCCGGCTCGTTCGCGCGTTGCAGCTGCTCTCTCTCTCTCTCTCTCTCTTTCTCTGCGCGCCCGCCAGCAACCCCTACATAACGCTTTCGTATCGGCACCCCCGAAAGAGCCCGACTGCTCGCAGCGTGCCTGATCGCCTATTCTCAACCCTACCGACCGAGGCACCCCTCTCGCCAGCGGGGTTAACGAGATAGAGAGAATTAACCCTTCGTCATATGCGATCGAAGCCGTTGCAGAGAAAGTGCATGTTCGGCAGAATGCGCAATTCGCGACAATACCCGATGACGAGTACTTTCTGAATATCGATTTGGAATAGACGTACACTGAAGAAAGAAAAATATAGTTACTTTTGAACCCAACCACAATTTTATATTTCTAATGATAATTATGATTAAACATAATGATGCATATAGTTAAGTTAATTATATTTATTGTTAGAAATATTATAAAATTGGTTGGGTCCAAAAGTAACTACATTTTTCTCTCAGTGAAGAGAACTTTGGACGAATGGATGAAAAAAAAAAAAACGGATGATAAGGCGACTCTGAGCAAGCGAAAAACATGTTAACGAATCATTAATCCTCGGAAGATGACAATTTTTTGTAAATCCATGTATGAAGTACAATGTCGTAATGATGTGATCAAATTTTTGTACAATTTTTGTGCTCTAGAAGATTAACACGAGTAACGTAAAACAGATATATGACAAATGGAGAAAAGTACATTGTTAAGATTCGGGAAGATACAACGCGGAAGTAGCGAAACCGAACGCGAGATACCGCCGTTTTAACAGATTCCGAAGAAGTGAAAGTCCTTTTGTGTTCTCGCGAGACTCGTTTCGAAGGAGAGTCTGCCATTCGTGATTTATATCGTCGTATTTCCTGACGTTTTGCGGCCGACTGCTCATCGAGCGAGAGCGCGACAGTGATTTTGCCGCATCTCGTTAAGCTGCATAATCGTATGGAATATTGCGGTAGCGGACAATCAGGACTTTTTTGTCTCTCATTATTCCGGTAAATGCGTGTCGAAATCGATTTTTTTTTTGTAATCTCGTCTTTTCTGCGTTAGAAAAAGTGATATGATGTAAAAGTAAGATGTTAACAAAAACCGTTAGTTACATTAAAAATTATTTAAATTAAATCCTATTCTTTTCAATGTCAGAAAATGTGGCACAATTTCTAAAAGACTGTTGGAACAATTGATTCATCGAACGAATAGTGAAGAATATCCACGAAATGAAAAGTAGTCCATTAGTAATCGACGCGCGAACTTTGTCGATCGCGGCGGCCCCGAGCAGTCGGTGTCGAGTGCAACGACCGGGGACCGACCGGGCCCCACACACGGGGAGACTTCGCCTACGATCGATCTTTCACTTCGATCGGATTCGAGAAAGTACGGAATTCGGGAACTGAGAATTGGCATAAACGAGGAAAACTCGTGGGAAAGTGGAAACCTCGAGGAACATGATCTCCAAGCGAAGACGTATATATAGCTTCATATATTAATCTCGAAAGAATGAACGGCGGAATTTAACCTTCAACATTGGAACAGATATTTCTTGTGCGTGAAAACGCATAAACGAGAAATACGACATTCATCTTATCTTTTACATGAAACATAAAACTATGTTGTACATTATTTTAAAACGATTTGGAATAACGCAATATTTAATATCATAATTTGAGATATATACAAATTCCAGTTTCAGTCGTGATCAGACAGAATGATACATTTCTTTTTGCGGCATTTTTTTCTCGCATTCCTCGCAAAATTTGAAGATATTATCCGACGACACTCGGCCTGGTCGGGGAGCTACGACAACCTTTTGTCCATTCAAACAATTCGACACAATCCGAAAACGAGTCCCGGATTCTTTGAATGAGGAGCGAAGTTGGCAAAGTCCCTTTTTCTTTTCTGAATAAAACCACCTTTGTACGTACAGGTCAGATGCAGTCGGACACCAGGTGCGGATACGAACCTGTACGCATCAGAGGCCAGGAGCTTCGACATCGACGACTGTGACTCCGGTAACAGGCACGACCGTTCCATCCGACTCGCGCAAAGTCTCGACCGAGTCTCGACGGAAGGAGAGAATGAAAGAGAGAAGAATGAGAAAAAGGAGGATAGCTCGAAGAAGAAAGAGAGAGAGAGAAAGAGCCACACACGAAGGCAGATTTCGCCCCCTTGCCTCTTTCGCTCACACAATCTCGGATCATTACACGTGCACACGGATTAGGTCGCGGTCGGCTCGCAGGTACGCGAGAGTGAAAAAGAGAGGGATGCTGCAGCCGGGCCGTGGGACGGAGAAGAGCGGAGAGAGAGAGGCTCGCGGACGGAGAAGGGAACGGAGGAGCGAAAGAGAGGAGATACTCGCACACGCGCGAGCCAAGCGTGGGAAGCTGCTGCACGCTTCGAAGTCTCGGCTGCGCCGCGCTGCAGCACACCACCACCGACTGCACCGGGCCTCTCCCTCGCGCCGAGAGACGCCGGGGCTCTGAAAGAACGCAGAGAGCGAGAGCAAGAGAGAGAGAGAGAGAGAGAGAGAGAAACGTGAGGAACGGTTCGTTCGGCGAGCCGCGCCGGGCGATTCGCGAGAGTATCGTCGTTTACCGAGGTAGCGTGCATATTCGAACGTCGGTAGGGATCGCAGAGGCAGCCAGCGTTGCCTGTTAATAACCGCGCACCTCGCGAAATCCTTGGAAGAGATGCAGGATCGCGTTGGCAGAACAAGCAGTCAATCTCTGATAATTCCCTGTCTCTTATATTATCCATTCATTCAGCAATACGGTTATTAGCCATTACTTGGTAGGTTCTTTTTTTTTCAGTCTAAATGATTACCGTTATTGTCAAACGGAGAGAAGATAGGACGACGTCCGATGCGCGCGTGCAGTCGTGACGGAGAACGCGGAAATAAATAGCGGCCAGTGTGTCGCGCTACCGCTTAAAATACGGTACGGTCATGAATGCCAGAATGATGAACATAGTGTACTTACGGGTGTTGCAATAGTCGCCTTTCCAACCGGTGAGGCAGACACGCTCGCCGCTCGGGCTGCAGCTATAGTGGCCGAAGTTGTCGTCCCTCGGCCGGCACAGGTCCTCGCAACCCTTGCCGTAATAGTGCGCCGCGCAAGTCACCCTGTACTCATACTTCATTTGCGAGTGGGCGCTCTTGTACTCGTCCACGGTCCACTCCGGCCCGACGTCCAACCACTTCTGGGTGGTCAGCCGCGAGATCAGTACTTTGTCTGAAAAACCATGAGACCACGTTAAAGTAATTTCAATGTCAAGCTGTTCTTCTTTATAGACTTCCTTATAGTAATCTTATATTGTTTCTTAAACTACAAAGTAAGACGTTATACATACATATATTTCCTTTCTATATTAATTTAAAAACATTATATCGCTGCGATTATCCTAGATGTATCGGATACGACGGTAAAAAAAATGTTAATCGCCAAATTAACGGTGCGTTCACACCGGGCAACAATGAGACGCGATGTGATAGTAATTAGTCGACGCGACCAACACTGGGGCAGAGCGACGAGGTGCACCGCTGCACCCAATGATGCGATCGAAGTGCATCGGCCTCCGGGAGAGAGAGAAGTGAAGAGAAAAAGAGAGAGAGAAAAAGAGAGAGGGCAGACCGGACGTTCGTCCGCTATTGCTACTCTGTCGGCGGCACGCATCCGGCACAAAGAGAGTAAGCGAGTATAGCACGTTGTGGCTCTGGGAAAGAGGCGTCCTTCCTCTCTCTTCCTTTCCTTCTCTCTTATCTCCTTCTTCTCTGTTTCTCTCTCTCTTTCTCGCTTCATTCTCGTCTTCGGCTCTGGTTCGTCCTCTCCGTTCGGTGTCTCTACCCGCTTTCATGTAAACGAACGGATGAGCGAACGAACGCGAGTGGAGAGGCTACAACCTTCCTTACATATTATCGTAATAGCCCCGACAGATTAGGATCCGGGGCTACGATCAGGTGCCCTACCGAAAAACCTGCATCTCACGGCACCGGTTTTCGAGGTGCACGCGCGCGTCCGTGCGCCTCGCACAACCGAACCGGTAGCGTACCAGGCCCCATCGATTCCACTGCGGTCTATCCCGTGTAGTATCAATAGCGTAGCCGTGAAGAGGCACGATCGAATCTCAATGATTCTAAGATATTGTTCAAAAATTAATACTGATAAATAAAGAGAATAAAACGATAATAATATATAGTATAAATTCGTAAGTTTTCCGCAATCTGTGTTTCCGTTATCATAAAAGAAGAATTATGATAAATATTTTCCAAAATTATTATTAAATTTAAGTTTCTAGAAACGGGATTATATAATTTTTTTTTGGTAAAAAAGTTATTTTGATAAAACGTTTTTTAATGTGTAGTGTCCTTCAATAATTTATATTATTATTAGCAATTTCTAATTAATTAAGGAATTGAAGTATTCTCATTTATAATTCTAGTACTGTGACTCGAGAAAATTCTGTAACTCAAAGAGCCTCAATTGACACCTGATAACGCGATTTGCTGACAATGAGAGGAATCCTTCGATCACACGCCACTGTGTGCACTCTTTCTCTTTCTTTCTCTCTATTCACCGCGCGCATCGACGAGAAGAACGAAAGAGCGAAGAAACGAATGAGCGAGGAAAAGAAAGAGCTAGGACGGAACAAAAGGACGAAGGTTTTCGCCGATGGCGTGCCCGAGGATACTTAAGGAGGGAGTCAGATCAGCTCTCTTCCCAGAAGGGAAGTGGCTGTCGGCGAAACGGGAGTCGAGAATGAAAGAAAGAGAGAAAGAGAGAGGGAGAAGAGGGGGCAGAAGAAGATGTATATATATATATATATGTATATATGTATATATATAAGAGGGAGAGGCAGTTTACTGGGCTATCTTCCCAGGTGATGCTGTTACGAGTTCCGAAAACGCCGATCTTCGCACGCTACAAGTTCGATCCCGAGAGAGCTCTCCGCTACTTGAGATGCGCGGAACAAAACATAACCGAGGATGAATCGATTTATAAAGCTCTCTGCCAAGACGTATATTTCTAAAGAGACGATTCATCGTAACCAATCAGTAACAATGTTTCAAATAACATTGCATTTTACATTCAAACTTCTAAAGCAAAATAATCATGTTTGCCAATCGATATCTTCGTAAAACAGTATACATATTTAAGTTCTTTTTTTGTTGGAAATTCTTTCTAAATATAATAAATTCTAATAAATGCCAAAGTCTTTCAGAACACGAATACGTAAAATGCACACGTACGTAATAGCGAATTGCCGTTCCGGCGCGTAGTCAATATTCGCGAAGACGCGCGGGAAAAATTAATTCACGTTTACATTCACTGCAAGGTGATTACGTTGCGCGCTACCGGCCGTGTATCGGCAAAGTTACAACTTCCTGCTGCTGTTTCCCCCGGACGTATTAGGATGGACGTTGGCTATACCATGAGAGATCGCTGCCGCGCTCGTTTCTACTTGACCACGGTCCGCGCACGTATACACCCGGTAAACACCCGGCGTGCTCGAGGCCAGACCGATTCAAGGTATTCATTAATAACGCGCAGCGCCGGCGCGTAGCAGACATTTTCTATTGTTCATTCAGAAACGAGCGGCTGCCGAACAAGTATAGCCTCGGGAGAGAAAGAAAGAGAAAGAGCTGGCACGTAGCCCGCGGCGTTTTGCCTCTGCCCCGCGCTGTTTCTGCGCGAAAAAATGATGCGCTGATTATTTAGCGAAATGGATCGTAAAAGCCCAACGCGGCGGATTAACTTCCGAAACGCCGCCGGCTCCGCCTTCGCTCAAGTTGCAGCAGGTAGTGAGCCTCTCGGTCGCACGGACCATTTCGACGACCGTGACCCAATGTAGCTCTAATCTTTTTCTAAATATATCCTAATAAGTAATAAATAAATGATCTCAAATAACTTGAAAAAAATTAATTTAAATTTATTACATTTTTAAAAACCCGTGAAATTAATTTAAATTAAATTCCCTAAATCTTAAGAAAAAAATTTTCTCAAATTTTTTCTAAACCTTAAGAGAAGCAATTTTTATCTAATTTTTTTCCTCAACATTTTAAGAAAGTGGGGTAACCTATTGATTTTCATTGACTTTTTCAATCAAGAAACAAGATATAGCTCTACTATCTTTTTTCTCTGTCACCGGTTGACACGTGGAGTGCGTAGGGAAGGCGGCCAATTATCGCCGTCGTTATTATCATGCGAAAGAAGGCAGGTGCGCTCTCCCGAGTGCGTCGGGCGATGTGCAACGAGCGAGTCGCGGCGTGCAACGGTGTTCTGTTTGCAGGAGGAAGAGAGGAAAGAGGGACAGGGAAAAAGAGAGAAAGAGAGAGAGAGAGAGAGAGAGCACGAGAGACCGGCCAGGAAAAAGCGGTTGACAATCGATGGTGACGTAAGTCACGTGTGGAACCACGACCACTGCTGGAGTTCCTTTCGCTCGTATGTGTATATGTGCATGCGTACGCATCGTGGGGACCTAACGCGTTATATCAATTGGGAATGAATAGGATACTCTCAAGTCGGCTGTCTGCCCAATGCGTCCCGTACACATTCTGTCGACGCAACGGAAACAAATGCAACTTGTAATTATACTTTGTTTTTACAAATTGCAGTTTTCTTGACAAATTCAGAATTAATTCTCGGCTGAGAGAAATTTCGCGACGGATAAGAAGCAACGAGTTTCATGCAGACTTGTTCAAATTTGGAAATTAATAGATTTCGATTTAATTATTTCTTTTACCAAAAAATTAAATGTCTCGGTTAATTTTTAGCTAACAGTCTTGACTCGAGACGCCTTATTGAGAAATTCAGAAACAGAGATTAATATTCTGATAAATGTTCCGTTCAAATTTTTTCCGTAGGAAATATCTCCAAACAATATACAGTTCTTCATAGAGATTAACATCAATGGTTCCGGAGCGTCGACATCGTAGTTAACGAACCGGCGGCGATATTACGAATCATAGGAACGTACCGTTTCCTCGAATGCGTGCGTTAAAGCGTTTAACAGTATAGCTCGGCTGGATATCGCGATCTCCATTTAATTCTTTACCACGCGTGTTATCCCATAACGCTTCATAATAGTGCTGTTGGTTCACCACGAACGAACGAACAAACGAACGGCGAGAGAGAGAGAGAGAGAAAGAGAGAAGATTCTTCTTTCTTCTTTCTTCTCTTCCCCGTTGGCGCTACGGCGGATGAATGAAGGAAAGGAAGAGTAGTAATCCGATCGGCCTTTACCAAAACGAGCAACGACCGAGCAGTGAGCACACGGAGCCAGGCGGATGTCGGTGAACGTCGTCATTAGCGACAAAGGAAACTGGTTCGCGTACAATAATGCCACTCTTCATGTGCACGCTCGACACACGAGGGATCGATCGATCGGCGCTCGTCGAGCGCTATCATCGACACGTGTAATCGTTCGTGCGGGACACCACCTTGCCCCCCCCCTCCCCGAGATTTATAAATAACGTCGCATTGGCGGGAATAAAATTAGACCGCAATAAAAAAAAAGAGAAGACTTTAAGACCATCCGATATTTATTTAAAGTCTCTTATTTTTAGTTGGGACACTTTGCGCGCGTATGAATGGTAACATCTGAATTTATGCTGTGCATGCAAGAAATATACCGTTCGAAAGGTAATTCGCGAAAATAACGAGCGACTCGACAGCAAGTCTGTAATATGAGAAATCAGCTCCGAGATTAACAGGATTAGGAACGCGATTTTATCTCTCCTTTTACGCTCTCCCGCGGTTACGATCGTCCTTGAGAAAAACGTCGCGGCGACAATTAACGGCGGCGGAATGGGATTCCCACGAAATTTTCGTGACACGCGACGCGGAGCGAACGCAACTCCGGGCGCAGGTGCAGCGACGCGACGCGTGCACCGGCACGGCACGTATACGCAACGTAATGCAACGTAACGCAACGTGGATAATGGACGTGCGTGTGTGCGTGCGATGGGCGGCTAAAAGGAGGAAGAGGGACGCCCGAAAGGGAAGGAGATCGAGAGAGCGCTAGGAGCGGGGGCGGTGGTTAGGAGAGGAGAAAGAGGTAGTGGTGTTCGCCTGAGAAAGGAAGCAGCATCCGAGCAACGCGGCAATAAAGGGCTCGTTTCGCCGGTGCGTTGTGGGTATTATATTGTGCCCGGAGCAGCAGCACGGTAGACGGAGCACAATGTAAGCGGTGTATTCGCGATAAAGACCCCGGGGATAGGTGTATATCCGGGACACGATGTTTGGCGATCCGTCGTGGATACTTGATGCAGACACTACCGTAGTACATTAACCCTTTACTATTTGCATTAATCTCAAACACGTCGATGATATAAATTATTTCCATTTTATTTTGTTTTGTTTATTTTTATCAAACTGAACATTAATTCTTTACTATTTGCACTAATCTGAAACACGTCAATAATATAAATTATTTCTATTTTTTTTATTTTATTTAATGTTATCAGACTGAATATTCCTAACGTAATAAAATTGATCTAATTTAAAGAATTTTATGAAGATGCTGAAAATACGATTTACCAGCTGTGAATCATTCCTTCCTCGCGTAGTAATATAATTCAGGGTTCGATGCAAAACAAATTTTGATACGTCGATGACTTTATACAACATCCGTACGCTAAGAAAAGAATCGCAGACACCGAGAAGCAGACGTATAAGCACTTTGATGATAAAATCCAGAGATTGGAGAAGACATTCGCCCCGGCTTTAACGTGGACATTAACCCTTAAGAGTATCATGAAATTTCAGCCTATGCAAATTTGATTTTAATATTATTAAAAATGTAATGTTTAATAATATATGCGAACAGGTAAATTTTAGCAGACAAATCATACACATATGGATAATTATGAGGAAACACAACGTGTTTGACATTTTACTCAGATATACAGCATAGTGCAGAGACATTAACTCGGATTCCGTGTTAATAAGAGTTTCATTAAAACACGTATGAGAATACACGCGCGGTAATATCTCGAGCGTGTTCATTAGAGTTCGTGAAAACAAGACTCCCCGTGTAACTTCCGAGTTCTCCCGACCCAACAGTGAACTTCCAGTTTAGTAATCTTATAAACTTTGTACTCGCAAACTCGTTCGCGCGCTCCGAACAGCCGGCGCTTCCTCGTTCGAAGAGAGCACGCGGGAAAAAGAGAGACGGGCAGATAAATAAGCGCGAGATCGAATAAAGTACGCGCTGCGTGGCGCCGAAACAGTTAAATTTGGTTTAATTGGCCGAAGCCGCGCCGGCGGCGACGACGACGGCGACGACGACGACGGCAGTGGCGGCATAGGTGATACGAGAAGCGACGGCGCGACGCGACGGTGCACGCGTGTGCGTGCGTGTGACACGCATGAGGGCGCGCGGCCGCCGCGCGTATGCAGCTTCCGCTCTCTCCCGTCGGCCGATTCTAATTATCGGAGGGGGCCCCACGGGACTTCTCGAGGAAGAAATTAAGCGGTCTCGCTCTTCTTACCCCGTTTTTAAAGCCGGTCTCGAGAGTGAATAGAATGAAGCGGATGCGTGTGCTACCTGCGCGCGAGTGCGTGTAGAAAACCGTACGCACTTCGAGTTTTATCCGTCGCGCGCGGTTGTTACACAGGTCGTATCCGCCTCTTTACATGAAATTATTACATCGAAAATTGGAGTAAGTGGAAATTAGCTTGAAACACAATTTCCGGAATTTTGTTTTTTTTTTTCCTTCAAATCTCCTCGAGCATTTATAAATTATTCGATTTAACATTTTCTTTTTAAAATAGGATACTCGCATTAAACAAAGTTAATTCAAATGTTAAATTTAAGAACAATTGACGGTAGAACTAAGCCAGGCTCGTTGACGCCCGTATATACTCGGTGTCAAGTTACTTCCAGCGCGATGGAAGATGAGTATACTACGGTTACACAGGAAGGAAACACTAGTGCCGTCGCCGCCGCCGCCGCCGCCGCCACCCGGTATCCGCCGTCTCTCCTTGCTCTCACTTTTCTCTCTCCCACAACTCCTGGTCGACGACACAACGCTATGACACAACGGAGACGCGTTGCCGTAATAACGCGCGGTTACAAACGAGAAACGACCAGTAGCAATAGACGCTGAATAGAACAATGAAAATGCGACGATTGTTCGCGGAACAGCAGCCGATCTCGGCGTAAGATTTACCACGCATGTTTATATCCGTTGCGTAAAATTGAATATAACGTTTATGACGAAAAGGGCAGACGCAAAGAAATGAAATTTAACGTCGTGATGAAAGCTCGCAAACATTACAATTCTTATAGGTTTCTTTTATGTATAATTTTTATGAAATATACATAGCGTTTACGAAAAGGATAAATAATTACGACAATCAATTGAGAAAGATAAAAACTTGTAACAAAATATATAAAATATTTCGAAATAACATATACCGTAATTATTTATTATTTCAGAGTTAATACCAGTTTAATTAACCAATACTCAATTTAATTAATAAATTAAATTGAGAAAATCCGATAACTCATTAAATGAGGATAATCCGATATCTGATAAATACGATAACGCAAGAAAATGGATCTACTATTCCTTTCTCTCTTTTCTTTCGGCTTTTATCTTGAGGAAACTTTAAAGGGATGAAGCTTAAGATGTAGGTTGACGAAGGAAGAAGAAGGAAGGAGACGGAAGAAGATGGAGGACTCAACGTCTCTGGTAAGTGTCACGCTTGGGGACCGGAAGTGCCTTCTCGACTGGTCCACGTTGCATGAGACATCGTGTCTCTCTTATAGGGCCAGCTGGACCACACATGCCCACCCGACAACCTTCTTGCCTCCCTTCTCGCGGCTTTAAGACACGCGCAACGCCGCGTCTACATGAGTAATTTACGATAATCCTTTCCAGCTTCTTATAAGTGTTCGATATGATCATACATTCTCTGGAAAAGAGTGGAAAAAAGAAGAAATAAAAACTGTACTCACCAGCCGATTGATGTGTGCTGTTGTCTGCATCGTGGTAAGCCTCCACTATCAGCGAGAATGTACCCTGTAAACAGAAAAAAACTACGTGAGTTTCTCATGCATTTCGAGCTTAATTAAAATAAAAAAACAATTATAATTATATAATAATTATATAATAATGATATAATAATTATAATTGTTTTGGAAAGCAAAAGAAGAATACGGAGAAAAATTTCAGACGAAATTAATAATTTAGTCCTGTAATTAGGTTCAATGCCGACAATTAAAAAGATGCGTCATTCATATTTTTCGACGGCGAGTCGTGCGCACTTTCGAAATGTAACGGTAACGTTAGAGGAAATATTTCCGTGGTGAAAGGGTTAATAACAAATTAAACGTTTCGCGGCGTGCTGCGTCACGTGCACACCTGCCACGCGTTGCCACGCGTCCGCCCGCCGGCAGAACGACGAGCGTGCACATCAAGAACGAACGAGGAGAAACGGTTACGCGTCACTGGCAAAGGGAGAGAGAGAGGAAGAAGGGACCCGTAGAACGCGAGAGAGAGAGAGAGAAAAGAGAGAGAGGACAGGAAAGGGGACGACACACGCGCGAAAATCACCCCCTTTCGAGTTATCAGGCACGAGGGGAATCGCAACCCCATAGGGGTCAACTTCCATAACCACATGATGTACCCTTCGTGTAAATCACACGTCACATTAAGATATAGATGCGCGCGTGCTAAGTGCGTTGACGTGTGGAAACTACGACCGATCGAGTTAAATAAATCATCTACGAAGTGTCATTAGGCAATTTGCCACGGCTAGCTAATTTTATGATAATCCCCATCTCGATTTCACGAAATCATCCGTAATTTTTGGAAATCGTTCCTGTATTGTTCAATTAACTTGTTTGAATAAATGTTTTCGTCTTGTATAAAACTTTTAATTAACAAAATAAAATTGCAATCAAATTACAATTTAAAAGTTATGAGTTAGAAAGAAAATCTGTTCCAAAGTTTCTGAGAAATCCCCAGATGAGAAAGACAGGAAACCCAGAAAACTTTGGCCCGTTGTACACACATGGCTCTTCCGAGCGGCGTAATTTAGAGGCTGAGGGATACCAGGTAGGGATACTCGAAACGACAGCTCGTAAATACCGTAATGATGGTCCCCCGTCGGTGAGAAACCACACGAGGCACTACACAGACGTGTCACTTGGACATGTCGCGACGAGACACGGTGTTACCGTGTAATACACGATACGTGCTTCCTCACGGCGTACTCTACGCTGCACTATCTGTGTAGTGATAATGCGTCGTTTAATTATTTAACGTCACATGAGCATGTACAGTAAATACGGAAAGAGAGCACCGCGCGGTACTCGCGGTATTATACGCGACCTCGTTAGTCGTTGCCACGCGGAGAATAATAAATGTTTATATCCGCCCGGCGTCGCTATTCCCGCCCGTGTTTCGCCCGAGTTCCCGTAAACGAGTCTCCCTCGGTAATCCCATGGCGAATGTCATCTCGCACATGGAAATTTATGCGAGCGCACCGTTACGCACCGCGCTCTCTCATCTCCCGAGCTTTCCTTCCGTTCTTCAACGCAATCTCGATAGAGCCGTGGCAAAAATAATATAGCGATAAGATTATACAAGTATGTAAATGCTAGAATAAATCAATATATTATATAATCAATCTATAAAATAAATTAGATGTACATATGTTCAGGAATGGAATAAAAATAAATATCTTAATTCAAATTTAAACAATCAATTTTTTTATCAAATAATTTGTTTCTCGCAAGAAAGCATAACACGCTTATATTATTACATATTATCTAACGTTAAATTATTGACTATTATTACCTGAATATTTCGCATATTTCCAGCTAAAATTAACTCCACGGTGTATGCGCTCTATACACACGTACAGGTACGCGCGTTCGCCCTTCGCCGCGAAAGGGTTGAAGGACGAGGGAGCAATTTGTCTCTGCTAAAAGAACCGAATGGAGAAAGAGAGAGGCGCAGGTTGTGGTGCACTGCACACACACACACACACACACACACACACGTACACCTTTTACGACGGGATACCGAATGTGCGAGATGTGGCTCGAGACCGGTCCAGGGGCCTCGGAGCCACGCGAGAAGGGCGAAAAAGCGACGAGCACGGGGGCCAGAATATAGTAGGCGTAGACGGAAGCGAGATGAGAGAAACACAGGGCTTATACCGCCTTTTTCTCTCGCGGCAAGGACGCGTCTTAAAGTTTAGACACGCGGGACGTGCACTTTACGTCGAAAACGAGAGAAAAAGATCGCCCCTCGTCGCGGCGAGAGCAACAAATCAGGCGGAGCGGAAGAGGGAGAGGGGAGGAGAATAAATCGCCGGGGAAGACAAATGCCACCGTGATCGTCTGCTAATTTATTACGGGGGATCGGAATGAAATCGGCGAGGAATCGCGCTCGAAAAAAGGCGCGGTTCTCCGCGCGGGAACAATGCGCCTCGGCGGGCACACGGGCGTGTGCGTGTATGCGTGTGTGCACCGGTAGCGGCGATTGCTGACGACCGGCGCGACGCGCGGTCGCGGAAGGCAAGGGAGAAATCCGCAGGACGATAAAGACGATCGGGCGAGGATACGCGGGAGGGAGGGAAGAAAACGCGTCCTAGCCCGATCCTTTTCCTCGCGGACGCGAGGGATGATGCGGAAAGAGAAAGAGAGAGAGAAAGAGAGAGAGAGAGAGAGAAGAGAGGATCGGAGAGGTCCTCTCGGCGAGCGATAGAGCGAGAGACAGAGCAGAGGGAGAGGCGACAGGCGCGCGGCGTGGCGCGGCGTGGCGCGGCACGGCCGCTACGATGGAGCGAGAGCTGGCAGGCGCGACGGCCGCTGCGGTAGAACGAGAAGGAGAAGAGAGCGAGCTGTTCGCTCGCTCGGCAGTCGGTTCCCACGGCTGCGCAGCATACCTCCACCTTCTCTTGCCTCTCTTTTCCCTTCTTCACCGCCGTCAGCCCGAACCACCACGCCGCTTTGTCGTCCCTCTTCTCGGGCCCGCGTGTGCTCCTCTTTCGATCTCCCTCACCCTCTCTCTCTCTTTCTCTCTCTCTCTCGGTCTTTCTCGTCGTTTCTTCTCGCTTCGACTCGCGCGCAGACCGTCCTCTCTATCCAGCGATTCGCTTCTTCTTCTTCTTCTTCTTCTTCTCTCGTCCGCTTCCTTTCTCTCTTTCTCCGCCGACTCGCGTTTCTTCACGTACAACAGGACGTAGCTGCAATCTCGGGGCGCGGGCGCGTACACATACGCGCGTATTAATCATCGCGGAAGACGGTCGCGCGGAGGAAAGAGGAGAGAGAGAGAGAGAGAGAGAGTGAACGGTCTACATGTAAATGCAGCGTCGTCGTCGTCGTCGGCAGCGGTGGCGGCGGAGTGTCGTCGCTCGTTATCCGCCGGTTTCCTCTTCCTCCTTTCGATGCGAAGGCGGCCGCGAAAATTTCACCACCGTTCCTGCAGCCATCGCGGAAACGCGTTACCTAATCCCTCCCGTGAACACCCGCACGTCGCTACGCACCGAGCGGCAGGAATGAGAGGACACGGTAAAAATAGACGAGTCACGGAAGGACACCGACAGGCAGTTGCGTTGCAGCCAATTTGTAACATGAAATCGAACGTGCGAACGGGAGAATCGAGAGATATCGCGAGCGGAATATTTTCAGGCCCCAAGCTGCACTTGGGGAAATAACAGTGTTGTTAGCTTTGTAAGCTGTGTATTTCGAAATTAGAGAAATTGCCACATGCGAATATTTCGAAAAGTAACATTGGATAATTAGTGGTAAGTAGAACCGACATGAATGGCTCCCGCTCCGTTCCTTCCTCGTTCGCCGTAATGCGAACAAAAGTCACGCTTTCACGGGCCATTCTTAATGCGGCCTGTTTTATTAATGCACGCTTCGATCGGACCGGCTATTACTGCTTCCAACTTTCGACTCTTATTGTAATCAATTATGAATCGTTGCATAGAAAAAGTTTCATTGTCGATATGAAAAAAACATCGAAATCCTTCTTTCATTAAAACGGAAAGAACATTATAATTAAAACCTTCTCTTGATTCGCAAGAGCGATTGTTATACAATTATGATATAATATATCACATAATATAAAAAAGCATTTTAGAGAAAATAACCGAGGAAAACGAATTTCGCACGATGGAGTGTGATAATGACATATATCGTTCGTGTCGAACGACAGTACATCGCCCAAGGGACAAGCAGTTAGTCAATCTGTCAATAAGGTTCACCCACGCGCGGGCATCAGCTGATGCGTACCTGCCCGATGGCCACGTGACGAGGGAGAAAGGGTATAGGACAGACACACACACACACTCTCACAAGCCATATTTTCGCTTTGTCCACAGTACAGGATGAAAGACAAAGGTTGCCGAAAGAAGAGTGACTGTACAAATAAAGAATGATGTTCTGTAGCAGGAATTCTGAACGAATTCTAAGAGAGAGTTCCATTGTAAAGATTTCGCGCCGCGAGAAAGATCTTCGCGAAAAAATTTATCAATTATTCAATAAATTTAAATATAAATAAATATTCAAATATAAATTAATTTTTCAATTGATTAAGTTCTCCTATTAACTAAAGTAAAAGTTGTAGGATAAAGTGCGTGAGAATATAATTTCATTCGTGTAAGAAAAAAAATACATTTTATATGCATACTTTTTATACATGCTTGTCCGGTGGACTTTGTATAGTCGCATTGAACGTAGCGTTGCAAGAACTGACAATGATATTGCGTGCACACCGGCGCGGCGCGAAAGGTGACAAGTAGCCTCGAGACAAAAACCTATTTTCGCCATTACCATGCGTGGCCTCCTCGCCCTTTTTTATAGCCAGGAAGAGACATATGCGCGCGACAAAAGAGCAACAGGAAACACTCGGGTCTCGGGAGAGGAAATGGATTAAGTTTACGCTTCCGCGTAAGCGGCATCCCCGAGCGACGTCATAATAAGAATCTGCGAGATGAGAAGACCGGAAGTGCACCGGGGGAGCGACGCATCGGCCGTTACTCGATGCTCTTGCACTCTCGCGGAGTAAATTCAAGCTCGTACTCGATTATAGCGAAAGGGAATTTGCCGTGCTGTACCGTTACGAACGCAGAGAGTATTGCAATTCACGGGGAGTTCCATTCTATTGTTTCAGTCTTTTCTTAATATTACACTGAAAAAAAATTCTGGTTAAAAACGGACGAATCAGAAAATCTTGTAGGATTGATCAAAAAGAACTCAATACTTTATAACTTATAATAACCAGAATATTTGATCAATCCTACAAGATTTTTCTGATTCGTCCGTTTTTAACCAGAATTTTTTGTCAGTGTAGTCTACCTCAAAAGTATATTATTTGGAAGTATAAAAAATCACACATTTCATTGCTGCTGAATTTCATTTAAATGGTTATCAAACAACTCAAAGAAAATATAGATATGAAAAATATATATAAATCTTAGAAACCAAGAGAGAGAGGGAAAAAGTGTGGATCCATCTTCCGCTAAAACAAGTTCGTTGATTTCGAGAAAAGGGCCTCGAGTCGAAATAAAACTTGGCCGACGCGTGTAGTAATAGGTCCTAAGTTCCGCAGTTCGTGCTGTGACACGCACGCGAAAAGGAAGAGAGAAGGAGAAAGGAAGGAAGGTACCGCACGCAGACACACACGGGAATTAACCGCCGGTAGGGAAAGAGGTCGATCGCGTGCGAGTCTCGCAAGCTCGCACGCGCGACGGAACTAAAAATACGCGTCGACGGAGTTTCGGGAATTGAGCGTCGCCGTCGTCGCCGCCGCCGTCGCGTCGTGTTGTCGTCTCCTTTCTTTCATCGCGTCCACATAATTCATGTTAAAACATAAGCCGCGTCGCGATGCGCCAAGTCACCTAGCCGCTGCCCCCCCCTCCCCATCTCCCCGTATATATAGTTATAATTCGTTCGTTCGTTCATTCGACCTTTCGCCGCTCGTGCCTTCGTCTGGGACGCGAATCACGCAGCCTTTTCGGCCGTGGGACCCACGGCTCGCTCGCTCGCTCGCTCACTCACTAGCCGCCTTAGTTTCGGGCCCCACCTTTCCTCTCCCTTCTTCCTGCTACGCGATTCCCATCACTTTCGCGGCCTCCGCTCGTCCACTACCTCTCGCTGTTCTTCCTCGAGTCTCGGTCTCGCAATCGTGTTCCACGAAAACGCATTTAAGAATGCTTACGATGCTACTGTATAGTTTTGGCAATATCACGTGTTACGAAATCACATCTATATAAATTGCTTTACATGTTACAGACCACTAGATCCACAAAAATCAATTAAGTTTGTGAATAAAAAAAATATAAATAATTTTTTCAATCTGTCATAAAATTCCATAGATGTCACTAAAATTTATATAAATTGTAAATATAAAATGATTATCCTTGTAAAAATTAATATTTAACAGACATCTAAATTAAAGTTTGATTATCTATTTTCTTTCTATTTCATTCGTTATTTCGTAGTTATCGTTATAATTATATTTCCATTAATCTGTAATCGCTTTCTTCGACAATTTCTTAATCGATGCCAGCAATACGCGACAAGTGTCGATAGTCGAGTACTGGGCGCAACCCTTTCCTCTAACTTCACATCTACCTTATGATAATGCGTGAGATTTATCGCGGAAGGAAGTTACGGTGATCGGCTAAAAATAGAATGGCACGACGGTGGAATTCCCAGGCGACATAACGAAAGCGGGGAAAAGAATGGAGCGAGCAAACGAGCGAGCGGGCGAGCATGTGCACGCGCGCGCGTGCGTGCTATTAGCGCGAATGCGCGCGGAAAATCGTGTAACGCTGCACGGCGCGGCCCCGCGAGCGACGACGGTGCGCTCACTCGCGAGAAGCGTGCGCAACGATCGAGCACAGTAGCCGCACTGTCGCTAGTCGCCTCGTGCTGTTTTAATAAGGCGGCTCGTGTACACGAACGTAAAGCCAATTAAGGCGCGCGCATAAGAGACCGCGGCACGCACGCACGCACGCACGCACGCATAAGAGATTGCAGCGTCTGCGAAGGTTACGATTATGTATCGAGACGACGCATGCCGCCGAATGACACACCACAGGCATTCCTCGGAGCGTCCAACGAGAAATAATTTACGGAATAAGTCTGAGAAAAAATTGCTCTGACGAGAATTTGTCCATTTGCTTTTAACGAAAGTTTATCTGGAATGTCTACATTAATATTTAAAAAATCAATTAAGTTTGTTAATTAAAAAAATATAAATAATTTTTTCAATCAGTGCTGAGAGAAAAATATAGTTACTTTTGGCCTCAACCACAATTTTAAAATATTTCTAATAATAAATATAATTAACTTAACTATAGGCATTATTATGTTAATCATAATTATCGTTATAAAATTGTGATTGAGGCTAAAAGTAATTATATTTTTTCTCACAGCGTATCATTAAAATTCCATAGATGCTAAACTAAAATTTACATAAATTTGAAATTTCGATAAAATGATTATTTTTAGATAGATCGCCCATTTTCAGTTTCGTCGAATTGTATCACTAATTATGCACGGACATTTAATGAATCTGATAAAAAGCCCGTTCACGCATCTCAGTCGTACGGAAGTGATTTACTCGCATTGCACGTAACTGTTATTCATAGTGGCTATTTTATCGGTTCTCACTCGTCCAATGCTCATGCATACGGCCTGACTGAGTCGCGAGTCAATTTACTAATTGCGAACTCGGCCGTAATCAGCGGCAACAACGAGTTAATTCACTTTTTCACCGTCCTTCGTTATATCCTGGCGTGGAAACGCGTCGTGTAACAACTCGTTTATGCAACTTATTTGTCACGATGCTATTAAATTTAAAAAAAGATCGTTAATACGCAAAGCATTAGTATGCATTAATTAAATTATATTAGTTGATGGCATAATTTAAAATCAAGTGTTTTTGTCGTCACTTTTTTCTCTCAATTCTCTTTATGTACAGTTGATTTTACGATATGGGATTTAGAATGTAGTTTAAACGGTTCTCGCTTTTGAAGCTACGAAAATAAATCGAGTACTCCAAATAGCGATTGCAGCTTACGTCGGTTTCGAGCTATTTCGCCGACACGCCGAGCGAACTCGACGATATCCGGCACGAGCGTCGGCCAGAAATCGGTCAGGAACCACCGAAAGTTCTCCGCCGAACTGTGACCGTGCCTTCCGAGAAGCCGAGGGCCGCTACCAACTTCGTTTGATGGTGATACATCAAAGCAGATGCCGGGTAGAATATCGGCAACTGCTCTCGCGGGATAATTTCGACATCGGCGCATCGCGCGATAATCCTATCAACCCGCTGAGCTGCGGGTTCAACTGGTGGTGGTAAATGTCGAAGAAACGCACGTGCCTGCACCATCTGGGTACAGATGGAGAAGAGAAAGAGAAAGTGAATTTATTTTGCCTTCGGCTCAGCTCCCATCAAGTAGCCAACCGACAGATTCACAAAAAAGTATTTTATTATAAATATATTCCAAAAAGAAAATTAATACTTAATAAATTTAAATTTTCCATGGTATTATCTTTCGAAAACAAATGGAAAAAAGTTAAGATTAAAAAGTATAGAAATAAATAAAGAATAAAAAAACAAAGCGCGAATAAAAGGAAAAATGAACAAAAAATGATCGAGAGCGAGCAAGAGAGGGGGGACTCGTTAGAGGCGGGAGGGGCGCCATATGGGTTAGTAAATTTAACTCTGCTCACGAGAAAGCCAAGGAGAGCGAAGAGAACAAGAGAGAGAAAGAGCGAAGACAAAGTACGTGGGAAGTGTGCAGAGGCGCAAAAGGCTCTGGCCATCTGCTCCCGGCGGCCGGCCCTGCGGAGCGGCGGTCTCATAGTCAGAACCATAGTCAGAAATGTGCGAGCACCGATACGAGAAGATTGACGTGCGCCAAAGATGCTGCACATTGGCGCGCGCAATTTGTCGGTTTTGGCTCAAATAGATCGTAAAACTAATTTATTGAATCACTGAAAAATACGTGAAGCTTCGGTTCTGCGTGTAAACTTGCATGGCAAGACGGTTTGGAGCCTTGTAAATTGAATTGAATTGAATAAATATTTCTCGGATTGCACAAATGACGCGTTACATCACGTACGCCTTGAGAATCTTTTTGTCATAAGATCATACAACGAATGTCCTTCGCTTCACATACTATCGTCATACTATCGTCTCTTTTCTACAATATCGCTAGATACATGAAACATAAATAAACCATAAATATCTTTATATCGTGATATCGAAATGTTAATTTTCCAATGTTCTGTCGTTCGATTCGACTTTCATCGAACATCTATCTACTTCTACCGCATTTAAATTTCGGCGCCTATGAAGGCCAAAACATGAAGTCAGCAACAGCAAGCAGCATCAACAACAGCAGGAGGGAAAGACAAGTGTTACTCTCCCCTTGCTCACTCTCTCTCCTTCTCTTTTTTTTCTCTTTTTCCGCGGCATCTGCCAACTCTCTCCCCTTCTCTATCTATCTATCTCTCGCTCTCGTTATCTCTCTTTCTCTCTCTTGGCTGCACCAACGGCTGCGTACGCATGCACGCGTGCAAGCGATGTCGGCAGCACGCGTCATACGTGCCACGCAAACACAACCCTTATACACGCGCTTTCTGTGTTTTTCTCTCTTTCGCTCCCTCTCATTCCTACAACACAATCAACCTGTCCGTAACGCCATAACGATCTCGTTGCAACGTGCGCGCGAAAGTAGGAAGGGAAAAAGCAGATGCGAGAGAGTGCGCCGATCCTGCACGTTCGCAGGCCGACGCGCGTAACGCGCACGCGAGAGAAAGAAAACGGACGGAGAAAAAGCGCGTTTCCCCCCTTTTCGTTAATTGCGCGCGTCAAGCGAGGCAGAAATCAAAGTCGTTGCCAGCGAGAACGGCCGCCGCTGCCGCGCCGCCGACCTGTTGCAAATGCAACGGCGACCGGCGATGCATGCAACGTCTCCCTCGCCTACTCGGCTGCACGACGCACGCACTTCCCATACACACGTCGCACGCACCTCGAAATTACATCGCCGAGATGACCGGCCGATTCGAGTTGTAAACACCGCACGCAAACGTATTTTAAACCCGCTCTACGTGTTTAAAAATTCACATCGTAAAATCTCTAATGAAATTTCTATTGTTTTTACGATATTTATACCACGCATCCTTTCAAGACAGAACTCGATTAAGCATTCCATACTGCGGATTGTATCACCGATATTACAATAGCAATCTAGATGGTACGACCTTCCGAAGCTACAAACAGAACAGGTTTCCAGTCCTCGCGAACAACTTCCGTGCAAATTAGTCGGTTATGCGAGACGAGAGCGCAGAACTGTGCAATTGTGTTTTCCGCGCGAGATAGCATCGGCGACGTGCATTACAAAGGGCGGCAATTTCGACTTTGTCCACGCGTTAACTCTCCGCGTACAATTTCCCCGCGAACCTCGCACGCGAATTCCGCGTGTTACCGTATCTTGATCTCGTTTCGACGTTTGATGAAAATGAGTTAGATAATGCACTTGTCCGATTAGTATCTGTGACTGACTGAATGGATGAAGAACAGCGTTGTTCTTTTCTAGTTCGCATTGCATCATTTTACGTCTAATTTCGGCAATATATCAAATGTTTCCGTCTCATTAGATCAGAGAGACATGTGTACTCGATCAATTACGAAACAACGCGTGCCTGTTTTATACACTAATTACGAAACTATTTATATCTGCTGAAAAGTTCGCACTGCTAATGATTGAGAGAAACCATCGAGGTTGTCCTCTTGATTGTATAATGCATCGGAGATATTTAGCGAGTGTGGACACGCGGAGAAGAATGCGTATGGACGGCCGTAACGGTATAATCGCTGTTGCGCAGGCAATATGTACAGTTTTCATTCGCTTTTTGTAACTGTACGTTTTGTAAGTTATATATCGCCGCCGGTGTGCGACGTTATATAGAACACACTGTACTCGTTATCTATCACCACACGGTCGTCAACATTTCTTACTTCCCACATTGAAACGTTTATGCTAATCGGAGACCCCGGCAAAAAATCTCCAGCGCATGCAAAGCCTCTCGTGAAGTCTATCGCGAGACATTGCTGCTGAGAGTCGTCTCTCATAAAAGTTTATAAATCATCGCGTATAATTCGACAATGATATATTCCTTAGAATGTTGGATTTATCCCACGCATGTATGTACGAGAGTACGATGCTTCATGCTATTATTTACACATGCAAGGTGTTTCGCCACTATTATATACGAGCCGTAGAAAACTTAGTACTTTCTCGCAATAAAAAAATTTGCTAAATAATTAAAATAGCTTTTTAATTTTGCGAGCTTTAAATACCAAAAAAATTTAAATTATATTTCCGTTGATAACCGAGACACATGTATGACCTTGTTATTCGGTTACGTCGGAAGTTGCGTTTGCCAAAACATTTGAAAAAGTTTGAGAGCGAATGTTAGTTGTGAGTGCAATAAGCATAATATGATCTAGAATGTAGCAAGACTTACCGGCCATGTGAACTCGAACGGGAACCTGATGGGGTTGGTGAAGCTCGGCAGAGCGACGTTCGCGCTGAGATTAATCCTGTTCTCGCCGAGAATGGGTGTCACGACGTCGCCATACGTGCACGGCGACGTCGTGTCGATCTTCACCTGGTACTGCTTCAGGCAGACCCGAAACCTTGTCTTACAGACCCCCGAGCACTCGCCTGTCTTGGACGCGCTGCCGGAACAGCACTTGCCCAGGCTGTCCTTGCCGAACTCGTTCACGAAGGACTTTAGCCTCAGCTCGAACACCCCTGAGGCGTTCACCTGTAAAACACGTGTGTTTTACTTCGAGAGGGTACACGCAAATTCGTGCTTGTCATTTCCGCTTGTCGTCGCACGAAATTTTTTAAAGCTGGTAATAAACTAAATGTCGAGATTGAAATTAAAAATACGACGTTTAAAATTGTAGAAACGTTAAAATCGCCAAGCATCAAGTTTAAACGAATAATTATTTTTCTATCACGATTATACATTAAAAACTGAGAATTATTGTATTGACGCAGAAAAAAATATGAATATGAATACTAAGAATTAAAAACTAATCACGAGAATTATTGTACTGACGCGGAAAAAAAATATGAACATGAATACAAAGAATTAAAAATTAATCACGAGAATTATTGTACTGACTCAGAAAAAAATATGAATATGAATACAAAGAATTAAAAATTAATCGCAAATATTGAAAATTACGAAAAGAGCGAGGAGTGTTAAATATAACGGGGCACTTTGACAGCTTTTTAATAGCTGTAACGCGTGCAATCGTAAAATTATTTTAATAACGGTGGATCTGGTCCACACTTGGCAACGAATCGTCATGGGACCAACGAAAAAAGAACTCGGTATCAAACGGCAGCTCTCTTTCTCTCTGCCCGCGAGACGGGGGACGTCGTCTCGTGCCCCATGATGTGAAACGCCGCAGCACGTGTGCGCGCACGTTTTTGCGAACGCGTGTCACGCACGTCTCCCAGGAAGAGAGAAGCGAGTCGACGCGACAAAAACTGTGCCGCCTCTCTCGCTCGCTCGTTACGCGAGAACGTACCCCGAGAGACATACCGTTCGTCGCCGCGCGCTTCGCCATTACAATCGAATTGCGAAAATACGCCACGATTTACCGCAGATTCGACGATTCTGGTTTTTGTCCGCGTCGAATACAATCGAGTTCGGTTTAGTTGATCGTGTTCCTCGCTGCTATCTTTAGAATCTAGTGATCAGTGACTTTTCAAGCGTACCAAATGTCTTGTGATCTTAGAAAACATTTATACAATAAATATTATTAATAAAAAGAATTAATTATCAACGTTGACAGCGAAATATATCTCGCACATAGAGATATGTCATTTCAATATTTACATTAATTCAGATATTCGTTGCCAAAGTGGAAGAAGCCTCAAAATGAAAATTTTTTTCTTGACGGACTGCCAGAGTGCTATTATTAAAACCGACGGGTATTTCCTTTTTGAAACGGTGTGGATGCAAACCGCCTGCAAAAAGAGGCCGGCCGACCCAAGCTCGTAAATGCATCAACGCTCTAGTTGGCTCGCGAAGCGCTGCTTAACGAAATTACCGAGTGGAGAGAGAGACCCGGCTCGAAGCGCAAAGCGAAAAACGGCGGGTCGATTAGCGCGTTTTTCGGCGGCGTAAAATTATCGTCGGCGATTAACTAGCGCAATCATCACCCTGTCAAGTCGCGACTTTGTACCTTCCGATCGAATGCGATCGCCTTTTATGCATCATCATTATTGATATAAAAACATGCAGTAAAGCAACAAGGACTAAATCGCCGAAGGAAAAAGCGCGCTTAGCCAAGGTTTAACGATTCCTTCGATACATCAATATCGTCGCGATTGAGCCGGTTTGCCGTGTAAACAGTTCCGACGTCAGATACGCGTCTCTCATTTTTCCTATCCTGGTCGTCGCGACGCCGAGAACGCCGCCGTGTCCGCAGACACGGTGTATATGTGTGTATGTGTGTGTGTGTGTGTGTTTACGTATACACGAGCGCGCACACAAATGCGCTTCCGAACGGAGCTTCCCACGAGATATTGTATAGCCAAGAGTGAACGGTAAGTTCTTCA
The DNA here is from genome assembly GCA_928718305.1 of Tetramorium bicarinatum. NCBI lineage: Eukaryota > Metazoa > Arthropoda > Insecta > Hymenoptera > Formicidae > Tetramorium > Tetramorium bicarinatum. The sequence continues at coordinate 14,010,784 of OV788325.1, forward strand.
GTGGATGTCCGAACGACGATCTCGGCATTATATTTCCTTTATCGAGCTCCCGCGGTCTCGCGATCGCGTATCTCGTACGCATCGATTACGCACACCATTAGTAACCGCGTGATCTGTCATCGAAGGAAGTGGAGTAGCGAGCGGTGTAATCGTGCGCGCCAGGTAATTTAAATCACCTGACGTGCCGATAGCATCGTACCGAATAAAAACGTTCCTTCGCGTGTATATTTGACGTTGTACGCAGGGGTGCATAAATGAGGTCCTTTTTCGGTGTAGCTAGTGTAGATAAGCGCACCCTGAGAGAAAAGTGTAGTTACTTTTAGCCTCAACCATAATAATTTTGTACAACGCAAATAATAATTTTATAATATTTCTAACAATAAATACGATTAACTTAACTATATGCATCACTATGTTAACCATAATTATCGTTAAAAATATTATAAAATTGTGGTTGAGGCCAAAAGTAACTATATTTCTCTTTCAATGCATTTCCAGGCCTCTTATTGATCTATCTTTGAATTTGAGCCTCTCCAATGGGAGACTTGGAGATGATGCACTAGCCACACCGAAAAAGAACCTCATTTAGGTCCTCCTGTGTAAAGTTGCGATCGACAAAGATCTCGTCCGCGTCAATTTGGGGAAATAAGACATTCCGCGCGACCTCGTGAGATAAAAATAAATGTTCGTTCGCGGATACGAGACTGTACGGCGAAGCGACCGAGCAACTCTCTCGCGGCAATCAGCTATTTTTAAAGCGAAAGAATGAATAATACATTTATGATTTACCTCGCGTTCGACGGAAAATATGCAGCTACCTGATCCCCGGCTTTATTTACGCAAACACAAACGTCGCGCTCGGTGTCGGACAAGCGCCCTTAGCGATAAGAACGGATCTACGTTCGCCAATCACTCTATCGCGCGCCGAGTTCGTAGCGGAACGCACTTGATGCAATTGTACTTGGTCGCGAACCTGTCCCGTTAGTCCGCATCTCGCGAAAGTAAACGATTAAACGAGCCACGCACCGCGTACGCACATACACACACACACACACGCACATGTATACACCTCGACGCTGCCCTCACGATGAGGAATCTCATTTTTGGCGCGCTGGAAAGCTATTCTGGGAACGGAGAATGGCCGCCACGCGTATTTACGGATACACACGCGGCACCGACGGTGCGTTTCGTCACACACAAAACGATTTTCGCCGCCCGGGCCACCCTTCAGACGCCTTTGAGGCGTGTCTCCTTCCGAAAGATCGCGATCGCGACACCCCGCACGTCTCACCCCCGCTTAACGGGGGCCAACAGAGGATTCTCGCTCTCGCCGGCGATCGGCAGGATTCCTGCAAACGTCTTCTTCCACGAAGATCGAAAATACGCGATCGAGAGACGAGTCTAACGTGGCTTGAGATCATCGCTAGGCGCAACATCGGGAAGAAAGGAAAAACGGATATAGAAGGAGAGGAAGAGAGAGAAGCGGGGCTAGACACTTCTAAAAGAGTGCATCCAGATTTAGAGTTGGGTGCACCGTCGAATACGCTGTTAGGGACTCCTTCGAATAGTAAGAGAGAACTTTTCGAATGGCAAGAGGAACTTTTAGAAAAGAAATAGAGAGGATAATATAAACAACAATTATAAGAAGATAAAATCGATTCGACTGTCAATTAAAAATATTAATAAATAAAAAAAGGGAAAGGAATAGAGAATAAATGATTATTAAAAACAAATTCGGCACTATTGACATTAGTTGCGAATATTTAAGCGCGCGTATATTTATATTATTATTGTGAATCAAAATCGGTTGCAAAAATTGACGATTCTAAAAACAAAGTCAGTTTGCGTATTTCGTTGTATAGTATCAAAGCGGCGCTGAGAGATAAGCACGAAGGTAGTCGAGCTCACAAACACGAAGGATCACGATAGTAGACAGAAAGAAGAACGCACGAGGAATGGGGGGGGGGGACGGAGGGAAGCCGGGGGAGACATCTCTCCCAGGAAGAATTCCCTCGGAATCCGTGCGGAGAGAAGAAACCGAGAGAAGAAACGGGCCGTATAATACGCGAAATGCATCGCTCGTCGCATCGTCGGAATCGGTCGTTTGAGAAAGGCGATGTAACACGTAAGAAGGGAAAAAAAAGGATGAAAAAACTTGAATTGCGAAGCACTGAGGGAGGAAAGTAGGGGAAAAAAAGGAAAGTCGGTTCTCAATTCCGCGACTGTCAGGCGCGATAGAGGCTTGACAAGTACGAGGGACGCGCGATCGCAGGATAATTTGTAACTAAATAAACCCGAGGAGAACTCGACGTTTTATTTTCGCGCGCGCGGGGGAAAAAGTCGGAGCCGTGACTCTCGAGAAACGTAGAGTTTCTCGCAGCGGCGCTCGAACGATTCTCACTCGTCGGGACTTGGCGCGTCCCGCATGCCGCGTCCAACTCGAATTGAGCCTTCGATTTATGGTTAACCGAAGAGAACGCGAGCTGTCATTCACCGTTAGCCGAACGGAGTTAGCGGCTCAAGGTTAAATATTGGAGAATAAAAGTTCGACGGGGTCAGGGATCGGCTTTCTTCTCTCGTCGTATTTTTTTTTTTCTAAACGTTTCACGCCGTGGACTGTCCGTCGGGCGATTTTAATCGCGCCGTGCGGCTTAGAATCACAATTGCGCAAGTGCGCGATCCGAGCCTCGGACGATCGTATTATGGATCGTTATGAAACGCGAACCGATTACGTCGCGTCTATTCCGATCTTTCGCATCTCGCGCGGCGCCTTCCCTTTTCCCGCGTACATTAATAACAATGCCGCGCTCTCTTTTCCTCTGTTTTTCTCTCTTCCTCTCTACGAGCCAAGCTTAGCGTATATATCTGCATACGAGGTGCTCAGCCCGAATGCCGAACGTCGTCATGCCAAACTCATTCATCGAATCGCGGTGGCCAAGGTCGGCAGCCCGAGTGCCGGCAGCGCGAGTTGACAAAACCCCTCCCTAGTATCTAGTAATTACAACGACAACACGTGATATGTACTAGGCTCGCGGAGCTTACGGAACAATCCCTTCATTCCTATACAATATAATTTCGAGGAACGCACGATTCGCGTCATTTCCGGGAATCGGAACTCGGAACGTCGGCCGTGTATGCGTGTACGTGTGTATCTGTGTTTTACAGTAATTTCCTCGGCAATAGCGGTAACGTTTCTCAGGTTACGTTCCGAAACTTCCTCTTTAGGGAAAAATTGTACTAATGTCCATTTCTACCACGACAGATTAACTTTAATTTTGGTTTAACTTACTTTCTATCTATTTTTAGTCCTAAGAATTAGAAAAAGATGAAAAGTAAGTTAAATCGAGATTAAAGTTAATCTGCCGTGATAGAAATGGACATAAATAGCTAGTTATTAAATAATAGTTTGTTACGGATAATATAGGCTTTTTAGTAACACTTTCCTCGGAGAGGGAGTTTCGGAACGTAACTTTAGATACGTCGTGTCGCGTAAGCGGCTACTAATTCGAATTCCCTTCAAATCTTACCGCCAAAGAAATAAGGAATCCTCGGAGAGAACCTCGACTAACTTCAGGGTCCGCGCGCGCGCGCGCGGCACGATTGAACATCGCAGAATGCCGACGGCAAGGAGACCGAGAAACACGGAAGAGGAAGAAAATCGTAAGATAATCGTGAGGATGCGAGGGACTTACCGCTCGAGGCGTCGGCAGGAGAACGACGGCGGCCGTCCACACGAGCATCGTGGTCCACATGGTGACGCGTCGCGTATCCCTCGGTGTTTACACGCCGCCGGCGCTTGCCCGGAAGGCGACGGAGGCGCGGATGTGAGCGGCACGCCGCGGAGGCCGCGCTCTGCTCGTCTCGTCTTCCCGTCGGCGTTACCTGCGTCTCGCCGCGGCACCGCGGGGCTGCTGCATAGCCACGAACCGCGTGCCGGGGTACGGTCTCGATGTATACGCGAGCCGTCGCCGTCGCCGTCGCCGTCGCAGTCGCCGTGCGAGCCGAACGAGCGGAACTTGGGCGCGAGTGGCTTTCGCGCGCCGGGCGAAACCGCGGCTGAATTCAACTCGGTTCACCCACTGCGTTGCACACTCCGGAGACGATCTACCTTCCGACCGGCATCTATTTACGAGTACGGACCGAGAATATTTATCGCACGCGCAGCTTTTCACTTTTTTCTTTTTTTACACACTTGCCGTTGACACACTTTATTCCAGTATATCCGTGGGACGACAGACGCTGAGAGGCTCGCCGGGGGGTGGGAAGGGGGGAGGGGGGACAACGACGATCTTCGCGTCCGCGTCGCTGGGTGATGTTTTTAACGAAGCCAAGGATCCTCTTTGTCTCTCTCGCCGATGGCCGTCGTCAATCGCTTCCTGCGTCTTTCTTTCATAAGAGAGTCACAACCAACCCGCTCGCGATCATACCTCCCAGAGTGAACGAGGGAGAGCACTGACGAACGCCGGTACGGACAAACTTCTGCGCTCTCGTCCTCGGCAATCGTCGCAACAACGACGAGTCACGCACTGATCGGCCGCGTCGTCGTGCCGCGAGGAATACTCCCTCGGCGATCGGCGGCAACGCCGTGACGGAGAGGGGCGCCGGAGTAGGGCCGCAACCGGGGGAGAAACGGAGGAGAGGGGGGGACGTAGAGGGTCCGCTGGTGGGGATAGCCGCTGTGGTGGTGGAGGTGGAGCCAAGGCGGCCCGCGCGCGCGGGGCTCGTGTGTGACGAGTCGAAGATGAACGGGAGAGTCAATGCGCCCGGCGTCGCGCAGCGGAGGGGGCTCCTCTCCTCTCTCCCTTCCTCTTGCCGCTCGGGGCGGACGTAGGGGGGGAGAAAAGGGCCGGAGTAGGACGAAGAGCTCTCGCAGACGAGAAGATCCCGGCGACGAGTGACGGCCGCTTTGCCGTCAGACTGGGACCGATGGCCGGCGACGCGAAAGTTATTAAACTTTAGGAGGGATGCAGTGCACGCTCCCCATACCGACACCAAAGTCACGCCGCTGGTCACCACCGATGAATTGTCCCCTTCTTCACTCTTGCTCCGTTTCACTCCTGTCTTTCCTCTCTCGCACCTCTCTCTCGCCCGAAGATGTACGTTCACCCACCTTTCTCTCTCTCTCTCTCTCTTTCTCTCTCTCTCTCTCTCTCTCTCTCTCTCTCTCTCTCTCCGCACCGTGAAACGCGCGCGTCTCGCGCCACTGACCGGCCACACTAGCGCCACCCCGCGGCACTCCGCGACACTGACCGACAACCACGGAGACGACCGTATCGGCGCGGGCTCCGACGACAGATGGCGCGGTCTCTCGCGCCCCTGTTTTCTCTCGCCGGTGAGAAAGAGGGGTCTACAGGGGATGATAACTCCGTCCTTCTCTCTCGCTTTCGTGAAACCGTCTCCCTCGCTCAGCGGCGGAAACTACTACTCCCGCGCGGAAATATGTATACATATACATATATTTAGGTTTTCCTTCTCACACGCGTGCGCTCTGTATGCGACGGTGTGTGCGGGGTGAGGCGACGAGTGGTCGCGCGCGCGCGCGTGCTCGTCACGGAGTGCAGCCCTCGACTGGAGGTAGCAAGGCCGGGTGCACCCCTACTTATAATTGCGGTCCCGCCGATTCCCCCCGGCCCAGCAGGCGGGAGGGGTTGTGCCCGCGACCGACCGAATCAGAAGGGTGGTGGGTAGCGGCTGCGCCGGTGGCGTGGTGCACGGGGGCCGGGGAGAGCGCGCGGGGACCATACGAGCAGAAGGGAGCGGCGGACCGCCGGGGGGGAAGGGGCAACGCGAGAAGGCAGCTGCAGGCCGGCTGCACGCGCCCACCCCCACCACCGCGCGCGCACGTAGCCCCTGTACGACACCCTAGCCACTCGTGCGGACTTCTTGCCTGCCTGCCTGCCTGTTTGCCTGCTTGCTCGCCTGCTCGCTCGCTTTGCCCGCTCGCTCCCTCGCTTTAGCTGGCTTGTCAGCGAGGACACCTCGGGGCGCCTGCCCCCTACCTGCACCCCCCTTCCTGCTTTCCCGCGCCCCACGTCTCTACACGGTGGTACAGTTCGCGATCGTCCCTGTCCTCTCCCCTCCCCCCCGTTTCAGCGCCACGATAATTCGTACCCCATCTACGAAACTGCCGGCACGCGCCGTGTGCCACCACCTCGCGCGTGACGTCATACCCTTCCTTTTAAGCGCGTTACGTTCTTACGCGCGCGCGAGCGAGGCGAGGTACGCGCGTACGTGCGTAGCGCGTGTCTGGCCACGTCGTGCTGCGGACCATTCGTTCGCGATACGGCGAACGCCGAGGGGCGGTCGCGAGAGATCGCTTCGTTTATCCGAGTAATGCGTCTTACGTGATGGACGATTGTGATGAATGAACGTACGGGCAGGGGTGGCGGAAAATTGTCACGCGTCTCTCCGGATTAATTGCAGCATTCTCGTAGAATAGTGAGACGTTTACGTCCAGGTTAATTTTCTTACTTATTTAGTAGATACATATTTATGTAAATCGTATCATCCCAAGTAAAACAAGAAGTCACGATAATATCAAAGTGACGTCAAAATTACGAGATATGATTACGAAATTCCCCCTTCAATCATAATTTAATCATTTTTTTGCCATTTTGACATCTTTTGAGGTCACTGATGAACTTAACGAGTAATGAGTAAATAATTGAATAAATAATTGATACAGACGTTGTTTATACGTCGAGGCAAGTATCTCGTAATGAAAGAATTGAGAAATTGAGTATACTGAATTGCAACGTATCCAAATTGCCGGTATAATTATATCGCGCATGTTACTTGTGTTGCACCTGCAACTTGTCGAAACACATAATGTCTCGCAGAAATATTTAAACCTAATTTGCCAGCTTGATATTTCGCGCACATGGCTGGCAAGTATTTATCAGCCTTCACAGCTCGATATGTGTCAGAATAAATTTAATAAATCCGCTAATGAAATTCCGTGAGAAGTTACGCGAAAGATTTTTAAATCCGGATTAATTTTGAATTTAGTTTGCAATTATTCTTAATTATCAGTCGAAATTTTCTTTAAAAGTATCTATGGTAAAATATTAATAGTATTCGCGCGAGTAATAAACGTTGCTTAAATTGTTAATATTAAATTCCGGTAAATTAAGTGAAATAATTGCGGAATCGATCGCGTCATTATTAGAAATCAAACATACGAGTTATACTTTTTTTGTGAACAAATTCGAGCTCCGTGGCACGAACTGCACGAAATAACCGACTTTCAACGAAATTCGCGTGGTGGCCCCCTAATCTGGATATTTGCCAACTGCCCTAATTCAAGGGTTCACCTTCCTAATACCATATAACATTCGGCACACACCGAGGCAGCGATTGCGCGTCATCTGCGCTTCCTCCTTTCCATTCTTCGACTTCGGCGTATCCACGTCCCGATTCGTGAGTGTATGGGAGTACAAAAAAATTAAAAATAATTCCATTGTTTCCGTCCATTATTTCTCTATACTACATCATTAGGAGAACTTGACTAATTAAACTTAAACTAATTTAATAACAATCTTTGTTTCAGTACAAGTTAAATTAAATGAAGAATTTTTGTTAAAGATTAATTCCTGAAAAGTCCAAAAAACTATTCTTGGTGTTGTTTTAGACGGACGAAAGCTGACATGCTCTCTTGCGTCAGAGAAAACATCAATCTAAAAGTACAATTGTCTATTCTATGTTTTGTCACTCTCTTTCTCTGTGTGACTAGACTGTGTTTTGTGACAAGCTGCACACTTATACAATGCACACACGTACACTTGCCCCGCTGCTTCTTTGACACTCTTCCCCAGCGAGTTTATGCTACGCAAAGTCTCTGACGTCACTCGTTGCAAAACCGATGGCTGGGGTGCGGCGGACCCCCATCTCACTGTCTCCCTCTTTCTCTCTCTCTCTCTCTCTCTCTCTCTCTCCTGGCCGCAGGGCGCGTATTATGCGGCATACGCATCGATGCTATACGGGGTGACAGATTATTATGGCGCGTATACTGCTCCCTGGCTGCAGGCATTATGTCGGGAATATAATAGCCTGGACCTGTCTCGGCCACGTCCCTTATTGTTAGTTAGTAGAGCCTCGTCCCTCTCCAGCTCACCCCTATCTCACCTCTATCCGAATTTTGCAGGCCGGCGTGCCCTGCCAAGTGCTGTGCAGCCGTCGCAGCTAATAAATCCGCGGCGTTATTAAGAAGACTGCCTTTGATGTTTATAGCTCTCCCAAAAAAGCTTATATTCTTATCAAGATTGATCGATCAGGGATCCCAAAGATCCCGGTTTTTTTACAAGTGTTTTTTTTTAACAAGTAAGACAATAGTCGTGCAAGTTTCTCTTGTAATTAAAAATCGCAACGAAATTATGTATGAATAAAATAAAACGTAATTACATCATATAAAAATCTACCACGACACTTTATAAAAACAGTTTAAAGATCACAGAGAAGCGACATAGAACTGCGAAGGACGGAGCAAGAATAAATCCACCCTCATGAGCTGGTGTCAAAAATAAAAAAAAATCACAGTCAAATAAACAACGTGGTGATAAGTTGCCGATACGCAGAAAGAAGCCTTTGTTATTTTCTTTGCCACGCATCGGGGGGGGGGGAGGGGGGAGGCCTGGGAGTGAAGGAGAGTAGAGACACCGCCATGGTGTCCGTAGCTGTACAGTGTACTTCCGGTCACGAGGTGGTTCAACAGGTCAGACCAACGGGGGAGCCAGATGAAACCACTTCCGGCCCCGGTCGTCCCCCATGCCCCCGTTTTTCTTCCTTATTTCGCTCCACGTGGGTAGCGTCTGGCTTTTCTGTCGCGCTCCCCCTTGCTTCTTGGCGCCTACAGATGCTCAAATCGATACAGTATCGATATTATTCGTGGAATAAGAAAAATTAAGAAGAAAATGAACTACAATTTACTGAAACGTTATATTATTTTTGCGATTGAAACTTACATTGCAATCGAAAGTAAAAAAATAATAAATACTCCAATTTTATTTTTCACATTATTATAAGACTATAATGTGGACAATTCCAATTTTAGTTTCCTGAAAAACAATGAACTGAAAAAAAATCTGTTTAAAAACGGACGAATCAGAAAAATCTTGTAGGATTGATCTAACATTCTGGTTGTTATAAGTTATAAAATATTTAGTTCTATCATAATAACCAGAATTTTTTTTCAATGCATTATTTATAAGACTATAATGTGGACAATAAAATGTTGATGACAAAAAGCAGAAAATTTATGCAGAAGCAATTTTCTTTTTCAATCCATAGCTATACGAGAAAAAGCAAGAGAGAAAAGAGAGAGAAAGAGAATCGCGCTTACATAAGGTATACGCATGTACAGTACATCCACGCTTACGCGTTCGTGTACTTACTCGCGGTTGAGTATGCTTTTTGCCCGTAGCACACGTATACACACAGGCGAATCCATCACTCGGCCGCCCCTCCGCTCCTCCTCCGACTGTCGCTCTTTCATTCATACACAATGTCAGCGTGCATAAACGCGCAAAAGTTTACGTGCAGCCAAGACCGCAACGCGGTCGGCAGCACATGCACTCGTTACCGCCGCCGTTTCGCTCTGGTATGCGTGCACTTTCTTGCAAGAACGAGGAGCGACTCAATGAACTACCGTCGGGAGGTTGCGGATTGCATTTCCGCCGACTATATCCCGCGGGAACGAGAGATTTACTGGGGTTGCACGCGTAGCGCTGGCAGTCAGTAATTTCGACGTTTCGAACATTCCGTGTGACACACACACACACAAACACACATACTTTGTACGTCACGATAAACTTTAGAATTCACACAAATTGTAACAAGTCGAAATACCTACTATATTATATCCAATTATTACACTGAAAGCATTTCATACAGTTGACGTAATTTTATTAAAAGTTCTAAATCTTTTATTTTATTATTTTACACAAATACTGACTTTCTACAAATCTTAGAAAGCGAAGAAATATTTATAGTTACAACTTTAACACGACAACATTGCATGTCCATTATGCAATTACATTATGTAATTTATTCTTTAATATTTTAATATTAAGAGGAAAATTCGCAAATCTCACGAAATCTCTCGTGACAAATTTTCTTTGCAGCATCTGCGACGTGCTACGTGCAAACTTGGCGAAAGACCGCAGCAAAATACTTAATTACTTTCATTCGTTACGCGAAAGCGTAGTATGATAATTCGGGAATATTATCGAGTTTAATCTCGGACTGACGGCGACAGTTGCTTTACTCGCGGCCGTGCGTAGAGATATGCAGCTGATCCTACCGGGGATCAAGTCGGTCGATCTTAACCGACGTACGAGCACCGTGAATTTTATATGGCGATTATGCTAATCAAAATTTCTTGAATTTTAAGCCATACCATGAGAAGTCAGTGTGCCTTAATATTATATTACTTATAATTGGACAAATCTTAAAAATTCTGGTCAATTATACTGAAAACAAATTCTGGTTAAAAACGGACGAATCAGAAAAATCTTGTAGGATTGCTCAAATATTCTGGTTATTATAATAGGACTTCTGGTTATTATAAGTTATAAAGTATTGAGTTATGACTATTACAATAACCAGAGTATTTGAGCAATCCTACAAGATTTTCTGATTCGTTCGTTTATAACCAGAATTTTTTTTCAGTGTACATGATCGAATCTTTTTCCGATATAAAGATATTACAGCTATATTTAACTAGAGACTTAACTAGAGAGAATTTAATAGCGTGCAATTATCGTTTTTTATTTGTTGGAAATATAGAGAAGGATTTTATTTGAATTTATGAAATCGACGATCCTTTTTACACAGTGCACGCCTTGGCAAAATATCAAATGCACCCGCGATAAAACTCGTCGCGCACCAACGAAAAGCCGCGCTGGGAAAGTAAACACGGAAAAGGATTAAGTCGAGTGCTTGCGAATCAAACAAACGTACGAGGTTGCTTTTTCGGCTGTGAGAACTCTGCCGCTCGTGCAAACGAAATATAACCGTCCGAAAACGCGCAGAGAGAGAGAGAGAGAGAGAACGCGCATTCTCACTCGGTCCTTCCTTCCGGTTTCTATCTGGCCGTCGCATAAAACAACGCCGCTGTTACACCGGCACGAAATCGCGCGGATCCACCTGTCGTCACGTAAAGTTTTCTCGGAAGACCGCTTCGGAGCGACGAATATTAAGACTGGCAAAGGTAGTTACTGATAGTTAGAAAGCTCGAAAAAATAGATGTAATTTTTAATAGCAATTTAACTCGGCTCACTTTTCTTCCTTCTCGAAGAGAAGAGAAAAAAGTATGCTGTGCAAATGCAGTTATAAGTACATTCCATACAAGTCAAATCGTATATTTTTTAAATAGAAAAATAATTCGTTTTATTAAACAAAAATTGTGTCAATCAGGCAAAATCATGTTTTATTGAGACATTTGTTGAATCGACGGAATAGATCTTTTTTTTCGGGATAGACCATCTCCCAATTTTTAGAACGATACAGGAGATACGTGACGAAAAATATGAGGGTGTATTTATGTCGGTTTCTAATGTGGAGTGGCATCATGAGGTTGGCGTGATTCACGTAATGACTATAGAATCTTTCGTAGAATCTGGTTAATACCATTGTGCGGTTTCGGAATGACCGGTAAAGACTCGAGGGACGCTGGGAGAGGGCAGTCGATAGTCCCTCGGGGCATAAGTGGACGCACGTATTTCGATTCCACCTGGAGAGACCGAGAAGACATCCAGTCTCGGTTGCTTAATCGCGATCCCGTCGCAGCTGTCAATGCGGAGCGTTTTGGATTATCTTACGAAGAATATTGTGTCCATTTCGAATCGGAAACGCAGGATAAAGCGAGGACTGAGCGACTACTCACTTTTATAAATTATCCTGTTCTGATCTTCCAAAAAAAGGAGCGTTGGAGTTTAATGTGGAAGATAAATTTATAGACTTTAATGAAAATAATTATAGAATTTAATGAAAATAATTCTACCGTACTTCTTCGTTCTCGTAGAATCTAATTGCTTGAGAGACTTCATCAAAGTTACTCATCGTGAATGAAAAAAAAAAAGAGGATATTTTCTATCACAATGATGAATTGCTTCGAGCGCGAAAAAGAAGATCGGAAGCAACTCACTCGAAATTGCCTCCAAAGCTACTTAAATGATGCTCTCAATCTCGCGTAAATAATCGAGTCAGTCACGGGGTCCGGCGGCAAGGCGCGGAAACATTTACGGGAGCCTCTTCTTCGGAGGACACAGGGCCGCGTGGTAGGGAGGATGGCACGCGTGCCACGCGCCCGATCTCTCCCGAAGGGCAGCGGGTGCGCACGAGGCGCCTGATACGAGCGATAACAATCTCTCTCCCGGAGTGACTCTTGCCGGCACAATATCCCCACCACGAGCCCGGCAGATCCAACGCGATACGTGATCGGTTCTGTTGCAGCTGCTGTTTCTCCGCACCGTCGGGCCTTCTTTCTTTCCCTCTTCCTTCCGTTCTCCCGGACGCCTTTTCTTCTCGGCCGATGTCTCTCCCGGCCTCGCGCGATACAGCTCGATTTCTTCCTTTACAGCCAGTAAGATAACTTCCTAAACAAATAACTCGCCCGCTACTTGCGGAAGTTATCAACTGCTGCCGATAACTTTGTCAGCCAAGGTGCAAGATAATTGTAATCAGAAGGGCGTGAAATGTTTCTGAAGGTATATTTTAAAAGGAGATATCTAAATTGGGGTCGGTTTTACTTGTCAAAGAATAAATCTTTATTTTTACAGGACCACGTTGAGAAAATTAAGTAAATCAGATTAAGGATCGGTTTTTCCAATTTCTTGATAAGCTAATTAATAGTTAAATCACACGTCTAAACTTGTCAAATTTGAAAATAAAACAAAGACAGATGTATGATTCAACTACTAGTTAGCTTGCCAAGAAGTTGGAAAAAACGGCTCAAAATATCATAATCATAATTTTCTGATAAACGCGTTCAGTATAGCTGGTTTCGAGTGATGGATGGCTTCGGTCTGCAACAACAGGAGCGCCCGTGCTCTCGATTCAACAAAGGCCAGGACATCATCATTGTCTATGTTCACGCGAGCTCCCTTCGCATGATCGTCGCAAGGCTGACCCTGCGGGGAAGGGATGACAATGCTCTCTCGATAGTAGGTACTCGAGCAGAGCGAATCAGGGCGGAAAAGCTCGCGATTTGCATCTGACTGCAACCTTCGCGTTTACCTGCCTGCTGCTCCCGGCACCACCGGGCGTGGGGTGGGAGAGAACGGAGAAAAAGAAAGATCACGCGGGACGAGAAAGAAGCATCTGTTCTTGGGTTTTCTTTAGCTAAAAGGCCCCGTGGGAGTGGTACAACGGGAAAAAAAGACAAGGAGGATGCGAAAAAGATGGAGTGGGACAGTCGAGAAGCCTGCTGCTGCTGCTGCTGCTGCTTCTTCTTAAAACGAGACGCGTTCTTAGTTAAAGGAAAAAAAAAAGAAGAGGGAAATAGCGGGAGGGAGGGCACGGGAAGAAGCGAGGCACCGGTATGAAAAGCTTTTCCTGATACGCAGCTGCCGCTTCTCCAAGTTCATTGGAAATTAATTGGTCCTTCGAATACGAACTATTGAGAGCCTCGATCGTGCGAGGCACTCTCCTTCCTCGAGAGAGAGTAAAAAGGATAATAAGTCGCACCTTTTGTGCCCGTCGTCAGCTTGTTCGATACCACGCGTCCTGTAATTGGCGGTGTACTCGGAGAATAGGTGATTTCTCGTCACAGAGTAAATGCTAATGAACACGCAGCCTTTTCAATCGGCGATGAGTCACCGCTCGGCGTCAGCATTCGAAAATCCAGTGACGCCGAACACGAACTGCAGTTTCTTTTTTTTTTTTTTTTTTTTTATTTAAGATCCACACGATCGTCTCGATCGATTTGGTCACACGCCGGAGAAACTAATTTCCATTTACCTGTATATATGCCTTTTCGGGAAAGCACGATGCGTACATACTAAACAGGGAACGAAAATAGTGAAGCGTTTAGAATCGACATTTCTTTCAAGGTTTAGATCAAACTGAAATACAAAATCTAATTTTTCGACCGAATTTGTCTTGTCCATTATTCGCTCATTATTCCATTAATAACTCAAGTTTTTCTCTTCTCTTTTTCACTTTCGACAACAAGCATCGGTGTACAATATTCTGTATATCCGCGAATATGTTCGACTATTGTCGTACTTGTAGATTTATGAATTGAAATGTAGCTGGCTAACATAAGCCAAGATCACTTTGGCGATCTCGCGCCGAAGGTCCATCTCTCCTGATAGTGAAGCTTAAACACGCGCGCACACTCCCATTAGCGCGATGAATTCGCGTCACGTACGCGCCGCGTGTGGGAACCGTGGAATACAATACGGTCGTACGCGCGCTTACCTTTATAGCTGTGACGAACCGTCCATTGTTATGGTAAAAACAGCCGATACATGCGCTCTGTCGCCTTAATCCTTAATCACCGACACGGCATCGTCGCGCATACGGGGTGTTTTTGTTCAAACCGTCGAAGTGATTAAAGTGATCGCTGATCGAAGACTAGAATTCCTAATAGGCACTTCTTCCATTAATCGATTAGTAGAATGATTAATAGTATCTGACAATTAATCGCGTTGCTTGGTGTTATATTATAATTATATATACTTGGTGTTACATTATAATTATACATATTATGTTTGAGCATTTCTATCGTCCGTGAAATTAAATTAGCAATTTTTACATATAATTTCAATTTTCAAAAGTTAATGTTCTTTCAGAATCTATTGTTTGATATTTATCTAGATAGGAACGCATGCAGAAAAATTTTAACATCATTTTAATTTTAAAATATAATGTATAATATATTGTGTAATAGTCTAAATTTAACTTTTTAAATCATTAATTTTAAATTTAATTATTGTAACATATAGCAATCTTTAAAAAAATGATACCTAAAATAAATTATATAACTATAATTAGAGCGAATCATCTTAGCACAATTATTACTGAATATATTTCAGAAATTAATTTTGTAATTATTGTAAAAATCGTTACAGTTGTGAATAAAAAGAAGCGAAATTGTGCATTTATTACAAAAGCTTCCTATCTGGGTAGTCACTCCGAACATTGTCACAAAATTCGCTGATTGAGATGAGACACGCCGTGCGTGGAAACGTGGTGTGCGATGTTCGTGCGCGTCGCGTATAAAAGTATACCTACATCAACTCGGTATTACATATGACGCGCTACCGACGACATCGACTTTCCCAAAGCACGGCTCCTTCGAGGTAAACGGCCTGTCTTACGTCCTTCCCTGCGCTCCTACTTCGGTAGTCGCGTGTATTTTACGTATACACCGAAGAATGCCGTGTTATTTCGGGACAAAAAGAACTCCTTTAAGCAAGGACAAGAATTCGTCTGGATTTCAACCTTTCACACTCCATTTGGTGATTTCTGTCTAATTATTGCAATTTTAACGACCTCTAGGTTGTTGTACCGTAGGATCTTTTGGTACATGCTTTATAAAATATAATTAAATCTGTTAATCTTCTTGGAAAACATTTTTGGCACGCATGTGACGCTTTTCGAGCTGATCGAAAACATTTAAGTATATCCGAAAATTAGTTTGCCAGATGGTGGGAAGGGCATCGTCCACGCGCCGAATCAATTATGTCGGACTTGCCGATACAACGGAAAAATGAAGAGGCGAACGAGGCGTGGAAGTGATCCGGCGTGTTCCTTCATTAGCGAGCATTCGAGTCCATTTAGTGAAACTGACCATCTGACACGCCGTAACGAACCGTAACTTGGTTGATCGCGTGCGTGCCCTTCGCCACCCTCCGATCATTCGTCAAGATACGTTGCCTCTTAATTAATACAACGGGCATTTAGCCCGATGACGATTAATCGATCGATTCGCCGTTTATCGGAATGACGATGACGGCGGGCCGACGACGAAGAGACGACCGGTAGTGGAGAAGTAAACAGGAAGCCATCCCCTTCTCCCGGTCTTGTGAATTCACGACAAAGCACGGCGCGAACAACAGAAAACTTCGGTCCACGATTCCTCTCTTCACGGCAGTTTTGTTTTCGGCGGCGAGAGGTTCCGGTTAATACAGAAGCGCCGAATCGACAAAGGGCACCGAGGACCGACGAGAAGCGAAGCGCGGAAGGAAGCGAAGTCGCCGGCCTTTATTTCGCGCTCCCGTCTCGACCGCGAAGTATAAACGGAACTTCGTTTCTTCGCCCCGCGTGCGCTCTGAATGGGCGTGCGAAATTCCGGAAGTTTGCCAGAGCGTCAAAGGGAACCGAGGGAAGTAATAGGAAGTTGAGGGAATTCGGAGGAGGGAGGGCGCGACGAGATGGAGGGAAGGAGGGAGAAGTGAAGACATCGAGAGATCTTTTTCTGGACGGCCTCCCCCTCCCCTCTCCCTTCGTGAAGAAGCAGCGAGCCTCCCTTCGGTAGAACGACGTCAAGAAGGGGAACGACGAGTGACAACAACACGTGTGCCACGTGAGAGTGCGAGTGGGACAAGGTGGTTGTGTGTATCCTTAGCGCTCAATATAGCGGAAGCCAAGGTGGTTCCAGCCTCCCCGTACGGGCCACTTCCGCCCACTACCTCTCGACTATGTTTCTCACTCTCTCTCTCTCTCTCTCTCTCTCTCTTTTCTCATCCCGGCGCCCCCATTCTCGCCTCTCCGCCACTGCGATATCCTCCCCTTTGTCCTTCTTCTCTCTTTCTCTCTGATTCTTCATTCAAGCGACTGCGCGTTTCCGAAATTCCTTCACCCTTGTTCGATTTCCTCCCGACACCGCAAACAATGTTTACCCGAGTTGTACAAAGAACCCTTAAGGACCAGCGATTATCATTGAAATTTGAAAGTGAAACGGGTTCTTTTATATGTATTTTGTGTCTGTTCATGAACGTGCTGAAATTTCAAGAAAATTTTACGCTATCGGTCTGTTACGTTAACGTACGGAGATTCTTTTTTTTTTGGATGATCGACGTGAAAACAAATTAAAATCCTCATTGGAGTTTAATATTGCTCCCCGCAACTTTCACAGACCATACAGTCGCCGTGCGATCATGATCCATGAATCTGCGCAGGTACTGATGCCCGCCTAAAGACTCCGTTTCGCAGATTGTACCATAAGGCTACTGTCTGACACAAGAAAGGAGCGTCAAGGATAGCTCACAGAATAATAAAAGAGATTCTCCGACAGCCGGTTGTTACGCGCACCAGAAGGTACGGCTGTTTACAAGATAGAAACCGCCAGATATTTGACTCGAATGTCGGAAAGCGAGGGACAAAATTCAGCGAGAACGAATTTCAAGAGTGCGAGAAATTGAGCACGTTAAAAAATGAAGTGGAAAGTAAGCAATAATCACACATATTTTTCGTGATTAATTTTAAGCTTTGAATGTAAGACTTCTCTCGATAAAAATTTACTCGCAAAAATAATAGAAAAGTGACATTGATAAGGTTTAAATTGAATATTGGCGAAGGAATAAAGATAGATAAATGAAATATAAAGATAAGCCAAAGATTTCTTCAAAGTTTAATCGATATTGGTGAAAATATCATAAATCGTACATAAAAAGGGAAAAGGGTGATGGAACTTGAGAAAGATTCACGAGAAGGATTGAAGATTATAAGACGAGAGATTGAGAGAGCGAGCTCAAGGCCAGATGCGAGATGTACAGACGGAACGGAAGGAAGCACTTTTTATTATTTTTGTTGCGCCTCTCTTTTCGGGCCCTCGAGAGCGAACGAGAGCGCAGGAGCAGAATGTGGCGAGAAGAGTAGAAGGGGAGGGGGAGAGCGGAACACTCCCCGGTGGATGTACGAGGGAGGCAGGAGCTTCCTGTCCCGCATTCGAATGTGAGATTGCGTCGGACGCTGTGTGAGCGTCCGTGTGCGGACACGGACACGT
Organism: Tetramorium bicarinatum; assembly: GCA_928718305.1. NCBI lineage: Eukaryota > Metazoa > Arthropoda > Insecta > Hymenoptera > Formicidae > Tetramorium > Tetramorium bicarinatum. Next base: position 14,028,734 of record OV788325.1, read on the forward strand.
GCAGAAGGAATGGGATGTGTGTACACGATACACGGGACGGGCCGGGACGCACAATGAGAGACTTTTACGTGCCGGATTAGTCCCCCTCGGATTTAATCTCTCTGTTTGAACAGGAACTTGAACAATTAATAATGAAACCTTCACCGAATGTACGGCTTTTCATCTCGCGGGACAGGATGTCGCCGTGATGGTCGTCGCTGCCATAATCGTCCACCGAAATGCCTCGCATCTGCGATCGGAAATCACCGGTTGCCTTCTCTCGTCTTTTTGCGCGAATCTCAGTTCGCTTCGAAATTTCGATAATCCTAAATTTTGATCATAAAGATGTGCGTCATTCGAATTTCTGATAAACGTCACCTCCGTAGATGAAAAATCTATTTTTAAAAATGTTTTTCTAAATTAAAAAAATGTTATATTATAAAATAAAAATTTGTTTTAAAAATTTATAATATTACAAAATTAAAAAAAATTAAATTAACTTTTGCAAACGAGACCGAAAGGAAATAATAACGAGGCATCCGGCGGTCAGAATCCAATAAATGAGGGACTTGTTTTGACAGTCCAGCTTTTGTCTACAATTTTCCTCGCTTTTTCACGGTCATCCTAAGGAATCGGTCTGCGGAATTGCCTAGAGAAGGGAAGCCACCGGGTGTCTAGGCAACAGGCTCCCACGGATAGGCGGAGGAAGGACCAGCCGCGCGATCCGGCCGGCAGAAGCCAGCGGCGGCTACGGAGTAAGAAGAAGAAGCTGCAGCCGCTCGCTTTTTGGGGCCCCTTCAACTTCGCTCAGCTGCCGGACCTTCCCACGCTGCGCGTATGCACCTACCTACCTACCACCTACCCATCTTACTACCTGACTCCGTCCGTGTGTGACTGTGCATACGTGTATGTATTCCGACCGTTTCGTCGTGTGAGTGCGGCGAGTACTACGCAACAGCCGAAAATGTGAATCGCGAATAAGTGTACGACGACGTATGCGTACGTCAGGTACACGCATCTAAATCAGGCCCGTTTTATAATCGGGTCACCGAGCACCTTGACCCCATCCGTCTCTCCCGCATCACGCGAGAGGAAACGTCGCTTTCCTCGAGAGAGCAATTTTGAATGGAATTAAACTCCGGACGAACGTCGTGATGGTTTTATAGTGGTGACATTGGTCCTTCATGTTTCCATTGCATTTTCGCAGGTCATACAAATTATACCGAATATTTATTTAACTATCTATAAAAATAATATAATAAAAATATATACTCGGTCGCGATGTAACGAATTAATTCATAATTTGACAATTATTAAACAACATCACGGAAAAAAATGGTTTTGTTGATTCAGCAAGGCTATAACTTGTTATATAAACTTAATATTTACAACTAAGTAGATTTGTTGGTGTAGCAAACAAATTATGTTTGAAAACAATTATTAGTATGTTCATAGAACATAGAATAGAGATGGTTAATAAATTTTTTTTTATACGATAGCAAAAATATATGTTACTTCAACAAATAAGTTTTATTAGAAATCTCAAATCATATTTTAGATTAATTTTGGCAACAAGTTGTCCTTACTATACCAACAAATCTGCTGTGCTGCAGACCTGATTTATGTCAGTTAGAAGTATCAATTTTATGCAGCTCTGACAATTGGCGAATGTTAACACAGACAATTAGTTGTCTGTATATTACGGTTATAAATTTGTTGAACTAGCATAATTTAGTTGTTATAGCAAAACTTTTTTTCCGTGATGTTATTCGAATGTATTTATATGCATGGTTAATCTTACAATATTATTAATAATTTCCATGATATAATATCTCACCGGTTCAATATAATTCTTAATTATTTTGCGCAGCTTCGACATTAACATCATTATCGCCGTAACAGATCGCGACTTATCGATACGATTCCACTGCGTGTCGTAACAGCGAGTATATCGCTTACCCTGTTATTAGCGGGACTCTCCGAGAGTGCGATCGCTTTATCACTTCGGCGTTATTACTTCCTTATTTAATCGCGAGAAATTGAAGTGAAAAATGTGAATAAGCGCCCCGTACGGGCGTTACACACGCGATTTCGCGCGCACGATGCTCACCTGCTGCGCTACGAGCTACCTGCGAACGGATCGGCTCATCTGTTCCCTCTGGAGACCGGTGTCCGTGAAGAAATACAATCTGATTTGACATTGGATATAGATTTGGCGGACCGCGAACGCAAAGGCGCTAAAGATCTCGGCAAAACATCTCTTTGTGGTTTTACACAAAGAGAACGATTGAACTAAAAAGGAACACAAAAAAATCTTAATTTTTTTTTATGAAACGCACAATTGATATAAACCCGGGAAAATTTTTTAAAATATAATTTCTTTATAATCCATAGGTAACAGCTATAAAGTAAATTGTAATATCGAGAACTTGGAAATTTTGTAAGAAAATTCTGGACGAAAAGATGGAAACGGGGAAATGAAATATTAAGTTCTTTTTCTGCAGGTGCTTCACCTATGTATGTATATATATATATATATATATATATATATATATATATATATATATATATCGAAATACAGTTCTACGAGGTACGCACGTACGAGAGCACGCAAGAAAGCAGTCGCGGGTGCATCAGCCGGCGTAAGATCCTTTCGCACAGGGCTCTCTGCTCCCACGCCCAAACGCTTCACGATAATGTAATTCCTTTTAACCCCGCTGAACCTCGAAAACCGTGGGACGCTGCCGCTTGCTGCCGATGCAGCCTGGACCTGCGAGCAAGCTGCATCTCGCCTCTCCTTCGTCTCCCAATCGTCATTGGCGATTTTTCAAATTATGAGCGAACGATAAAAAAGCGTCAGTTCGAGCGTGCATAATGCTCCACATATGGCGCTAGAAAACGATGTTTTTCATTCTTAATATCGTAAGTTTCTTGTAAATAATTATTTAAGAAGGTTGAATTATCATTAATCTAAAATTATAAAGTTGCTTTCACTTTTTTTCAAGACTATTTAAATTGCAGCCAAAAACGTACGTAGTAATTAATCAAACTAGTTAAATACATGTTTAAAATTACATCACAATGTGTAATTTTTTATTGTAATTTGTAAAGACTCGCAAAATTTTGCCAAAGATAGAAATTGAAGTCGGCGCACTTTCAGCCTTAGGTTGCCTGCCGAAAATAAAAATCCGGCTGCATCCGGCGTTTCCTTTCGTGCGGAACATCGATTGAGAGAAACGAAAAAAAAACGGGACAATGGGATATTCTCATCAATTGCGTGTAACGTTCGAGGCCACTAATTGCCGTCGAGAAACGAAAGTTTCGGTTCGACCAAAACATTACGCTCGTTAGAAAGCCCGGGCATAACTCTTGTTTACTGAGAAGAATTGATTTCTCGATAGGCGCCCGCACTGGTGGCGAACAATTATTTTTCTAATTCCCACTTTGCTATTTTTGTGTTAAAAATGGCTCTGTCAAAAAAATCGTTCCTGTCTTTTTTTAAATATCACAAAGTTTAATCGTTTCAATGGAGCAATAACATTTTTAATATTGTAAATCAACAACATCGTGTTCATTATTGTCATTTTTAATTGCATATTCCCTTTCAGTGATTCTCGAAGTATTCACTCTTAAATGGGCCGCGTTATAATAGTCGGAAGATAATAAGAGCATCGTCGACGTCCCGGCGTCGCGTGGTTTCTAAAATTACATCGCGTCTCACGATTTACATATTTCTCCCCGATATCCCCCTTCCCAGCTTCGGCGCCATGTGTACGCGCTACGAAAATATCTGAACGACGCGCGGTTGCATCACCTGCGCAAACTGTAAATACACTACTGTTACGAAAGCCCGAATTTTCTACCGGTCCTGCAAAACTGTTCTCTCCCCGGGTCTCTCGCCAGGCTCATCCATCTCCAGTGATAATACGTGCATGGAGAGGGGCATGCGCGCGCGAGCGAGAGTATAAACAACTTTCCACTAGTACAAACGGAGCAGCTGTGAAAGTGGAAACTTTTTAACTTACTGATAAATGTAATAAAGGGGACCTGCGTATATAATGATCGTTCGCTACGTAACGAAGTGGATTTTTAGGGGGAAGAAGAAGTTTATAAAGCATACAAGAAGGAGATAATACGAGTTCCACGTAAAATATAAACTACTCTATCATAAATAATATTTGATAACTTGTTATAACTATAATTGTTATGAATTTATTTATAAAAATTTCGTAATAATTATAAATAATCGCGATGAATAATCAGTTTTAATATTATTAATTTTGTAACTAATTAAATATCTTTTTGAAGAATGAAATAGATAATATTGTTACAAAGTACACCTTCCGCAATTTCCTTTCATTTGCATGATCGCGAATAATTATGAAATGCTGGTATTTCGCGCAGGGAGGCACATTTGCATATTTCACCTCATTTGACCATAATTACAATGGGGCCACGTACCTGCTCCCATGGTACAACGAGAACGCGAGTTGCTGATGCTTCCCTCTCTTCTCTTCCTGTCCCTTTATTCCAGCTATACAACAGTACAGTCTCATTAACGCACTTTGCATGTTGCAAAACAGCCCCGGTGTTGCAACGTTCCGAATAAAAGAGTCAACCGGTATATATACTTTAGGCAGTACTTTAAGCACATTAGGTTGTCACAACTATATCGCCAAATGCCGACATCTTTTCGACGTAAACTCTCAAAAAGTGTCGTGTCAAAAACATTCGTGACGCCGTCGTGATGCGAAGGAACGGGTAATTGAGAGAAAATAATATGGTTAGACAGATAATGTAGAGACTATCATACTAATAACAGTCGTACAAGTGCAAGCGAGAAGGCATCGTTTTAATAACGATATAACATTAATGTGTAGAACAGTGATTTAAAATCTTTATAGTTGAAATAATTTTTTTACAACATTTTTTGTAAAATATTTCGACTAATATAGAAAACTTGTTCAAAAACATGTTTCAGTGGACAAATTGATATCATATCGATAAGTGTAAGTATTGCAAGCACATGTATCGAGTCTGCGAGTTAATCCGATTAACTCTTCTTTTTTTGAGAAATAAAAACCTGTTTTTCTGTCGATTAGTCTCGACTGTTTAGGCTAAAGCTTCGAACTGTGTTTATGCAAATAGCAATCCACGCATGTGGTGACGACGTGATACGCCGAGAAAACGCCAACCGCATGTCGAGCGGAGGGTGGTCACGACGAAGATGACGATGACGACAATGACGAAGAAAATAGAGAGGATGAGAAGGACGAAAAGGACTCAGCATTGAGAGTGGGGAACGGAGGAACCCGCCTTCTGCATGCGCACGACAGAGACGAGGATTTGGCAGGAGCAGCGAAAAGGACGAGGAGAAAGCGACGGAGATGGCGTGAAGGTGCAGATGGTGGAAATCTCGGGGAATAAAGCTAAAGCAGGAAAGAGAGAAGGAGAGGCGAAGACAGAAAAGAGAGAGAGAGCCCCGGGATCCCCAGAGGGAGGGAGGAAGGTTTTCTCTTTCTTCTTTTTCTTTTCGAAGATGGGGAGAGAGAGAGAGAGAGAGAGACACGAAAGGTGAGTAGCACCTGGTGGTTGTTAGGGCCGGTGGTAGTGACGGTGCCTTCTGGTGGTGGTGTCAGTGATGATGATGGTAGTAGTGCTTGATGGACGATACAACAGATGCTCCAAAGTACCTTTTCGCATGTAGTAGGTGATGTTGGAAGTTCATGACGCCGGCGCGGCAATTTGAGAAATCAAATCGATCAATTCTGATCGATTGCAATGAGAACTCGAATCTAGCGAACCTATTTTTTTCTCTCTCTCATAATAAAGTTTTGAAAAAAAAAATTAACACTGAATATTTTAAAAAAAGAATGAGTCTAAAAACTTACAATGTTTAAAACTGGTAAAGTGAAATTGTACGATAAATACATTTCACATTTCTATATGTTTAAGACTTATAAATAAGACTTTACAAGTTAATCTCACGCATGTAGATATAAATAAGCACAAGCGGGCGGATGTAGACTAACAGAGAAAAAGGAACGCGAGGGAGAAGGTCGTAAAAATGTGCCGCGACAGCGTTCCTCTTCCCGGACGGAAAGGATTGCCAAGGATTCACTGGCACCCTCTTGCTGTGCGCCGTCTGGCGTCGGGAATAGTTCTCTCTCTTCCCGAGCTTAATAAAAGAAAGGGGTGCGCGAGATCCTCCTGTTCCTGGCATGACGCGAGATTTGTGAAGCTCCTTCGCCCCTACCCTTTCCCAGTCCTCTCGCCGCGTTCGTGCTTCTCGCCCGCCTCCGACGGGCAAGAAGGATGAAGAAGGTGGAGACCTTCTGTCGGCCCAGAAGGTCCTGCGGGGTGAAATCCTCGGTAGCAGAAGGAGTCAGTCGTGCAGCGGGGACCGATTGAGCAGCAGCAACGATTGAAGTTGGGCCCCGGCCCCGACTAACCGGCTGGCAAACCCTCGTCTTGTTGCGATCGCTGCCGACAATCTATCCTCCACCCCGCGCGTTTGCGATTCCCCTCGAAATCTGTGTTCTATTCCGGACTCTTGGCCGAATCCTTTCTTCCGGTCCCCAACACCTGTCTGAGTTAATCTCGCGAGTGAAAAATTGCGAGGGTTGCGAAGTTGCCGAAATGTTCTATCGCATGATTTTAACGACAGCTGACGCATCTCCCACATGCTTATTTTTCGAGCTTACTTTAATTTAATTTATTTAAATTTTTATTATCTCATACATATTTATTTACGTATTATGTCATCTATATATTTATGTCTATTACATTTATTGGACACTTACAAAATTTATTACACAATTATAAATTATTAAAATTTGAAAAGTAATTACACAGCCTTGGTAATTGTTAAATGTGATAATTATTGTATTTATAGGATAATGATGTGTGATTTGCAATGCATCGCTTCAGATACGTTATAGCATGTAAAGGCATATGATTTATTGTTCCAATTCTAAGAATATGAACCCGTGATCAGATTATCTCATATGTAAATAAAGAGACGTTTGAGAAAGGCAGGACGAAAAGTGCGAGAGACGTGGACGTGTATGGAGGATAAGGAACAGCTGCAAGACATCTTAAAAAGGAGAATCTTTTGAATCAAGGTCTAAATTCATCCCCCTCGTGTCCCTCTCCGATCTTCTTCGGTGCAACGATTAACGAAAAACGGCCGTTAGAATGCTGAAACATGTGCGGCTACAAAATATGAAAAGTAATTACAAAGTTAAACGTAACTGAACGTAACACCAGGCTAACAGAGATGATTTTTTAATCTAGAAATCGTTATATTCGTTACATTCACGTGCGCATACTCGTCCCTATAATTCTTTTTGTACCTGCAAAACGTCCCAGAGGTATAGTGACCTTCCCAAAGCCGGATTGAACACCCCCCAAAATATTCTCCCTCAAATTCTATGGATGAACGTAGTTGTAACGTGCGGCAATGTCGCAACGGTCGTTTCGATAGGTGAGACATCGGACCGGGTCACAAAGGTGACACCCGGAAAGGTGAAATCATATGTAGGTATGTAAAAGTATACGCAGTCGCGTACAAGACGTAGTCAAGTCAGGAGTCAATAATGATCAAGGGGACCATTTCCCACTTCAAGAATATATGAAGGATGCGTCGCGCCATTTTTAGGCCACATGCAATTCGCATGTTACGTCTTACGCGAGAAGTGGCAGTTCTCGAGTTCTCGTTAAAGCGGTTCTCGTTAAAGGTAAAAAACGTTCGACACCTCATATTTGCCACAAATGTACATTTCCGAAAGTTAATTGCACGTTGCCCTGAACATCGCGAAATATCATATTGCACCTCTCATTGCTCGATTTACAGAGATCTTAACCACATTTTAGCAATCGGGCGAAACGAAATTAACGGCCATTATGCACCGAGCTTCGGTACGGTACATAATTCGTGGTTTCATTATTTTTATGATCGATAGATGATGTCACCGATGAACAATTTAATATTCGATAATGGCACGTGCCTCTACAGGGTGTCCTGTGTCTGTCACAACGAGCTTTAATGGCAGATTTTTCAATTTAGAGTTGACTCTTCTTCGAAGAGAAATTTTGAGTAGTCAGTGGCTGAAAATGAAGGGTGCACGATGTAAAGTTTCGCGACTAAGACTCAAGTGACAGAACAGAATTATGTCCACTAATTAATTTCTTAATTCCTTTGTGCGACATTATGCGCCGAGGGAGACGACTGTGAATTATCCGACGAATCTGTCACTCCGAATCTCCGTGCCGGACACCCTGTATGCGTATTCGCGTCGACGCGCGTCTGCAATTATGCGGAAACGATCGGCTGGCGTGCATCGAACCGCAGTTATTAACCGATCCGTCCAACAGGTGCAGCCTGTGTGCACACAGGCTGCTGCAATATTGTGTCCGACATGGGCTCATTACGCGGGAAAGTTGGTATGTTGAAAACGCGGCTCCAGAAAGTCGAACGAAAGCAGCGCCCGCGTCTAATCGCTCAACAATTTAGCAATTCCAGGTGAGATACGTGCACCGCTTGCACGGGCCCCGAGTCAAAAAGCCATCGCTCCCCTCGCAGGTGACGGACGCGCGTCAAGGTGCCAAAGTGCCGCGTGATTCCACGTGAGAAATCCTTCACTCTCCGATGAGATCCTCTCGCGAAATCGCGAGCGATTTCGATTAGCTACGTTACTTTTTCCATTTATAAATATTTCTAATTATGAACACAGAAAAATATATACTATCTACGAGTAAATATACACTAAGAAAAAAATATAGTTATTTTTAACTTCAATTTTTGGCCTAATTTTATATACTTTTAACAATAAATATGATTAACTTAACTATATGCATCATTATGTTAACCATAATTATCGTTAGAAATTTTATAAAATTATGGTCGAGGTCAAAAGTAACTATATGTTTCCCTCAGTGTACTTGCTCTAAGTACTTGGTAAGTTTATATATCCGCAAATCTATCATAAAGTCATCTAAAAGCATCACATTTACTTAAAACATATTCTGGACTTGTAACGAATACACCTTAAACTATTATTAAGAAAATATTCTTTGTTGAAGAAAACTATTACTTAAACAATATAATATTAAAATATAATTAAAATATAATATAAATATAATAAAATGAGTAATTGCTTTTCTCGTCTGTAGAATGATATTTTTCTGTGTGTATGCGCCGAAGTATCCCTCGTTAACTTTGCATTTCACGAAGATGAATGGACGACGAGTCGGAATTATATTATTATGTGAAATGTTGTAAGAGGGTAAAACACGATAAATTTATAGAACCAAAAGAAGCTCATAAATGATCATAGATTTTTCTCTTCCGTGATTTATCAGACGAGGGGACAGTGGCAAATGGCGCATTCGCAATCGTCTTACTGAGAAATAGTCCTAATACGATCTGTATATTTGTCATGCTTCGTACGTTTAGCTAATTCGAGGATAATCGGATTACGTTTCTCGTAGGGAAGTCAGTGCTCCGCTCGTTTCAGATCCTCTTTTTTCATTCTATGTTCAAGAAATAGATCGAGCTAAACTTTCCGTTTCTGCAGCAGGATTTTCCGATTAATTAATCGCGTGGTGCTCTGTAAAAATTTCAGTTTCTTTTTTTTTCTATGTCTCTCTCTCTCTCTCTCTCTCTCTCTCTCTTTCGAGTTGTACTTCCGAGGACAGCGAAATCGATTATGTTTTTATCGCCACTTTGCCCGTACGCGCTTCTCCTTCCTTTTGGGAACAGAGACTCGACTATAATTCAGCTAGCAAGCCGAGGATGAACAGCTGCCCCTGCCTTCAACGAGGGTTTCCTCAAGGAAGCAGGGGAAAAAAAATGATAAAGCGCTGCCACGACGGAAACAGATTGCACAGATTTTCGTAAAATAATAACAGGAGAATTTAAAATTTAAATACATACATACATACATGTCGACAAATTTCACTTTGATTGCTACATTTAAGTCCTTTTTTCCCTTTAATTAGTAATTTTAAGCACGTCTCAATTAAATCGCGCGGTCACGATATTTTTAGGCACATGACACCTGCCGGCACCGTTATCCAAGAGGTCCTAACGAATCGAGATCATTTTCCGAAACTGGTAGGACCACATTGGAGCTCGAAGAATCTCACGACGAACGAGCTGATACGCGTCTCAAGTCCGCGCAAATTAATTCCTTTAATTAACATCAATGTGAACCGATAATTGTCCAGTTTCGAAACTGGAGCAATCGAAATAGGATTTCGAGCGAGTCGTTTACTCGTAGAATGACATGCAACGGGCAGGAAAAGGGCATTTGCGCATCACATTGTTGTAATAAAAAACACACAACGTAATTACACGTCGCGATTAGGCGCGGAGATACGCGCTTGCCCTACAATTTCCTTAAATTTCATCTCCCGTCATCCATCTTATGTTTACAAGGTCTGCAAAGCCGGCAAGTGTCCCGGCCGGTATCCACCGGCGGGTATCACGATACTCTCACGGTGCATAACCTGAATGCACAGAGCGAATATTATACGATGCAGCCGGCTCCGGGGCCACGTCGTCGGTGTGCAGGTATGGGGCATTTACTTACGGAAGGATAGGTACTCACGACAAAAGCATGTTTGGACTGCCGCTGTGCCAGATGCCGGGGGAAGGGGGGACACGCGGAGAGATAAAGGGAATGAGAGAAACGGCAGCGGGAGGAAGAGAAAGAGAGAGATTGTTGCCTTTATGTAGTTTTCACCGTCTCCAGATTAGCGATCCCCACGGCACACCCTACCCCCGGCCGGAGATATTTCGGAGCAGAAGTTCGTCGGCCGTCATTGACACCTGCGCCGATCATCCGAAGCCGGCTCGCGCGCGCCGAGACGCCGCGAGTTCGCTAACTTCTCTTCCCGTATGCGCCGCACGTCAAGCTCGAAAAACTCTGGGATTAAAACCGGTTTCGCCTCTCGGTAAGTAAGTTTCGGTCCTCCCAGGATCCCGCAAACGCGGAAAAACACACTTTGGTCTCGCGAATCGTCTGCCAAACCGTACTTTTTGGAAAAATTAGAATACCGTTCGGTCGAAAAATCGAGTAGCCTCGCTGGCCGCAAAACGGAATTCCATTCACTATAGGTGACCTGTACATGTGAAGACTTGGCATGTGCAGGATGACATGTCAAACCTACAATCGAGAGAAAGTGTGATCGGAAATGGAGGATTTTTTTTTCGGTAAAGATAGGGCTCGGATCGGAAATCCGCAGCCCTTCGCACTTTCTCCATACATCTGGCATGCTCGTTTTCGTATGCCCATATAGAAACCGGAAGACCCGTCTTGCCTTCGGTAGAGTTTCCCTTTCATAAGGATTCACGGCTCACGCGTGATTCGCGACACTACTTGTGATTCGCAGATGCAATACAAAATTTTTCTGCATAAATCACATGCGTGATTAATGTTTACACAGAGGTACGGATTAATTTTGTAACATCTCTCTTTGCCACGCTCGTCAGTGTAACGTCAGATATATTTTATGCAGATGTACTTTATAGAATTGTATTTTATTACACGATACGAGATTTTATTGATATTTCACAATATAGTAGCGGAAGATGCTATTGTATACTTTGTATGTATGAATAAAGAATGGGTTTTCTTCATGTCTCGACAATGAAAGAGGAGAAGAATAAGTATGGCGCGTGGCATCTGTAAAAATGAAAAACTAAAATCATGTATGAGAGGCAAGGAAGGAAAACCATCGGCCACATGTTCACGAGTAGCAAAGGGGAATTAAGAATACCGTCGGTGGTTGCAGGGTGGTCTTAGAAAACAGCTGAATATCCTAAGCTGAAACCGTGAATACCAAATTTCCTTGTTACATTATTCGGTTCCTAGAGTTGCCGTTTCTAAATTTACTTCATTACGTCACGAAGTGGACTCGAAATTAAAAAGAACGTTTCAAACGTTAAATCTCGAGAATTCTAAACTTAATTTTAATTTTACTGAAGCTTCTAACTATTAAATTTTTTAATTCTAAAATTCTAAGAAGAAGAAAAAGTCCTTTTGCTCCACCTCGTTCGTGGAACACTTCTCACTGATGATATCGCCGAAGAGCACACCCAGTTTATTTGTCGCGTGCGAGCAGTTTTATCGGGCTCCACAAAGGATCGCCAAGGGAAGTGTGAAGAGAGAAGTGGAGCTGATCCTTCTGCCCGGCACGTGCCATCTGCCAAAATTGAAAATCTTGGAGCACGCGCGGCCGTGCCGGCGGGAGGGATAAAGGAAACGGATGTAGCTATGAAGGGAGACGGCAAGGGGCAGGGCGGGGCAAGGGACCGGGGAGTGGGGGAAGGGGGGAGAAGCAGCACTCTGGAAAGATACGAAATAAGAAACTGGGCCCGGGAGAGCACCGCGCGACCGACTGGCTGTCGGTGTCGGCCGGAGGATGGGCCTTTTGCCTTGGCGCGAGGAGAGAAGTCGGTGGTTCTCTTGTGCTCTCCTCCTGGGAAGTAGCGGCAGATGTTCCGACTCGGTTGGCGCGTGCCCGCTGCCACTTGGCTGCGAAGAAGACGGTGCCATCTGCCCCTTCCTCGTCCCTTTCTCCCTGCCCTTGTCCATCCACCCCCTTCCCTCCTCCCGCCCCCCTGCTTTCGCTGCTTTCCCCCTCCTCGCCGTTGTGGCGTGCGTGCACGCATCACTGCCACGGGGCAGTGATACGAAATTGCTATCGGCCACCGAGAATGCACACAGGCCCCTTTCTTTATCCGCGAGAGTGCTGTTGTTGACCCACCGGCGGCTGGGACCGACTCGGCGGCGATAAGGCCGCGTAAAGCCCGCGCGGTACTCCAGATTATCGCTTCGAAATTGTAAACGCTTGGCTTCGCTGAACTGCGTCGGGTGGTAAGCGGAATTTTCGAACGGAAAAATACGACATAGAAATCTTTCTTTATCGATATAAATCTTGCGCCACAATATTGATATTTCAGCAATATACACATATATAGGTATGTATGTATATATATATATATATATATATATATATATATATATATATATATATATATACACACTCTCTCATGATATCATATATAATAAATAAACCCAGTTATTATTCAAATATCTTAAATTTATGATCAAATATATCGATCAAATATTTATCAAGTGACCGAATATTATATATCATATAATCAATACGTATCAATATTTGATATATATATTATATAGGTATACGGTGATCATCCGTTCTATATTACAGAGGTCTATGTCCTTCAGCTTTATTTTTTCCTTGAAAACTCATTTTTGTCCTGTATTTCTGAAAAGTCCTATAAAATGTTCTATATTTCAGTCTTTATAACCTTTGTATATGTTGTGTAATGTTTAAATAAAGATGTGTTTCTTTTTCTATATATAATTGTTTTAGTTTACAAAATTTTACTTTTTTTCATATAAATATATATTCAGGGAAAAAATATTAATGATAATAATAAATTTACATTGCACTTGTTTGTGGAAGAAGGGCAGTCTCCTTTATTTTTCTCAAAGAAATATGATCACCGTAATTATATATCAAATTTAATTTATGATGAAAGAGTTTCATTCACGTTACAATTTAATGCTTAAGATTCAAGACTCTCTCACCGCTTTCTCTCAGTATTTTAATACACTATCGAATATTTGAGAGAATTGCCGAAAAAATTAAATCTCATTTTTTCTCGCTTTCATTATGACTTGATACGACTGTAGACAGGAAACAGGAGCCTTAGGCTGATATGGACCTCGAGCGGATTTTTTGGCGGGAGAAGCGCAACCGCGTGGTGCATCGGGCGAAGAAGTATAATTACCGAATTAAGCGGTTCTCGATCGGCCGTACGTATGAACCCTCGAGGGAGCGTCGTGCCGTGTTACGTCGTGCAGAGCACATGTAACACGTGCACGCAAGGGAGCGAGCGTGCGAGCACGCGGTATAATGTGCGCCACGCGCGTGCGAGCGCATTCTCGGCGAACGAGACCTCATGAGCTCAACCTGACGCCAGATAGGTCGATTTCCGCCTGTCGCGGAAATCGGAGACAGATCTCTCTCTCTCTTTCTCTTTCTCTCTTCCTTCCTGGCGTGCACCGAATAACGCGGCCAATCGCTGAAAATCGGTCCGGCGCGTGAAATGTGCACTTGAGAACTGCGCGCGGCATATGGCATTCGTTGCATCAGATGCTGCTGCTGCTGCTGCAGCAGCAGCAGGAGCAACAGCAGCCGCAGCCTGTCTCGGGCAGTTGTCTAGCTTTTTCACGTTCTTTTCCGTTCCGCGGACATCATTCGGGCGGAAGAGGGATTTGCCGCGCTCGCAAATGCCTGTATTGAGAGAAAAATATACCTAAGTAGAACAGGAAGTTGTGATAATGTTAAAGTGACGACAAAATGACGAGAATATGATTATAAACTTTTCCATTTCACTTTTTAATCATAATTTAATCATTTTGATATCATTTGAGGTCACTTTAACATTATCATGACTTCTAGCTGGGTAGTTTCGGCTTCAACTACAATTTTATATTTCTAACGATAATTATGGTCAACATAATGATGCATATAGTTAAGTTAATCATTTATTGTTAGAAATATAAAATTATGATTGAGTCCAAAAGTAACAATATTTTTCTCTTTGTAGGGAAACGGAAAGGAAGAAACTGCCGCATATATCGAGAGCGCAAATTCGTGCGCGTCCACAGAGATCGCCGACGTGAAACACCTAAAGATTTAAAAGATCGAGCTCCACTTTCGGATCTTCGCGCGAAAACGGTACGAAAATTGCAGTCTCTCTAGCCGCACGCAGATGTGTGGGGGTCTGTCACACCCCGGCGACCACGCTAATTCGCAGTCGCGAGTCGGTGTCCAGCCTGCTGAACTCACTCGTTGAAAAACGTAGCCGAGAAGCAACAGATGGCATCGACCTTGCCGCGGCGCGGATGCTGCATCTGGCCACGGCGCCTTTGTCAATGGCACGTGCTGCACGTCCTATATATCGCGATCAGCACCGCCGAATGTCCCGCCACCGACCATATTGAACGGCCTGTCGCTCACGGGTTAAACCCGGATAGAAGGTCTCGGCTTTCCGACCGGCGCGTGAAAAGATTTTTCCCGCACGAGGCTATGAAGCCATCTGCGGGGTCCCCCCGTCAGAAAAAAATCTCAATTTCAGGTAGCACTGAAAATCATATCCGTGCCTTTTGCCTAAATGCTTAAAAGAGTCGCTTTCATGTGCTTTCATGTCTCTGAAACCACCAGTGGCCTGGTGTGGCCATAATTGATACACCAGCGGATCAGAAGCGTTTATTTGGATAATAGACGCGAGCGAGGCCGATGATCGACTATTTCGAATTGACGAAAATGCTGTCCGGTTCAGCAAAACGTTTTAAATCAGAAAATTTGGAAAATAATATAATTTTTTGTATACTGAAAAAAAATTCTGATTAAAAACGGACGAATTAAAAAAATCTTGTAGAATCGATGAAATATTCTGGGTACTATAAGTTGTAAAGTATTGAGTTCTATTACAATAACCAGAATTTGTTTTCAGTGTATTATTTATGTTCGGGTTTATACTAGATTTATATTAGACTTCTCATCCATAATAAACGTCATTATCTTCATATTTTGAAAGTAAATAATAAATAAAAGATTGTATTGTCTGTACATCATGTATTAATCAGTTTATCAGTTATACTCTGGCATTAAATACGAGACCGCGCGTCTCACGTTCCAAGTGTTTTATATCGGGGGATGTTTCATATTTAGGTAAATGTAAATCCACGCCGCGATTGTAAATCGATATCCCGTGCGGAGTGCATAATACGAAATCGATTTATTAGCCGATTCAATGAATCGAGCGCTCTCGCGTTTCAATGATAATGGCACGTGCCTTATTATTAATCCGCATTGATACGTAATACAATCGCGGCTGCCAATGAAGTCTCGGTTATATTGCCATTGTTAATCTTAATAATTAAGCGTGTATCTATATACAATTAGAATCGCATTATATGCAGTTGATTGATGAGGACAATTAATATAAATCGCAGAGAACGTTTGCAGTCTCGCGCATATGTCCGTAGAACTTTCGGCCCGATTTCAACGAACGCCGAACCCGTTCGACGACCAGATGCGAAATATCGTTCGAGGACCCGGGACACTTTGCAATTAATGAGCCGATAATTCTCGGCGCGCGACTGCTTTCGCATCGCGCGCAAATCACAGTCGAGAAATCTGCGCGCGCGTACTTTCGCCTCGTTCCGAGAATCCTGGTCAAGGATCCTCGCGTACATCGTCATATTTCGGCGTTCGCGCGATCATAAACAGGTGCAGCGAGAACAGAGACGGCGAGGAGGAGCGAGAGAGACCCGAAGCAGGACTCAGGGGATGTCGCGCGGGCAAGGAAGAATTTCGGATAAACCGGCGTGATTGGTGCGTCGTGTGGGCAGCTGCTCGTAGCCCCCAATTAAAGTAAGTGTCGTAACAGGTGTCGCGTGATTATACGAGAACGAGGCAGGAGCCTCGGCGAATAAATATCGCGAGCGATATCCTAGCCGATATATAATACATATATAGTCCAAATGCGCTCGCATGCGAGCGTACGTCTTACCTGTTGAACGCGTCAAACGCGAGTCATCTCTCGATGCATCCGCAAGAGCACCTGCGGATTTTTGCTAAATTAATAATCCGGCAGGGGAAGGAATCGAACGTGCCTTACGTTCCGATAACGCTATCGACAGGCTATTAAAGACTGGCTCGACTTTGTCGAACTCGGTCCCTGCTCGTGGCACTTTGAATTTCAATGCGTGTCATCGAGATATTTAATGCTCAATATTGAAAATGACAACTCGCACAAAAAGAAAGAGCGGCCCCGCGAAACAACAGTCGTGAACCCAGATAGGAACGCATGCAGAAAAATTTTAGCATCATTTTAATTTTGAAATATAAAATACCGTATTGTGTAATAAGTCTAAATCTAATTTTTAAAATCATTAATTTTAAATTTAATTATTGTAACAAATAGCAATTTTTAAAAAATTGATGCTTAAAATAAATTCTTATATAATTGTATTAGAGCGAATCATCTTAACACACGTATTACGAAATGTTGTGAATGAATACACACGAAACCAGGAAAAGACATTTAGGAAAAGATATGTACTTTGCAGAATCACCTTATGACACGTATTACGAAATGTTGTGAATGAAAAGCAATAATTGTGTTTATTATTTATTACAAAAATTTCCTATCTGAGCGAACTAAAGTTTCAACTCGCGATATTTAAGTAGTAAAACAACGTTTGAAGAAGAAAGAAAAATAAATGAAGCAAAATAAAACGAAACGCTGAACGATAAAAGGGGAGAATAGATAAATTACCTACCACGAGAGAGTTACGTTCGTCGAGTAACGAGCGAAGAAATCACGGTCCTTCCACCCTCTTCGCGAAGGAAGCTATAAAATCTTATTGCCCGGGCATGTGCCTCGCACGGGGTACGTACATACACGAGGGGGGAACAGCGAGCAACACGAGTCGATCGAGTCGCAGAAACGGAGGGAGACACGCATGCATGCGCGGAGAGTGGTAGCTTCACGTGCAGGACGATATCGCGCGGTGCGCACACGTGCGTACGCATACAACCAATTTCCACCTACCAACCTACAGACCTACCACCGGACCCTCTATCCGTCCGGGGCCCTCTTTCCGCGCGGGGCAAGGCGCTATCCTAGCGCACGGTGGTAGCACGTGCTCAAATCCGAGAGCAGCTGCCCGCTCCGCGAGGACAGACAGGAAGGATATTCGCTTTCGACCCCCTCCGCTCTTCCCCCGCGCCGCTTCACTTCCTTCCTATCTTATTCTCCTCGAAGAGATCGAGGATACTTCCCCCCCCCCCTTTCCCCGACGGCGAAGAAAAGGAAACCGTCGGCACGTGGCTATAGAGATGAAACGTTACGATGAAATAATTGGAAAAGGTCGGGGCGGTCCTTGACGACTCTCGGATAATTCCAATAGCAGAAGTAGGTGAATTAATCGGAATTGTCATTTATAAGGAGAAAATTTCTCCGCCATTTTTAAATCTAAAATGAAGTTTATTACCAAAGTGATAAAAAAAAAACATGAAAAGAGATAACTAATACATTTGGAGATTTTTTAAGAAATTCTTACAATAGACATTTTTTAGATACGTTGAAGTTTATCATTTCAAGTAGTTAAAACACTTTCTGTAAAAGCTCGCTCAGTTCATTAGGCAGATCGGACATCGGGATCTTCAGTTTTATTAGTTTTTGTATGTGCGTTTAAAGAAACGCGTTAGAAAACATTCTCGACATCGCAAAGTTGACCGCTCATGCCCCATTTGCATTCTATGTTTAGTTACGAGGTATTAGTTATGCGCGAGAGTTCTGTTCAAGGCCTCCCTACTCTTCTGCCGCGCTAAGTATGCAGATTCGAATTACCGCGTTTCGAATAAAATGCAATCAATGCTTCACGGTCGCGAGTTAATTAGGGTATTCAGGAATTCAGCTACTTTCTAGGACCACAGGCTAATCCTGGCGGAACAAAACTGCTTTTTCATTCGTTCTCGAAAAATTATGGCGGATCTAAAAGAAACTCTTGCTTGAAAAATCTAACGTTACTTAATATAAGTAAATATCGAAAGCAGTTTCAAAACCGACTTTCCATTTCAATCGTTACATTACAACTTCGCGGAATAAATTCTAAATTTTACTCAAATGCGTCTATTTTATTTTCTACCAGGCTGCGACGATCGCAGTGCCGCGCACACAACTTGCATAAAGGAAAAGAACGAAACCTCGTAATCCTCACCCTCGAGCCATTCGTAGCGCCAGAAGACGCTTATTACAAGCCTATAAACGCGGCGCTTGCTCGCGAAAGAAGAAGATGAGGAAGAAGAAGAAGAAGAAGAAGAGTCCCGGTAGCCAGCCCATTACGCCAAAGAGCTCGTCCACTTTCGCGGAGCAAATAACGTTTGAAAAGGGCCACCGTCGCTCCCGTTGTTAGCGATAAAGACGCTACAGTAATATTTTAAATTAATATAAGCCAATGCGAAATATTCGTATATTAACTTCATAACTTTCAGTTTTCCTAAGAGTTCATTTAAATGATATTTATGCACCCCTTTAAATTTGATATCCTAATTAATTTCAATTTTATTTCAATACATTGAAAAAATAATATTTAAAAAATTCTTTCTGTCATATTGTAAATTTCGTCAAATTATCTGTGTAATTAGAATGTAATTAAGAATATTAGAATATTTATTTGTTTCGTTTCGCATATTTAATAGATCATTAATCATTATCACTATTTCTTTAAAACGTCTGAAAGGTTTGAAAAAGTCGCTCGTAGCGATCTCGCAACGAATTGCGACGGTGCTCTCACGCGAGGTACAATTATGCCTACCGTAATTAATTGATCAAACGTAAACTCAGCTGCTTCTCGTTACGGTCACGAACTTGTTTCTATCCACTCAGTCCAGCGCGATGGATTTGTCCCGGACATAAAGCAATTCCGACTAAATGGAGTTACTTGAGTAAGTTTTAATTGACGAGCACGAAGCTCAGGTGTTAAACGGCTGCAATTATATTTATTAAAATTAAATTATTAACAAAGTATTAACATTCGATTCACAGCTCGGCGAACGCTAAACTCACGGAGAATTGGGACGAAGGGACATAATCTAGATGTAGCTTCGTATCCAGTCACTCGAGCGTCTTCCCTATGCTTTCTCTTTGCAATACCAACATTTGACTCCCGTCAATTTCGCGATATTACGGGGACGTTTAAGACGCGCTGTGTGCCGACCAGTGGCGTTTATACCACCAGTGAACAACGAGCGCGAGCACTCTATACTCTATATATAGCGAGGCGTGTACCTGCTCGGCACTCTCGAAAAGCTGCGAGGAAAAGCAAAGGAGGGCAGAGCGGAGGTGCGCAGCAGCTGGCCTCACCGCAACATCTGGCGGCATCCGATACGTATATTCGGCATCGCCACGCGCCACTTCCAATTCCCGACGTCTTCTCCTGTCTTCTCTACTACTCTCTGTCCGCTTCTCCCCGCCGTTTCCCGATTTCCCTCGTCTCGCTACCGGCTTTTCCGCCGATTCGACTTTCCAACGCGAGCTTTTCCCTTCATATCCGCGTCTTGGCACACAATGCGGCTAAACATGAATGTTGCTCATTAGAAAAGGTAATTTCGTTAGAGTTATTATACTTAATTACCGAATTATAAGACATACTCGATAAATTTTATTTTATTTTATAATCCTAGTTTTAATATATATCCTCTTTTTCGGAAAATAAAGGGAACATAAAACAGTAGAGAGAAAATATATTAGTCTCCCGAAGCGATTGAAAAATCTGTTCACCTTAAACAAACTCGACGCGCAACATCGTGACGGAGTACACATTTTCAAAACTCACTTCCGGCCTGCGTCGTGTTGTACCTTATACAACAAGGGCTTTCACGATTCGACTCACGTGACGCTAATATTACGTCTACGTGCCTTTTTGTGGAACTTTCCAAAGACCACCAAAGAAATAGCCCACAGGACCGGAAGTGAATCCGCGGTGCACAGGTTGGGAGACACTGCTTCGCTGCACGAATGCGTGCTCGATCGACGGCGCAATCCTCTTTGCTTTCAAAGGCGGGGACCGCCGTCTCGAGGCTGACGACAAAAGTGCAACGAAGTCGGCTGATGTATCTAATTTTAGCCTCGCATTCGACGCTCGTTGCACACTTTTCATAAATTATTCATCAAACGAGTAACCATCAATATAGTGATCGTTACAACTAGCAAGAATAGCGTGTGAATGAATTTCCAGTTACCCAAGCAGAATTAGATCGCAGAGAAAATTCGAAAGGTCTCGGAGAGTGATGCCGAGAAAAAGGAACTTGGAAACAATTCCAAAATCTGCATTTTTAATCACATTCTATATCTAAAAGTTTCCTCAATATGAGTAGAATTTCCGAATAATGTAGATTTTGAATAAATCTTGCAATTGTTTGTGCATACAGAAAAATATCATTCTACAGACGAGAAAAGCAATTACTTATTGTGTTTTGTTTTGTTTAAGTAATAATTTTCTTCAGCAAGGAATATTTTTTAAATAATAGTTTAAGATATACTCGTTACAAGTCCAAAATATGTTTTAAGTACACTAAAAAAAAATTCTGATTAAAAACGGACAAATCAGAAAAATCTTGTAGGATTGATCAAATATTCTGTTATTATAAATTATAAAGTATTGAATTCTATTTCATTAACCAGAATATTTGACCAATTCTACACAATTTTTTGATTCGTCCGTTTTTAACCAGAATTTTTTTCAGTGTAAATGTGATGCTTATGATGACTTCATGATAGACTTACAAATATATAAACTTACCAACTACTTAGAACAAGTATATTTCTCGTATATATCTCGTAGATAGTATATATTTTTCTATGCATGCGATAAAAAAAACGATTGTCTCAAGAAAATCTATCTCCAAATTGTTTTATAACCCACCTAAAAAAATAACTAATGTGTTACAATGTAATTGTCGTAAATACTTTCACAATATGTCATTGTGTCATTATCGAAAGTTATTGAAATAAGATATGGACTTCACAAGCGTGAGCATTAGTCGAGAAGTCGGAGTTTATCAGCGTACACGCTATGTACCCCTACGGGCATATCTGATGGCGCCGGGGGGGGGATGGGGTTTATCGCGTATGAGGATACATATTTAAGATTATGCGAGGTAAGATTGCACTTTTACACGTACGGGCGTGTAACGGGGCAGAAGCGAGGCCTTAATTTGTAAGGGGACGACGCGCGTTTGGCGTTGAATCGCTAATATCCGTAACGAAATTTACCTCGGTATTCGCGGAACGATCGGCGTCGAGTAACTCGCATGCTCAGGAAGCAGGAAGGAGAGACGGAGGAAACGGCGATAAAATCGAGTCGAGAGTCGTTGCCCGAAAACGGGCAAGTGGGGAAGGCACGAAAGGACTTCGGCGCATCGTCGGAGGAGGATCGTGCAATGCACGGGAAGCAAGGTGAAGGCAGTCATTATAAACGAGGCCATTAACTCGATTGCCTTATGTCGTTGCGCGCGAATTAATTTAATCTCTTGAATTGAAATCCCGAAGGGGTCCTCTCACGATCATCGATACGTCGATATCGGCGGCGTCGTTGAATGAGCAGCGTCCAAGGGTTCGCCAACGGAATAAATCTCATACACATAGAACGATATATACTACCTACGAGTAAATATACGTGTTCTAAGTATTTAGTTTATATATCCGCAAATCTATCTATAAAGTCATCATAAGCATCACCTTTACTTAAAACATATTCTGGATTTGTAATGGGTATATTTTAAACTATTATCTAAACTATTAAGAAAGTATTCTTAGCTGAAGAAAACTATTACTTAAATAAAATAAAATAAGTAATTGCTTTTCTCATCTGAAGAATTAATATTTTTGTGTGTACGATATGACTGAAATATTGACGGCACAATTAATTTACTGCCGTATTGATGAATAATTTGCAACTGCAAAAAAAAAGATGATAAATCGCGAATAAAATGATTACTTTCAGACCACTTTTAAGTCGTTCTCAAAGACTTTCACCACACTGGGGAAAATTTCCATCGGATAAACCGATTAAATAGTGTATCCGACTGTTAATTTTGTTTTCCGATCAATGCTGGATACCTTTATCCGATGAAATGCAGTAATCGATAAAAACTTGATCGGAAAATTAGTTGCTCCTTTGTACATCCGTTGAAATTTTCATCGAATAAAAAGAACGACTTGATCGGATAAAAACATATCCGTTTGTTACTATGTAATTGGATTATCCGATTAAAAAGATATTCGATATTTTTCTTAGTGCAGAATTAACGTCGAAACTCTCGAAACACTTGGTACAGTAGGATACTATTGATTGACAATAAATATCGATCGTCCGGCGTTACGATGATAACGAGGCGGGTTATCGAACTGGCACGGCGAAGGAATGAGTTTCCACCGCGGGCAGACTGTTATTCGCGAATCGCGCGTGTACGTGTTTTAGATCACAATACGGGGGGAGGGAGTGCGCACATTCCCATGACAGGAAGACTGAAATTAGGTTCCCCGTCGAGTGCACGGACCGAAAGATAATTCTCTTCCGAGCCACGAAGAGCTTGACAGCGGAGAAATTATTCTTTCGTACGATTCCTCGCTTTCGCCCCTTCTTCCCCCGCTCGGCGAACTAAGTAAGAAATAGAGAAAGTTCGTCCTTCTGAAATCCGACACGTCGTATTTTAAACTCTTATCGCGACTACGAAAGTTTCGGGAGAAAACGTTTTATTACAGCAACAACGGGCTCGCGATATTCGGGATATTCTAAATCGATTTTTGAATGGACTTTTAAAGGACTTGTTAAACGGGTAATAAAAATCTATCCCTAAAAAGTTTTCGTAAGAATCCAATCGACACAGAACATCAGTTACATTTGTTATAATTTCGCACTCAACAATATAAATGTAATATAACAATATGTGTTACATTACATTTACATTGTTGAGTGCGAAATTGTAACATAGATGTAATGTAACTGATGTTCTGTGTCGATTGGGAAGTTATTAGAATTTTATTACAATTGATTGAATTTCAAAGTGTTTTGCAACTGAGCAGCAAATATCCAAATACATGGATAATAAAACATATTTATTATTTATTTTTGTACGAACTTATTTAATATACGCGCAATTCAACTTTCAATCACACTAATTTAAAATAGCTTTTTTTGTTAAGAAATCCTATAAATTAATGGAACGCACAAACTTCAGTTCCTTGATCGGGAAAGCTCTCGGTAAAAATTTCTTTCGGCTACAATATCGGCTACCGAGGAAGTTGAATTTTTCATTTATATCATCCGGATGTACGGTTGAGACCACCTTCGTAGCATTCCCCTTCGTTCTATATTCATGCCCGTGGTAAGGTAACGAGTTAACATTAAGGAGAAACTATCAAGACCGAAGAATAAGCTCACGTTAATCGGCCGAAATATCAACATCAAACGTGCTGGTTTACGACGTGTACGGTTTTCTTCCACTATGATTCCATAACGAGTAACGAGTCATAAACAGCCAATCAAGAAGCAAGTCAAACTGTTTTTCCCAACTCGAATTGCTGATTTCTGTTATCAACGCATCGACTATTACCGAGGATTTTTCTCGTGCAATTTATAGTAAGATTTATTTGTTATCGCGAATAAATTAGTAGATTGATAAAGATTGATTTGCGAAGGAAGAAACGAGGAAAAAAGAAAAATAATTAATTGCGTGTTCTTTTATGCATACATTCACCAATCTTTTTAATTCAAAATTTTCTTAATTCGTTCATATTATTTATTACTTCCAATTAAAATTTAATAGGATATTTTGATGACTCAACGATAAAGTATATTGAAACTTTAACAATATAAATTTCGGATTTAAATGCAAAATGAAGTTTTACTCAATCAATGTCGATCTTTTGCAACTGTATGATTCTGCCATCGTCTTCTCTTTCTGCGGACGGAATTCGTTATTGAACATTGCGAATAATTAAAAGTCGAATTAAAATTACAAGGGAGCTAGATCGAGCCTGAAAGCGGGAAATAATATACTTCTGTTTGATTCAGCCCCAATCTTTCAAACTTCTAGGATTATGAATGAAACGGTGCTACATCTCGACTAATCTAACGATGTCCTTGAGCCTCGACGATACTTCCAGGCTGGCAGTAGCGGGCGGGCTGGCAGCGAAACTGGGAGCGAGACGGTGTAGATACGCGTAAGGAAGCGTAACGCCTACGTAGAGCCGAGCCTCTGACTCGCGACTTCCGGTCAAGCAGCAGGAAGCACGCTCGGTGCCTCGCCGCCACTGACGCTCGACTTGCCCGACGTCCCTGTCCTTAGACCTGGCTATACCCGAGCGAGAAACTGCAATCGGCGTTCCGAGTTCTCGAGAAATGTTCTTACTAATTGTATTTACAAGAGAGAGATTCTAAGGTTTGGTGTGAGAATGAAATCAGTCTAATTCGCAAGGTCGATTTTAGATATTCCATCTTCACATTAATTCAATTATCAAAGTATCTACACTGAAAAAAATTCTAGTTAAAAACGGACGAATCAGAAAAATCTTGTAGAATTAATTAATCAAATATTCTGGTTATTATAAGTTATAAAGTATGAGTTCTATTATAATAATCAGAATATTTGATTAATCCTACAAGATTTTTCTGATTCGTTCGTTTTTAACCAGAATTTTTTTTTCAGTGTAACGGATATTCGAGTATTGCAATAGATAATTGTGTATAGACTTGCAAAATACTTCTTAAAGAAAAATTTAATTTGATATTGTCAAGAGATGCCTCCTCAAAATTTTGAAAATCCTAAAGATACACTCTTAAATTTTCTTCTTGAGACCATTTCGATTATTTATTTTTTGTTTCGTCAAAGACAGGCATAGTATTATTTTACTGAGCAACGGACTGGTTTCTAAAATTAGCACAAGTCTAAACAAAATCTAATGTAAAGAAGAGAGAGAGAGAAAAACTGCCAACGTGAGTTGTTTTTCTTTTTTACGAAATCTGCGTCTCACGATTATGAGTTTCAACGCCTTAACGATGCCGTTAATTGACCCACACGTAGCGTGTCTTTTTACGCGCAAAACCGCATATATTTACTCCGTAATCGCGAAAGTACGTTCATGGCTTAACGATGTCGTTAATTGTCTCGTGACGAGAGCAAGCCACGCTTATTCTCGCAAGTGCGAACGCGCTCAACCTGTTCCGTACGTCGAAACACCTAACTGTATACATCTGAATTCGTAAAATCCTAATTTGCCAGCGGCAAATACCAGGTGTGTCTCGGGTTCTCCTTCTTCTACAAGTTTTACAAACCGCAAAGCTAAAATTATCACGAGCTGGCTCTTAAGCTGCAAACGGATAACGAAATACAAATCGTCCTTCCTATTATCGCATACAGATTTATTTTTCGCGAGTTCAAAACACTCGTGGGAATCAAATAGATCGAAATCCATATGTTAAAAAAAAAACGCATACACTGAGAGAAAAATATAGTTACTTTTGGAGCCAACCGTAATGTTACAATATTTTCAACAATAAATATTATTAATTATATACTGAAAAAAAATTTTGGTTAAAAACGGACGAATCAGAAAAATCTTGTAGGATTGATCAAATATTCTGATTATTATAATAGGAATTCAGGTTATTACAAGTTTTAAAGTATTGAATTTCTATTATAATAATCAGAATATTTGATAAATCCTACAAGATTTTCTGCTTCGTCCGTTTTTAATCAGAATTTTTTTCAGTGTATGCATCATTAAGTTATCATAATTATCATAAACCATAATTATTATTAGAAATATTATAAAATTGTGATTGGATCTAAAAGTAACTATATTTTTCTTTCAGTTTATTTAAAAATCGTGGACATTTTATTATACACTGCGTTTAAAGTCGAGTGCATCGTGGGCCGAAAGTGCGAAAGGGAGCATACGCGGGGCCTGCTTCGCGTCTCGCTTCGATAATTTCGTGCGTTCGCACGCCGAAATAAAAGCTTTAATTTTCGTGGCAACCTGCCGCCTAATTGGCATAGACGACGACGCCGGAGAACGTTCGCTCGCTCGCTCGCACGACCGACTGCTTGCCGATGCGATCGAAGGAAGAGAGAGCCAGGAATACGGCGCACCATATTAATTCATAATTACGTAATTACCCTTCTAATTACAATATCGTGCGTGTGTCAAATTATCCCACCATCGAAACGTTTCTTGGACGAACGACGAGACGCGCGCGCTTCCAAGGTCATAATTTCGTGGGTCGGATTTACGTACGCCGGACGATAATTGATCAGGGATTTTCGAAAGAGACGAAGAGATGGAAGATTAGCTTCGTTATACTGGCGAAAAGTGTTTCGCGACAATCTATTTACGTGACACATATTATTATACATCTGACAATGACGTACGTTTCGAGAAATATAGATTATATTCTTGAAATCATAAATTTACGAGGTAAAATCGCACGATCGAAATAATTGACACTAATTGGCTAATTTGACGTTGAGGGGATGTCCGCTATTTCGCTAGCTGCGATTTACCTGTTGATTTTCGTACAGATCTGTTATATCGTACGTTCGATCAGTGAACATTGATAAATGAATCTCACAGGTTCGTTATCCATTTTCTCGCAATTACCATTTCCTGCCTTTTCTCCAGGTACGTGAATAAATTATTTAAAATTAGAAATGAGATACCAAGAAAATCACACAGGCTGCATCGTAAAAGAAATCTGATTAGCAGATTTACCTACCAATTAGCAGATTCTGTTTACTTCTGAACATCCCAGAACGAAAAATACTAATCAGAAATGCAGGGTGGTTGACAATGAACTTGAAAGAACTCGTTTCGCGATTCGCACCTGCAACTGTCAAGTTCAAGTCACGATTTGTCTCTCGAATGTGTATCGATCTCATTACTGTTCGAGAATTAATTAACCGTACAGATGTACCGGATAATTTAAAAGGACACACGGCGCCCCGATATGATCACCATTCATGGGCGTCAAATATCCGAGCCTGAACTGAGAGAAAAATATAGTTACTTTTGGCTTCAACCACAATTTTATAATATTTCTTAACTATATGTATCATTATGTTGACCACAATTATCGTTAGAAATATTATAAAATTATGATTGAAGTCAAAAGTAACTATATTTTTCTCTCAGTGAAGAGGCAAGTAGCGAAATGTATCGGTGGAAATTACTTCGCGAAAATCCACGCCTGAAATATTTTCGTGCGGATTTATCTATCGCCTGGGACGACGCGTGGCTTCGTGTTAACGCGAGTAATTAGTGACGGAAGGATTCAAAGCTCCTCATCCTCCTCATCCCATTTGCAGAAAGTCACAGAACTTTTTTAAGTCTAGGTGACATTAGCAACTATCCTTGCATTTATTCGCTCATATTATTACTACTACCTATCGTCTACGATCATACGAGGACGACAGTCGCGCGAGATAGCTGGATTAATTGGGCCAGGATTGTCGAGCGCGCGCGAGCAATTAATCGCGGACTCGGAACAGCGGCGTACCTCGCGTGTACGCCTCTTTCGTTCGCGGCGTACAAAAGGACGAGAGAAAGAGAGATGCACCGAGATCGTGCCCGGATAAAAGACGCATACACCTGAGAGTAGCAGGTGCGACGCAAGGTCTCGGTCCTCGGACGGAGTCCTGCTCTTCTCTCGCGTGACAGCGCGTGCGACGCGAAGCGATCAGTCAACGCGCAGCTAGAGTGCAATCGTAGATTGTGTTGAAATAATTAACAAATCGATTTTCAAAATTGTTGAAAATACACCTTATAAAAAACGTGAAATCGACATCGATAAATTCAATCCGACTGTGTAAAAATATGCTGTTATCGTTGTTATCTTCATCGTTTCATTATTACAGTATCAATGCTTGGAACATATAAATCATTTCTAAAAATAAACACGTAATTTCTTTTTCTTTAAAAGGAAAAAAGGCATCGCGAAAAAGTAAAATTCTACACTGAAAAAAAATTCTGATTAAAAACGGAATCAGAAAAATCTTGTAGAATTGATTAAATATTTTGATTATTATAACAGAAATTCTGATTATTATAAGTTATATAGTATTGAGTTCTATTATAATAATCAGAATTTCTATTATAATATCCAGAATATTTGATAAATCCTACAAGATTTTCTGATTCGTCCGTTTTGAACTAGAATTTTTTTTCAGTGTAGTTTGAAATTTATCATATTACGTATGTACAAATATTTACATCTTTTGTGTTCGAAAATTTATAGATGTAATTGTACATAAATTGTACACGAGTGTTGCAATAAGACGACATTCAGTCTCTATTTATTTATAGCCACTATTTATAGCAAAGAAGGGAAGCGACGAAGCCGATCGTCGTGATAACTTAATATTGCTCTCTGCATTCAGTCCAATTGCAACCCCTATTGTGTCCTTTCTTCCCACATTTCCGTTCTTTTTCTCTCTTACTGTACTTACCCGATATGCTTTTTGAATGCCATTGAATGGTCCGTCCTTATCCGTAACAGCGGCCTTGACGGGAGCCTGCGACCTACGACGTCGATAGTATGCGGGCTGCAATTATGTCGACGCATGTTCACCTTCCGTTGAAGCAGGAGTACAACTCTTTGTTTCTTCTTCTTATTATTGTTGTTGTTATTGTTGTTGTCATTGATTGGGAAATCGACCGTGCGTGCGACAATGTGAGCTGACTTACAATCATCCATTTATATTGCAAAACAATGTAATGTTAATTACTTCCGTACCTAAATTATAATGGTACGTATGTATTAAAAGACACGAAATTCGAGGTAAATAAAATTATCGCGCCATATCTTGAAGCTACGATATCTCTGCCTAAATTAATTAAATCAATCCAAAATAAGTTAATTATACAGCAACCGCGCGCATCGTGTATCTCTTAACCGCGGCTTTTGGAGGAACTTAACGGCAACAGTTGGAAACCAACAAACTCCTAACCGACTTACGACAGGAAAGGGATATTCGCTAATTAATTCCAAAAATGCGCTACGCATGGGATTCTCGTAGTTCGCGCGATCAGATAAAAGGAATCACGAAGGTACTAAGGATTCCTCGTGCACGGCTTGATCCCAATCACGCAGATGATGACGCGGCTCCACCGACAGCTGCATACTCGCACCATTAACCGGCACTTCCAGCTTTCGGACGCCGCTTCGTTGATCAGTCATTATCATACAGAATCCTCGCGTCCGCACTCGACTGACGATCGTTTGCATGTTTCTCGAGAATCGAAAGTAGCAGAAATATAAGAGAACGATTTCGTATAGAAATTATATTATTCAATTTTGTATTTCACGTTTACATTTTCTTCTCCATGAAAAAAAATAAAGAATTTATTTTTCAATTGATTAAAAATGTAAACTTTACTATTATTTTTTAATTCAAAAATCAGGTTATTGAAGTATTTTAAAAAAATATTAGGAAGCACTTAATCGAACTTTTGTTAAGGAAAAATCGATTAAGGTCGTCGTACAGTTAAAACGTTCGTCAGGAAAGGTTTTTAGTTCGTGGAGAAAAATGCGAGAAAGTAAGAAGTCCTTAAAATTAGAGCGATATAATTCGCAATAAAATTTGCGAGACATTCGTGAAGATGGAATTTTTATCTGTTTATTGCTAATATAAATACTATTCTTTTACAAATTGAATTGGCCTAACGACGTCTCGTAACATGCATAAAAAATATCGGCTAGCCGAGTCTAGTGACGGAATAATGCTATCGTTAATGAACAATGTACAAAGACGCCGAGAGAGCGATCGATAGAAAGGACAGAGAACTCCAAATCCAAAACACCTTCTCGTCCCCCTTTCCGTCGACATGTTCACCGGGGATCTGATCTGTCGATGATCGTCGTCAGAATTCGGCGCCGACGTGCGTGCGGCAACACGTCGTGTCGATTATCTAATTGTACACTTAGAGTTAAAAACGAGAGCTACACTTGTACCACATACGTAGAATCAGATCGACTTGATTAATAACAGAAATCGACCCCTTTCACTTCCCGTAGCGGATAAATGTCCCTGCAAGAATTTCGTTTCTTGCGCGGCTTAATCGAAGAGCACGATCCAAATTGCTGTAAAAAACCGAGGAAACGAATCCGAAAAGGATTTGAAGGCAAGCATCGAATTAAGTACCTAACGTCGACGTATTGTATTTTCTAACGTCCGACGATGAGTTCCGCCGTGTTTCTTACGCCACAACTAAAATAAATATAATTGTGCAATATAATCGTAATCATAATCGTAACAGTGCCTAGATATTGTCAATCGCTGCCTCCTTTCACATATAATTACAATTTAATGTCCTAAATGAGAAAAGGGGAGGGGGGAGCGGGACGAGGGATCTAACGTTTATCGGAATTGCACGCTCGAGTCACGCGCACGGAAACATCACTGGCGAAAGTTAAAACTCTCACAAGATATACAATAAATATATACGTGATATTTTAATCAAGTCTGAAATTTTGAAAAATAAACCGTGAACCACATGAGAATATGTTTTCAATATGCTCCACTAAGCTCCACACTCATCGCGAATAATCCGGCTGAAGAGATTACCTGGCGGAGAGAGAAAACGCAGAGCTGTCTTACCGACGTCATAAGATTGAGCGTTATCTCGCCAGGAATTGCTCGAAGTCGAGTCACTGTTCTTCCTTCGCGAAATCCTACGATGATCCCGTGCGTGGCTGTTGCTGCGTGTAAAATCCGAAAGGTCGCGACTCCGCCAACGACATCGAGGACGATGACGACGACGATGCTGAGGACAACAGTGACGTTGAGTTCGCGGCTGCGATCCCAGCTGAGGACGACGACGACGATGACGACGTGCCGGTCATCGAAACGCCGGGACGCTTATGCGACGATGAGGACGCTTTCTGCTGACCCGCGATCGTCTGATGGGACCTGATAGGTACTGGCAACGGCCGCTGGACCTTCTTGCCGTGATGATGGCCGGAGGTGCGGTAGCCTTGATGCCCGGGCCCAGTCGGTCGTAATCGCGGCCTACCAGGTCCACGACGAATCCCCGCCATGCCACTGCGTCCCGACAGAGGTATCAAAGTGCCCACTGGACCCAGTGGACCCACCGTGCTGGGACCGTCTCCGTCCGCAGGCTCAGAAGTCGTCGGGGTCCCTAGGATACAAAAAAGGTACGTCTTTTCGTTCCAGGAAATTCTGCTGAAAATTCCGCCGCAGTGGCGACAGCTTCTCGTTCGATTTCGACAAAATGTCGAAATATGAGGATAACATTATTTAAATATGTTGCATATATTTGGGAGATTTTTATTAGAGATTCTTTTAAGGTCAAAATCCAATTTATTAATTTCAAATTCTATCTCGTCCATGTTTGTACGAAATGTGCGATCCGGGATTTCGTGGGATAACGAGAACAGATTGCAATAATTAGACGTCGAGATGAATGTAATTGTAACGTTTACGATTACAGCAAAGGAGATGCACAGACCCTACGAGACGGAAGTTTAATGTCGACTGGTTCGGCCAGTTAATCGGTTATTCACCGATTATCCTGATAATGTGGCCAAATATGAGAGAGACACGTTCAAGACTCGTAGATTACGAGGTGTTAACCAGTTAGCAGAGAAGCGAAATGTCCAAATTATCACTCGTGAGTTAAATACCATGGGAAAAAGTATCGATTATACATGTTTGTACAACATCTTGCACAATTAACAACATACTCGTGAGGAAGCAGATCGAGAAGAAAATTCCCACGACAGGCGAAGGGTATATTTCTTAGAAGCGCAGAATAGGTACATCCAATAACGCGAGTTCCTACGATTTTTGAATAAGCAGGTGAAGTACGATGCTCAAATACGCGTTATTTGAGCATCGTGAGAGAATGTCATTGTTACGTTCTTCGACACACAGCGCGGAGAAAAAATACTACGTAACAAATACCTGGAAAGCGTCCCCTGGAAGATTCCAACCCGTGATTTTCTCGAGTCGCATCGATCGACTTCTCGAGAAGAAACGATTCGGAGAAAGATTTTACCATCGCTATGCATGCGAAAATCAGTACTCATCTCGAACGTGGAAATCTCGTATTTTGCCCGCCTTTCGTCTTTATCCCGCCGCCTCGTCGGCATTCCGCGGCACGTACCCAATCGCTCAAGAAGCGATTCCTCTTCAGCCACTACGGTCTAAGAGGACACTCAACGAAATGGATGAGGGGTCGAAAACGCGAAAACGCGCGTCTGTCTGCCGCCAACTGTCGCACTCGCCAGCGATGCGATAATGCGCCCTGAAAATTCCACGCGTGAATCGCATTGAGTGGCAAGAGGAGAAAGGACGCCTCGCGAGAATCTAAGATAGTGATCTTCGAACGTCGCGTATAAATAAGTCGGAATACTCTGATACTTTGATCGTTAAATACAAAGTATGCAACGTTGCGTTGTATTTTGTAGAACTACAAACAAAAGTTACTGCTCAAAGTATTATTTTTTACAATTATTAAGCTATAAAATAAACCAGGATCCGCGATAAGGGCGACTGAGAGTGTTCTTGCATTAAACAGATTCATAAAATTACATGTCTGTACGTAATGAAACTCGCTATCTAACGTCCAGGTAATTTAATAGAAATTTCCATGAATTTACAACTTGTATTACGGCCAAATTAAATTGTAAACTATATTATAACTTTATATTTAATGTGCAAACGCACGAGACAGAGCCCGCTGGGCGCAAAGGTACAACTTTCGAGATAGAGAGACTGGGAGTATCCACGGAATGTCGGAATGTGAATTGCTATATCTCTGCCTCATTCTATTCTGCTATTATCATTATCTCACGCGAGAAAATCATCTTCACCGCTTTATATTTTATCTCCTATTTAATCATATCTGATAACCTTAAAAGGTTCAGAAAAGAAGCTCGGGATTGAAAATTAGAATAGAAATTAGAAATTGCATCACTTAATGAGATTACAAGATCTTACGAAACCATTTTCCGCCCATTAAATTCAGTTAAATGAAACTTCTAATTATGTACACCTTGAGCATCTATTTTATAATATCTAAGATACTGCGTTAAAACTATGCAAATTAAAAACTATCTGATTCATTTTTCTTTATTTGGCTTTGATATTTAGAGCAGATTCGTCGAATTTATTTCATTAAGTCTTTATACTTTGACGTAAATACAATTTTATATTTAAAATAGGTATCAGATTTCAATTTTAATTTAAAATCTTCAGACTACGTGTCTCGCATAAGAATGTTAATAATTGTAACTACAATAAACTACAAATTAATTGTAGACAGAATGGGAAAAATATAATCATTTGAAAATACTGTCCGTATGGCAATACGAAAATATGATATTCGAGAAGATGCGGAGTCGACGGACGAGATGACACAGTAAGGTACGGTAAGGCACGGCACGAATCGACAACATTCAACCCCTTACAGGGTCTGTAATTCTCCCTACCCTATGGATACTACCCTACTGTCCCTTTTTTATTTGACTTCGCGAAACGACAGGGAAATTAGATGTCGGGATTATGCAACTGAAACGTATTACAGTTGCATTTGAAAGTAATAATAAATGTTGGATAATAATTAAATTGGATAATAATCGATTAAAAAATTGAAAACTTTTATTAAAAACACGTATTCAATGTATACATAAATTAGTATAAATACTGATTTATTAAAAAAGAATGCATGAAAAAATGTTGAATTGTGTTTAATGTCAAATTAATTTGACTTTAATCTTTCGCGTTTATGCAAAATATAGATTTTATTTTGAAAGTAATATTATGTCTAAAGTTTAGGATCCTCGATAATGTATCTTTCGAAAGAGTGATTACGTTGATATTAATTTGAGCACGTATTTTATTTTCTTGGTCCAGAACTTATCCCCATTAATCACAGTCATTTATCAGTTAAAATAAGCGGGATGTAACTTATAATCAGCGGAAATAATACTGGACGCATAATGCCGGTGAGAGCTCGAAACATTGACAGCTGGATCAAGCGCGCGCTGCATCTCGATAAGGAGATAACTGAAGACTAATGAAGAAAAGGACGAAACGAGATCAGAAAAGACACGTAAAAAAGGCGGTGACGAAGAAGAAGAAGAAGAAGAAGAAGATGAGGAGAATGACGATGACGGAGGCGAAAAAAAGGAGAAAAAAGGGGAAGAGAAAGAAGAGGAGAGAAAGAGAGAGTACGCGAGTTCCAAAAACCTAAGAAGAGCATCGATCGCAGCTGTCGCCTTCGCTCCGCACCTGCTATTGTCCGCCTCGTCTTCCAGTCGACGACAAGTGAGAGAGACCGACCCCTTTCCTTTCATATGTACACGTAGCACGAGACGGAATGTGTTAACGCACGTATGCACGCACGCACGCATTCACGTGTAT
This sequence comes from Tetramorium bicarinatum, assembly GCA_928718305.1. NCBI lineage: Eukaryota > Metazoa > Arthropoda > Insecta > Hymenoptera > Formicidae > Tetramorium > Tetramorium bicarinatum. The sequence continues at coordinate 14,063,774 of OV788325.1, forward strand.
GGTGTTCAACTGCGTGTCCACGATCCACGTGGCGTTGCGTGAGGTCGTCTTATCGGGCGTACCCTTTCGTATCCCTCTCTCTTTTTCTAGCTCTCTCTAATTAGCACATGAGGATGAGCACACAGCTCTCAATGTTGCTTCATATGAGAAAATTAATCGTTTCATTAAAAGAATATATGAGAAAAATCCTATTGCTTGTAAAGCATAAAGAATAATTTTAATAACAGATGTTGCATCGGAAGATAAATATAAACGTACAAAAAAAAACTGTTATATATGTTAATTAGCGTCGCTATTTAATATAAAACAATAAAATGATTATGATGATATAAATTTTAAATGCATGATCTTATTGACAGTTGGAATTTTACATCATTCGTAAGATTTGAACTATTCAAAATCGTTGCGTATTTCCGATGACTGGCAGATTTCTAGAACACCCTTATTTCACAATGCACTTGCGTCGCGCAACAAATGTTTCGCCTAAGCTTTCCCCATAGGACTAAGCCCTGAATTCGTCGTTTACAAAACGAGTCGCAGAGTGAGTCACGAGAAAAAGGGAGGAGGGGGCGAATGTCTCTAAGGGTGCCCCGTGGAGGAGCGCCAACTGTTACCCCGTCGATACTCGTGAGTGCACATGTGCTCGCGAGGGAATTTCAACATCGGTCAACGATGGGGTCGCGATGGACCCATGGGCGTTCTTCTCGCGAATCACAAAGTCCCCTGAGAACCCGAGCAAGTGCCTGGATGGAAGATAGCATCGAGGGTGTAAAAGAAGAGCGGGGAAGAGGAGACGACGTACGAAAAAGCCAGCCGGGATTAATGGTATCGATTGACAGGGTCGCGCTCATGAAAGAAGTCATCTTTCTCGCGAGCTTTCGTTTCGCGGCATCCTTTTAATTTTAAATGTTTTCAACATCATTGCGATATTAATTTAGGCTAGTATTAATCATTTCTGCCTAATACTATATAAACTTTGATAAAAATATAAACGAGGGCGATTGTGATAATAAATATGTACTTTATAGCAGCTAACAAAAGAGATCATACTTGTTAAATATTTATACAAATTATCCTATCGCATTCGCGTAGATAATTAATTAAAGCAGAAACATTAATAAATATCGGAATCATTATTATTTCAAACGACAAATCGTAAATCACTCATGATTATTAAAAAATGAGTATTTATCGTATGGAAATTAATTTTTGGTGAATGCCAATTCTTATTATTTATGCAATATTGATATTTCTTTTTAAATTTTTACTGATGAATGTAATAAAAATATAATGCGGATATTCAAAAATAATACAAGTACTTACAGTGCCGCAACACCTCGTTCGAGCATCCACCTCCATCGATCGGTGACATCGCTGTCGACGGCGGTTCGTCGGTTCGTTGGTTCATGTTCGAAACTTTTGATGATGGATGCATTAAAACCATTCCTCTTCCTTTACCGCCAATTGGTCCACCCCTACGAGAACCTCGTGGTCGGCCACGTTTGCTTGCACCGCGTACAGATTGTCGCATTCGCGCATTTGCACCCACGCCGAAAGCGAAATGATGTCCGAGTCGGGCTATTTTAGAAGGAGATTCTCCAAACTGTAAACTACTTCTGGATTGGCCATGAAGATCGCTACCGGAAACCACCGGACCGTCCACGTCAACCACGAGTCCCTCGTTGCTCGTTTCATCCTGTAAGAAGAAATCAAAGTATCAGTATCAAGGATCATATAACGCTATTATATATAGAAAGTAACGCGAAACAGGACAATACTTTTAAAATTTGTCATAAAAAAGTATTTTTTCAGATTTATTTTGTTTTTTAAACGTTTGTTTGAAACTAATGTAATAATTATTGCAATAAATAAGAGTAACAATTATTAATATGAATAAAATATAAAATATGTAAAAATAATACGTTAATAAAAATAGAAAGTTTTTAATGTTATAATCTTATTTGAAACGTACTTCTGACTTGGCCGGGCTGGTCGGCGTACTATAATTATCTATATTTTCTAACTGTTGTTGATGGTGATTGTTCTGGTGCTGTGACTGAATCGGATTGGTGACCGGTTTAGGCTCATTAAGATTCGCATAAACGGTATCGTTGCTTTTGTCGCCATTAGCATCCGCCTGACACGGTTTTTTTGTATCGTTCTGAAAAATAGAGATTATAATGAAAAATACAGTCAAGAGATGAATGAAAGATACTCGAATTAGTTCTAATTTTAATTAAGCATAAAATGTGTAATTAACAAATTTTAATCTGATCCTTATTATGAGTCGAATATTTTCAGAATAAGTTATCGAGCAATTATAAGTTTAACAACTGGAACTAATTATTGAATAAAATAATCAAAGATACCATGAATTCGGCTAATATGAAATCGGTGAGAATGATAATATAAGTAAGGAAATGAGAAGTGAAAGGTAAAAGGGAAAAAGTGGTGGTTAGAAAAAATGATGAAGAAAATGATTAAAAAGAATCTTTGCGACGCGACCGATAGCAGTGTATAAGGGCGCCGGGCTCACCTTGACCGGAAGCGCGGTTAACTTCCTCTTCCGGTCTCTCTCCTTGTGCTGTAGGTTCGACTCGAGGCGAGCCTCTTCTGCGCGTTGCTGCTTTCTTTCCTCGCTTCGTTGGCTGTCTGAAATATACGAACGTACGAGCTTGTACCATAGGCGGTGGACGCGGTGGCGGCGTTCGTTACTCCGTTTCTTATTATTATTCCTTATTAGGCCATTAGCATAAGCTAACGAACATAATGTAATCGCGGCCACCTCGATCGCCCTCGTCTCGTCCCACGGCTCATTTTCGACGTGTTTGTGTATACACGCGCGTCCTGCCGTGCGGATACGATAGAATGGTCAATAGTGACGGCGATAAAAATCCAACTATCCAACGACTTTTCCAGAAATATTTTTTTAGATATAGATCTTAATTCATTAGAAATTTTAATTTTCAGGAATTTTTTAAAAAGAAAATATTCCTCAATATAGAACCATGTATGTTCTTCGGATAATTTCATATAAATTTCAACTTGACAAATTACAATATAAATACAATACAAAATTATCAAATTACCAAATAAAAATAATATAAAGTAATAATGTTGCTAAAATATTTACATTTCGCTTCGATTTCCTCATCGTCTAAAAGTAGCGACACGACTTCTTTGGGTTTCAAGGTATCGGGCTTGAAATTTCCACCGCTTATGACCATACGTTGAATCTGCAATGAAAGTAATTTTTTTTGCATATGTTCTTTATTTTTTAGCATCTAAACACAGTGAGTTATAAAGCAAACCTCGCTCTTTTCGCGCGCTCTCTGCAAAATTCGTTCTTCGATGGTTCCTTTACATATTAATCGGTAGACCGTGACTTGCTTAGTCTGCCCCAGTCTGTGGGCGCGATCCATAGCTTGCTGGTCTACGGTAGGATTCCAATCACTATCATAAAATATCACCTGCAAATAAACATCGTTAATTGCAATTGCAGCATCCATAAAACAAATCGTAATACGTAAGTATTGATACGTGAAATAGCACAGATTATCGCGATACTTTTTCCATATATAAAATTAATTTATGTACTTTTTCAAATTATTTTAAATGCTATAATGCAAAATTCAACTATAGTATATAAATCAATATAGGAGATAGATATAATTATAATTTAAAAAATTGTTTTAATTAATATATGTATAATGGCACAGTAATATACATATACATGCTCTAATTTCAGACGCTTATCTTTAAGACATATTTATAGAACCTACAATCGTGTTCAGTCATAACTTCTGCAATTCATTACAATACTATTGTAGAAAATATATATTGAATCAAGTATGTAACGTCGCAAAAGGAATAACAGATTTGTTAAATCGATAATAAAAGATTGGACGTTATTGACAATCTCGCGATATCTTGCACGGAAGGAGTATACAGTATTCTTTAATGTAGACATTTTTCACATGCCTCTTCCTTTTATTGTAATGTATAGAAAGTATATTTTATCATTTATAGAATGCACAAAATTCATAATAAGAGCAATATTAATATGGTGTATATAAATTTTAAAAGATTTGTGCTTTATAGACTTAAATTGATATACAATCAGAGAGAATAGAAACCGAAAGTCTCTCCCTCCCTCCCTCTCTCTTTCTCTCTCAAGGTGACGAATAAATAAATACATATAAAGCAAGAATAAAATTACTAACCGTGTCTGCTGCGGTGAGGTTGATTCCCAGGCCGCCAGCTCTAGTACTGAGCAGAAAGACAAATATGTCCGCTCTAAAACACGAAACAATCCCACAGATTCAACTAAAGCAAGGAATGAAGACATCGTTTTGTATGTAAATTAATCCGAAATCCCGGTGTCTTTGTAGGATTTTCAGAATAAAAACCCCCTTGAGATATGAATATACGATCATCAGATTTCAACATTTTAAATTATATTCTTTTATTCTCTCCTCTCTCTATTTTCAAAAATACAAAATAAAAATATACAAGAGTTGTATAGAAGAAAAGCCTAATTTTATCTAATTTTATTTGTCGCTCAATAGCGACATAAAAATATTATATTGTTCGAAGATTCAAATAACACTTGAAAATTATATTATGAAAACCAGAGCGTGCTGCTTAATAGCGCAATAGAGCTCTGTTTTGTGACTGTCGCGTTCGAAAACCTGCAGCTGTTTACAAGATGGGAACGATTCGGCAATTAATTCACGCGTTAGTTATGCCCGGCTGAACCATACAGAACATGCGATCTCAGGATCACGCTTTAGGTACATGCAACTGTCTATAGCAAGATATTCTAATTAGCATGGCGTAACTATTATAAGTAACGTATTTTTGTAATAAAGAACTGACGCTGTTTCCAACCGATTAAAATTCCATACAATCTGTACTTATATTACTAGAAAATTCAAGTTCTGTATCAAATTCATAAGTAATACTGTACAATAATAAAGTAGTAGTAAAGATTTGTGAAATATTATTACAATAAATTATGAATAAAAGAAAGCAATTACCTCTTTTGAAAATCTGCCACCATGTCACGACGATCTGAGATTTTTGATGAACCATCTAATCTCATGAAAGTGTGTTTTCTATGATACATGTATTCCTGCAAGAAATAAATTTTCCATAATATTAAAGCGATTATTTGTTTCTAAATGCAGCAGATAAGTGAAACATACTTCTAGCAAATCAATCATTTTTGTCATTTGCGAATAGATCAGTACTCTATGACCTTGTTCTTTTAGACGCCGTAAAAGACTATCCAGTACAGAAAGTTTGCCAGCATCTGTCACTAATGTTTGTTTATCTAAAATAATTTAATTTATATTTAATATTTACTAATTGATAGAATCATACATTATCAGTGTATATATTTGGTTAATATAATAAAATAATCTTGAATATACCTGGTACAATGATATGTGACCATCCATTAATAGGGGCACACGCGGACAATCCACCCTTCGGCTGATAACAAAACGTTGACATTGTTTGGCTAGCACGAATACCTAACTTTTCTTCAGAAAGTGCTCGTGCACAACCGAGCCAAAGTAATCTTTGACCAAACGGACCACCACATTCTTCGTGCCTCTTCCAGGCACAAGCTGCAGAACTATTACTGACATATAATTTTCGCGGACTAGCTTGAACCTGTAATTATAAAGTACAGTTTGAATATATTGTTCCTCGTTTCTGGATTGTTTCGTTGTTGCATTAGGCAAAATTAACCTTAGGATTTTTATCGCAAACAAAGGCAGGAATCGTTGTTTGTTGGCAATATCGCATTATAGGCTGCCGCGGATGATGAGGATGTTCAGGAACCAGAGCCAGTTTTGAATCTTCTGTTTGTTCCATTTTGCCAGTGGGCAATATCCTTTGTAACTAAATATTAAAACACATTACATCATATTCTGCAAATTTTTTAAATCTGTGTGCATGTATATTACGTAATGTAAAATGCACTTACTTTTAATAGTTGATTAGCTTTTTTACTACTACGTAGTATTCTGTGGGCGACAGTTTCCGGCATCGAATGTATCGTATGATTGGTATGTGTGTAGAAAGCCTCGCCTTCAATTATCTTGCTGGTAAAAAATATATCTTGTAATGTTGTTGACAAAGCGTCAAATTTTCCGGGCAAATAAAACATCTGATTTGTAGGTGTTCTCGATTTGTTATCGACGTTCCAATTTTCCCAGTATTGTACCATTCTTAATCTTCTTTCCATGAACGTCATCAAACATAATCTATAAATATAAAAGATTTAAGTTATTTACTAAAATTGAAATTAATGTACTGATTATTCTTTTAACAAATTCGATATTTGCATACCTAAATAAAGTACCAGCGATAAACGTCTTATTTAATTCCATCGGAGATAGATTAATAAATCTACTAAATGAAAATGTATTTTCGCACAAATCTTCGTTGCAATGAAGAGAACGGTGAATATATTCCGCGGCAAATATAAACAACCTATTATACAATAGATGATCTTTGGATGGTAATGCTAAATGCAAAAGTCCTTCATTGTATAGCAAAGCAGGCATATTATAAAATTCCGTATTCATAAAAAACGGTGATTTAGCGTCCCTACGTTCGAAGAGTTCTGGATGATTGCAGACCTGTAATTAATATGTTGTATTCGTTTTTAGAGAAACTGTATTAAAACGTATATTTAAAAATATATATTGAAACTATGAAAAACTATAATGTTGTAATAAGTTTTCTATGTTGTAATAAATTTATTATTATGTATATACATTGATATTAAAAAAGAATATTAGAAATACTTTTAATAGAAGTATATTACCTTTCGGAACTGCATGACTAGATTCATTAGATTGGAAGTAAAGTTTTTATCATTAGATGCAGTGTCTCCTCCGCCCACTGTATAATGCAGCAAATCCTCTATTCGAATTTTCTTTTTCAACGCTACAAATAAGAGAAATGTACCAAACGTTATTAATATCTAATCCATGAAAAAATAAAAAATCAAGATACCTGAATAAAGCAGCTTCTGACGAGTTGTGAGCGGACAATACACCATTACTTCAATTTTATCAGATAATTCATTTTCTACATCCTTTTTTATTCTTCGCAACATGAAAGGTTTCAAGATCATATGAAGCCTCGATAAATGTTCTGTAATATAAAATATATAACATGAACATTTTACATTTAAAACTATAAAATTAAAAATATACTCATTTCTCATTTAACATTGTAGTTAATGTAAAGTTATTCACTTTCATCTATTCCAGTTTTGTTCTCTGCATGGCTCTCGATATCTTTGGAAAACCACTCGTTAAATTCATCGTGTGAATCAAACAATGTAGGCATAATGAAATGTAGTAATGCCCATAATTCTGCCATACTATTTTGTATAGGAGTACCACTGAGCAATAATCTATTACGACAACTAAACCCCAATAACAATTTCCATCTCATACTGTCAAAATAATTAAAATATATTAATTAAATTATTAATATATAATATATTAATTAGAAAGATAGAAAGCTTATTATATAACTGTTATATAGTAACAAAAAACTAAAATTAAAATAATATACCTGCTTGTGCTTTTTATAGCTTGTGCTTCGTCCAAGATCATATACTGCCATTTTATTCTATTAAAATATTTATAATCCGTAATTACTAATTGATAACTTGTTATTACTACGTGGAAAGAAGCTTCCTTCGTATGCAAATCTTTAGTATCCCAAAATTGTCTGAGTATCTTGCGTTCTTGAGGATTACCCCAGTATGGAACTACTTTGAATACTGGTACAAATCTAGCCATTTCCTGCTGCCAGTTATGTAATGTTGAAGCCGGTGATATAATTAAAAATGGTCCCCAAACAGCTAAAATTAATTGCAAATTATATATTCAAGTTATTTCTTGCAGCAGCTTCAACAATGCATATAAAATATTACATTGTAATAATCAAGTTTAAATATTATAGATGCTTACAGTATCTTTCAGCAACGTGACATAAAAATGCTATGGATTGTACAGTTTTACCCAGTCCCATTTCATCAGCCAGTATTCCACTAATACCCTGTAAACAATTGACAAATTTAGAAGATAATATTTATACAATAAAGATATTTTATTCCTATATTTTAATCCTATAATGATGATGTACATATAGTTACAAACCTGATCATACAAATTTGCCAACCAATTCATTCCTTTTAATTGATAACCTTTCAGACTTCCTTTGAAAATTGAAGGTTGTGGGTGCTCCAGGTTTTCAGGTGTATCACTGAGACGTAACTCTTGAGATGCAGCAGCTGTATCAAACTGCTTGGTCCTGGCCTTTTCATTGTTAAACGCTTCAGTAGCATTTCTCTTTGCTTTATGTTTCATAATTTCACTGCACATTTAATAAGTATATGCTTTTACAGTTAAAATATACAAGATTAATTTCATTATTCATATGCGACAGCTATGAAAGTAATTAATTTTAGGACATACGTAAATAAAATTATATATTTAATTCAAGTACCTATCATAATCGTCGATACCAATAAGTCTAGGGTTCTTTTCTTCGTCTAATTGATTTAAGATCCTCAACTGTTCTTCTGCTGATGCTTTATCTATTTTTCGCGACATGAAATGAGCATACAATTCTGTTTGAGTAATAAGGAAATTTAATTTCCTTTGCTGGCGTTTTGCCTGAAAAAGAAGAGCAACATAAAAATTCGAAAAAATAAAAGTTAAAAACATATCTTTTTATATAATTTGATATTTTCTTACTTCAATAAGTTCTACATCCATTTTGCGCTGTTCTTCAGCTTCTTTTTCTAATCTTCTTCTAGTTTCTCGTTCGACTCGATCATAACGCTTCCAATAAGATTGCATTTCTCTTGTCAAGCGTTTTGCCCGCCAGATAGTTTCTTTCATATTTTTCTGTGACTGAATTATAGAGACAGAAATAAATAATATATTCAACTATATACATTATATATATATATAAAAGTCAAGTACACAACTCAAGTATTAACTTATACTCACTTGCATGGCTTTCTGCCTCCAATATTTCATACAATGCTGCGCTACTTTCTTACAACTTATTAGCATTTCTTTATGATTATTAGTTTTGGCCCTTTGTACTTTTCCTAATTCCTTTTTGGACATCATCACCCATATTTTTCTTCTTCTCATCGTCATCACTTCAACACTTTTAGTATTGTGTTTTTTTCTCCCTCTACCTCGAGGTTGATGACGCATTATAGCTTCTAACTCGGATTCATCTAATTCTTCTTCTCTGGGAATTGATTTATCCCATTCTCCATCCGGATATTGTCCTTTCTAAAAAGATAGCATTTTTTATAAAAAGAAAATATAGGACGCAAGTATCAATATAAATATAAAATTCGAACATACACGATGTTCCTCAGATGTAGAATGACGATTAATTTTTTCCTTCTTAATCTTCATGATTTTTTTATCTGGCTTTTTTTCTTTCTTTTTTTTATTTCCCACAATCAACTTTTGATGCTCTAAAAATCTATCATAATTCGATAATAAACCTGCACTATAATATTGATACTGTATATTCTGAAAATAATAATATTTTATAATATCCTATTAAATATTTATGAACATGTTTATTGTTAAACCATCATTATCCTTACTTCTGGTTTCTGATAAAAACGGCCTTGATATTTTTTCCGTAATATGTGAAACTTTAGCATATCTTGAAAATCCTCTTCTGTGATTTGGCTATCTGTATCAGAGCCCGATGCAGAACTGTCGGAGGAATCGCTTAAAAGAATATCTTGCAACCAACGTCTTTCTTCTCCTACAGCAGACATATTGTATAGCCTGAGCTTATTGATTCTCGCTTCTAAAAAAGTAAAATAAATGTTATAAGAACACATTAATTAGACTATTTGAATAAAATCAAAATCGACAATTAATACCAACCTTCTTTTCGAGTGGGTACACTGTCGAGATAAGCATCTGACCCATCAGAAGATTCCGACGAAACAGACTTGTCATCCTCACTAAAAAAACATTTGTATTATTACATATAATGTCAAGTTATGATATATTATTGATGTATTGTAAATTCGTATAGTAAGAATATATTTAACAAGTAATAAATATATTAGTACCTAGCTTGCTCTTGAAAGAGACTGTTCATCTGCTTTAAGAAAGGCTCCACATTCAGACTGCGTTCCAGTCTCTGCAGATGCAAAGGCGCAGCCATCTCAGCTTCCAGCTTCATCGTGTTTGCTCTATCAGACATTACCCGTCAATGAGAAGCCTGACAATCTGTAACGATGCACAAGCAATGAATGAAATAGCGAGACCGTGGTAATTTAGCAACTTTATTGATATAAAACCACTGACACAACACGAATCTAGAGTCTTTGGTAGCATGCAAAGATAAGTTTCTCAATAACGTTTGCGAACCAAAAATACTTGGCCAATTTACCAAGACACCGAATATACATGTAGCAACAAATATACACATTTCAGCAACGTAACGCGAGTTCTCCCTCCCAAAATGTGCAAACCCAGTGAAAATCGTGGAAAAGCGTTGCAGGCCGTGACGGTGACGCTCGTTGCACGAGGATACACGAGGGGGAGATATCGAGGCGATCTACCGGGACGGAAAAAGTGAAAACGTGCATATTCCCTGAGAGCGAACTACGGGCGAGCACTCGCCAGCTGAGCTGCCAGCGGTGCCCGCGGGGAATCGTCGCGTCTCCGGCAGCGGACAGCGCATATCACGGGCGTGGAACTGGCATGCGGGATCGTGCGCGATCTAATTTCATTATATAAGGCGAGTGACACGTCCGTCTCGGGAGCCTGGTGCGGTTATAAAATTCGGCCCGAATATCTCTCGGCGTACGGGCTTTCGCTTTCACCTTATTGTTTTGGTTATACCGCGGCCCCGCTTATCTCGCACGCGCGACAGGGCCTACCACCGCAGGGCGATCTCCTCTATTCACAGCGAAATCAGGCGCATGGGTCGGAGGGGAATACATGGTAGAAGGAAGCCTAGAGAACGCAGACATTTGGCGTGCCATTAAAGCGGGGCAGGGATAGGGCATCGTGCTCGCCACCATTTTTGTTTTCAGTAGGTGGCGCTGGCCGCGCGCGGCTCCCACGGCGGATCTCGTCTCTGGCTACTCCTCCCGGCCTCACCTACACCTGTGTGCGCACGTAAAATTTCGAATTACGGCCCAGATCTCCATCCGTTTTCTAGTATATGCCGCAATCGGGCAGTCGTCTCGCGCGAACGCGCGACTTTAGAAAGTTCACGTTACAGATTGCGGGAAAACGACTCGGCGAGTCTTCTCGGAGGAAGCATTGCGGGGAGCTTGGCTCTCCGCATCGACAAGCGCGCAGAAATTAATTTCAGATTTCTTCATTATCGCGAATTGACACAGAGATTATTTCTCCTTTGCGATTAATGCGATCGAATCATTGCGCGATGTTTTTTTTTCAAACGCGACTTTCATGCGTCACGCAAACTAACAAGTTTGATTTTTATTCCGGAACCGACTCAGCTAGTAGTTTATTTCTCTCTCTCTCTCTCTCTCTCTCTCTCTCTCTCTCTCTCTCTCTTAGAAAAAGAAAGATAAACTCTGAACTAGTGCAGCCGGTTCAGGAATAAAAAACGAAACTGATATATGATCTTTGCAAAAATCGCCTACATACTTCATGTAAAACTTTTAAAATTCAAAGACTGACGCAGCAAAATCTCGTTTACAGAAATGGCGTTTAAGAAGGTTTACCGTTAGACGATGTCTAGCTCGAGATGTACACGCGGCGTCATTAATGCCTAGCCATACTAACTGCACTTGTTCGGACTGTATCTTTCTCTTTCCACATGCTTCCACATTGGAAAGAAAAAGACACTTTCAACTAGTGCAGTTAGTATGACTGACTGTACATATCGCATTTATTTGATATTCCCTTGCAGGACGAATTACAATACGAGCTCGTACCTCGAAATGATTGAAAGGCAATACCCTTTTCCGCTTCCTCCACAAAACTCCGAGAATTTCCCGAGTTCGAATCGGCCGACTACGTGAGTCGCGCTTCCGCTCATGCGCGTCGCGCGCGTTCTAGCCTCGAACCCTCACCGGAAGTGCTGGCGATCGAGCGCCGAGATAACCTACTTTGTAGATAAACATTTTAAAATCGTTACGACGACGTGACAAAGCGTCTACGAGTCTTCCTTGATTTTATCGAGTCGAATCGGGTCGATCGATCGAGCCCGCAGATTTCTCGATAAATACGAACGATCCTCAAAGGCGAGAGGTGGGGAGAAGGCCTCGCGCGCCGAAATGCTCCGTCTCTCTCTTCCAAGGCGCGCGTTCTCGCGCGTCTCCGTCGCGCGATGGTGGGGGGAAAGGCGGGGCGCCTCGGGCGTCTGGCATCGAGGCCGCGCCTCGCGGCGGCCGTGCGCGCGGCCGTGCGAGCCCCGTTTTGTTTCCGTTGTTGCTACGAGGCTGCCTCGCCGTGCGGAGCGCCGTTCAGTGTCTCCCCCAGTCTCGCTGCTTCTGCGTCGCGTGACGGAGCGTGGGTTAGCGAGTACGTTCACAGGAGGTTATCACCAGCCGATTCACATTTTATTTCAGGTGAGTATGGACGGCCGGACGCTTTTGCGAATATATATATATCTCTCTCTCTCTCTCTCTCTCTCTCGATAGAGTCGCCGAGGACGCTCGCGGCCCTCACGAAACGCGCGAGATAGCTTCTCCGTTTTTCTTTTTACTCTACCCTCCTCCCCGCGCGTAAATGCGACGCAACGCGCGACGAAACGCGGACTCCTCTCGGCTCCCACGCTGCGGCGGTGCGACGACGCGACCGCGAGGAAGCGCAGGTAATCGGCGGAGCGTGCTCGGCCGCGCGCGCGCGCGCGTCCTTGTTTACGCTCTCCCGGGCGCGTCGCGGACGCATCGCGCACCGTTCCGCCGCGCGGCCATTGTTTCCTCCGTTGCGGCGCAGTTGACCGACCGTATCGATCGCGCGCACCCGATTCGGCCGGCGAGATCGGCCGGTGGCTTCCGGAAATTTCGACGCGGCGTCCCGCGTCCCCGCCGGCGTGACGCGACGGCGATTCCTTCTCTTTCTTTCTCTCGTCCCTGTCCTCCACCTTTTCCCTCCCCCCTCTCCCCGTCCCATTCGAGTCGGACGCGCATATGTAGAGGGATTTTCGTGCGATCGCAACTTCCGGAAAGCCTCCATTTCTTCGTTTCGTGGAGCATGCGAGCGCCTCGTTGCATTTAAAGAATTATACTTGTACATTAATGGACAAGGCAGTAGCGTGCGATAACATGTATGTCGAATAATGAATAGTGACGCGGTTGTTCGGTACTCCGCGATTAATCTTTGAGTTCCCGTATTCCTTGAAAGAGCAATTATAGAAACACCATTTTGTTTATTCGTAATAAAATAAAATAGCTTACGTTTTTTGACCGCCTCTCGGTTTGTAGAGCCTCTCTTTGGAAAAATAACGATTATCTTATGTTGTCATGTGATTAGACCGGCAGGTTCTGCAGGTAGCCTGTTATGTAAGGTGTTTTTATATTTTCCTTTAAGAATGAGCACTCGAGTATTCGTTGGTGGATTAACGTACCGGGTGAGAGAGCGCGACCTTGAGAAGTTCTTCCGGAAATATGGTAGAATCAAGGAGGTCGCTATGAAGAATGGATTTGCCTTTGTGGTAAGTCTAATGTGGTTCAATTGTTTTTTTTTTACAGTATGGTAGGGACAAGAGTCTATGTCGGTGGGCTTCCATACGGCACCAGGGAAAGAGACCTTGAGAGATTTTTCAGAGGCTACGGTCGTTTCCGTGATGTTCTCATCAAGAATGGTTATGGCTTTGTTGTAAGTATCCGTATTCAGCTGTAAATACCACTGAGTAACACTTTGCATCGCTCAATTTGGTCCTGTAATAACATCTTCCTGTAGCAACGTTTGTATTCCCGCCTCTCTTTGCAGCTGGTACTTTTTCGGAGTTGGTAAAATTTCTCAACTTTGCAGTTATTCTATAAATGCATTTATGCGCTCCAAATGTATTTGGAAATCTTTAAATTTGTAAATTTATTGAATGTTATATATAATATGTAGCGTAATACTTTATCCTTTGTCCAATATACTTTTCGTTCTGTTTTTTTTTTTTAACTATAAAACGAATTGACAAAAGCTTTTAAAAAGAGAATTTATTCTCAAAAGATAAGTAAAAATGAGTAAGATAAGAAAAGTTACTTGTCTCTTTATCACGATTTGGACCAAAGTGGGTAAGTGCAAAGTGTTAGGTTACAAATACAACTCGATAACCTGAGTTGACCTGACCTGAGCCCTGAGCACACTGGTACTGTGGCAGTTTAGTGGAGCTGTGTGTGCCGCTTATCATCGATTATTCTGCAAAAGCTTTGTAAGTTACGTATAACCGGGGAAGCTAAACCGTTTACCGTGGGCCATGTATTACCAGATAATTATAACAATAATTTGAAATTTTTTAAGCACTTACGGTAATGAAGATTATGCACTCTTATATACCTATATACTTGTAGTATTATTTAATATAATATACAATTTATTTATTAAGTCGAATAATGATATAGCCTACTTTAAAACTTTTGCAGGAAGCAAGAAAAAAGTTTCAAACAATTATATAATATATAATATATAAACAATTATGACAATTATTACATGAATAAATTATAAAGTCTCTTGTTATTATCAACATTATCTTCATTTAAATATTTTTATCACATATGAAGTTTATTTTTATGTATATTGTATACATTTCATGAATAATGCAGTGATATTTACAACTTAGCGTTACTGTAAAAGCTTTTTTAATTAATACATATTACATATAAATGCGTAGTACTATATGAGCGATATTTTCGCATGCGAGCAATTAAAATAATAAAGCTATATGTTATTTCTAGATAATAATGAAAAAAATTCTTTCTTTGTAGGAATTCGACGACTATAGGGATGCGGATGATGCTGTATACGAACTAAACGGGAAGGAACTTTTAGGAGAAAGGTAATACAACCAGATTTTACTTAATGTATGAAACATATATGTACTAGGCGGTTACATTAGGCGGAATGGTATAGGTAGCATGTTTGCATGATTGAATAGTTTTCATAACAATCCATTTAATATGTGGATTGTTATTCTGATTACATTAATGTTTGAACTTTATTATAATCATAATATTATTGGTACTGGGGGTTCTCTGTCTAAACTAAACAAGTTTTAATTCATTATGCTAACACACTAAGGGTGAGTTAATTTTATTATCGAAATTAACTAATGTTACATAATAGATGTCATTCGTTCCTACAAGTCTTTATGAATGTCACGTATCAAGTATTTATTCTATTAAAAATACATTCTGGTATTTCTTATAGAAAAATAAATTACAATAGTTTAACTCACATAATTATTTTTCATAAAATTGATGAAAATTACTTGTTGAAGCGTAATACATCGCAATATAGCTAATTTGTAATAGTTTATTTTCAGTGCGTTGTGCTGATACGATATTGAGCCATAAATATCTTCTGATTTACATAATAAATACTTTTTTCTATCTAATTGGCTAAATCCTAAATGACCTAATCCTAAATGGCTTAACTTTACTGATAATTAATGTTTGTAAGTTATTTAGGAAATTGAATCTTTTAGGATTTCTTAAAAATGTTGAATAATTAGAAATCGTTTAAAAAGGAAAAAAGGTATTTGTTACCTGCGAGTTATTTATGATCCAAACTCACAAATGTTCTCTTTTAGATCGACAATGTCTTGTTATCTTAAGTAAACAATTTATTATCAAATTATCTCTTGTTGCATCACGTGAGATTAGATTGTGAGAAGCAATAGCATTCGAATAACAAGAAAATCAAGTCTTACAATATTCAAAGTAATTTTATCTGGAAAATGTTTTTCTCCACACATGCTTTCCTCTTACTTTCTGTTTTTCTTTTGGGAATTTATGTAAGTGTGTCAATAATAATTAGTAGCTTTTACATGGAAAAAATAATAGTAGTTTTCAACTATAGAATAAATGTTGTAAAAATGCTGACAAAAATGCGGTGGCAGTATTCTTAACGCTCTAATCGCTCTAATTGTATATTTCAACCTGTACCAGTAATATTATTCGCTGTTGCTTCTATTTGATTAAAGACAAATGTACAGTGCACAATTATCTGTTCGCATTTAACGGGAAATCCGTTAATGCCTTTAATTTTGCATCTATAGTAAACGGCGTCTGTCCTCCAAATTAACGATTGGACATTTAGCGAGATAAAATACGTCTTAAATGACTTACCGCCATTTTGAACTACTTCCATCAATTCCCCGAGTAGAAAAAGTTCTTGCAATGATATATCTTCGTCTGGAGAAATGTTATATTGCTTCTTTTTTGCCGAAAAATTTGGCACATATGCTTTTTCATAAATTCATCCTGTGATCCTGTACAAGTCATCATAAGCAAGAAAAAAAGAAAGAGGATTTAGATATATTACAAGGATCACGGATATAATTATGAAAAAGCTGATGGATGTGGTGAGAAAAAAATTAATTCGGTGATAAGTAGCATCGTGTAAGGAAGGCAGTTTAGACTGTAAGGAACGAGAACGATCGTGAAAGAGAGAAAGAGTGAGAGCGAGAGAGAGAGAGAGAGAGAGCGCGCGAAAGAGAGAGATAGGGGGAAAGAAAAAGAGAGAGAGGGGACAGCGCCTCGGACGAAACCGGACGATAGAGATTCTGAAAGAGAGAGAGAGGGACGGATGATATTTGATCGGATTTCGCGGAGAAAGGAGACTGAGGAATGGAAAGAAAAAGAAGGAAGGAAGGAAGAAGCAGCTTTAGAGAGTAAGAATTAGTCGTGGACTTAGGCGGGGTTTTGTTGGGTGTGTTTCAGAGTGGCGGTGGAGATAGCACGGGGTGTTTCAGGGAGGCGAGGCGACCGTGGCTACGGACGCTCACGCTCCTGGAGAGACAAGTAAGCATATCCAATGTGTCTTGTTACAGAATTACTGTAGAGAGGGCCCGGGGGACACCTAGGGGTAGTGACCAGTGGCGCTATGGTGACTCCCGTGGTGGTTATGGGGACTCGAGGCGATCTGCGTAAGACACGCTATCCTTTTTTTTATTTTATCAGAGCGATCATTATCCCCTCCTCCCCTGCAGGCTGCCGGCTCGGGATGTGCGAAATCCAAACGATGTATCAATTTACTTCCCTTGTTTGTTCGAACATCTTTTTCTTGTGTATAAATTTTGTTTTCCTTTGTTTCTCTTTTTTAATTTGCTTTTCGTTTACGTTTGTTAATACTGTCTCTCGGGGATTTTTTTTTTAATTGCCGCGTAATCGATTTCGCACATCGTCCGCACAGGGAAGAACGTAACCTTGGATATTGATAAGCTCTAGCGTAGAGAGGGCGTAGAGACGAATGATAAACCACGCGTTTGCAAACTTCTCTTGCCTTTGCGCATATAAAAATAATACGTTTAATTAAAGAATCGAAGTATTTTCTGAATTGGTTGTCTTGGATTTGACTACTCTCCCGAGTACGTCGAATTGTCAAAGTTTTTACCGGGATGAAAAAGTGATAGCAAGATAACGCCTAGCGATACCCTCCCAAACATTATGTTTATTGCTGGTAGTTGAACGAGATGAACCGAATGTAATTGGCGACTAATAGATGTGTGGTATTATGTTTGTTACAGCCGAGACGATATGCGGCACGACAGGTACGCTATTGCTGCATTTTGAATAGATTTGATTCGATTGGAACAGGTGATTGATTGTGTGCCTGAGCAATGAGTGCAGATCTGTAGTTATTTGCTGAAGGTTTAACCGACGATCCGTTATTTCTGTTCACATGACATCCCTTTTTGCAGAGATAGTGTGAACAGAAACACGAGGACTGCATCTAGCTACAAGCAATCATTGCCCAGGTACATACATCCAATGTTACGCTCTAACGATTACACCTTAACTTACACAAACTTTACTGTTGCAAGTGTCTTGAATTATATCATTATTACGTTCTTTATACCATACTTTCATTCGCTATATTAACGTAAAGTCAGGTCCAAGACAAACCTGCTTGCTCTAGAGACATACATGTAGATAATAGCCAGTATTTTTCCCATTGTAGATACGGACCACCGACACGCACCGAGTACCGCCTGACCGTGGAAAATTTATCAAGCCGTGTTAGTTGGCAGGTAAGTGATACACGCATCTTGCTTTTCTTTCTCTTGCATTTTTTACCGATACTTACCTTCGTTGGCTTGATTACTATTCGCGATTCCAGAGAAAAA
The DNA here is from genome assembly GCA_928718305.1 of Tetramorium bicarinatum. Lineage (NCBI taxonomy): Eukaryota > Metazoa > Arthropoda > Insecta > Hymenoptera > Formicidae > Tetramorium > Tetramorium bicarinatum. The sequence goes on from OV788325.1 coordinate 14,082,128, forward strand.
AAAAACGTTGCACTGCTTTATATGGGTTTTTTCGAATTTGTATATCACTCCGAATCTCTCTAAGTTTTGCCGAGTTTTTCCGCAGTCTGTTTCTACCAAATTCCACGCGTGTCGATGTATAACATTTCTTTCTTTTGTTCTTCAATTGTCTTTCGTCTCATTTTACGTTTATTTACTCAGAAAAGAAAGCCCTATTTTGGAATGTAGAAAGATGTAAGATTTTGATCAAGTAAGTCTGTGGCAAAAATTGAAATCAGATTTTCATATACATGTGCAAAAGACATTTTCCATGAAAAGGGAAAAGACGAGAGAAACAAGAGGAAGAGAATGAAAAGCTGTATAGATGACAAAGATAATAGAATTGACGCATAAGACGTGCGAGAGATGCATGACGTATCACACTATACCTGACACAAGGACAAGCATGCACGAAGGAACTCGGAGTAACAACACGTGGCCCGTGATGAAACGAACGCAGCCAGATTGGACAGAGATATTCACAGCGGACGCCGTGGACGCGAAGAGCTGTAAAGCGGAAGAAACGGAGGAACGAATACGAAGGATGGAGACGATAGACCGAGACAGAGCGATGCAGATGAATGCAAACGATATGTGGGAAATACCAGGACGCATAATAGACGCTTTTCAAACCAGAAAAAGGCATTTTTTAAAAAACCGTCATACTAACGAAATTCGAAATGAAGACTGCACGTGAACCAAGTCTTACTTGATCAATTTACATTGTGTATATTCGTATATTACATATATAATCTCTATAAAAGTATATATTTTTTCTATATCTATCGTTGCACTTTTTCGATGATTGGTTATTTGAATGAAAAAAAGATATATTCTCTCGATCGAGTCTTGATTGTTCTCGACGTTACTTTTTCAATTTATTATTTCATTTACGTTCGGCCAACAGTTTGAGAAAAAACGAAATAAACTTGATGTTCTTTCCGAAGAGCCATATCCTCTTCGCCGAGGAGGGGTGACCGGTAGGGCCAATAGACTGATGATGTGCGATGATAGAGATGACGATGCACGCGATGGGCCCGCCTTGAGGTCAAGTGGCACCAGGTTGGTTTCTGAGGTGTCCCGGGTGACAGAGAGAGCCGCGTGGCACTGGGATGTACACCTACCACCACCTATCTACCATCATATCTACTACTCGCGCGCAGTAATACGTGGTGAATCCCGTGGTGAAATCCCAGTGAATAGGGTTATCGTGCGTACGTCGATCCTCTTCATCGTGATCACTGGGGAACAAAAAGAGAGAGAGAGAGAGAGAAAGAGAGAGAGAGAGCGAGACCCAACCGCCGCTATCTACTTTATCTGGGAAACAAACATTTGTTTACGTAAACAACCTTCACCATCAGTATATATATATCATCACTCTTCCTATTACTATAAACCGACATGGTCATAATTCAGTACTTTCACCATTGACCATCATTACAACCACCACCATCACATCAACCACTCCACTGTGACTGTCATTGCTACTGGTACGCAACCTAGCCATCTAATAAGTCAGGCAACGGCCACACCCATGAGGGCATACGCGGGCCGAAACCCGAACCATCCGCGACTACGCCACACAGATCCGTTCGACCCGACCGAGCGCCGTGTGTCTGGCCTTTCTCTCTGTCCGTAAGCAAGGTGGTGCCTGGGCCCAAGGTAAATGCGTCACCTTAACCGAGTGTACTCTTAGATATACACATATATATCTATTATAACTACACACTCTTGAACGTGGTCTTGTTCACATATGTATACTATATTATATATAATTATTATATATTATCTTATCTATACACCTCTCATTACTTAATATTACTGTGCACCATAGCTCAGCGTACATCGAACCGTTGAGACGTTTTACGAAGCTCGGAGCTGTGCACGCGCAACTAGATGCGATACCGGAGATAGGGAAATACCACTCTAGTGATATATTCATGTGCTCGAAATTAGAAATTCCTACTTGTCAGTCAAATCAATCTTGTGTCTTTGCATATACTTTAACATCTTTCAGGATCTTTGTTCTTCACGACGAATATCTTTGCAATGTATACGTTTCGTACATTTACAAAATTCTTCGTTCGGATAGCGAAAGACCAACTTTTCTTTATGCAAAACAATTTACATCATTACACTATATATTTTGAATGTAGCAAGCGAGAAATGATATTTCAGAGGAAATTCATCCAGCGACAGAAATATATCCTCGGCAATGGCATGCGTGAGCGTTCTGATTTTCCTTTTCTTTTTCTTTTTTTATTACATGGAAAACACTTGCACTTGGACCTTGAGAGACACCAGCACAAATCTCAAAAAGGCCGCCTTGGTATCCCGCAGATACGGAGGCGTCTGCGCTCTCTCGTACTCACCGTGTAAAACGACGGGCATATAGGCACATCTGTCTACTGTCTACCTAGTACCACAACACTTAAAGCCGTACCTGGTTCCCACAGAGAGTGAGAGAGAGACATATAAGTATATCTCCCAGCGATGAATGAACGCAAACGGACCACTAGACAATATCCATCTTCACTTGCTGATATCCCTCATGAGGAATGACGGTGAAGCATTAGACTAGATCATGGAAGAAACAACAGGAAGAGAACGGATAATATGGAAGAGACATCATGCTTACAATATAGAGTAATCTTGCAACAATGAAAGAAGAGATTCACGAAAGTGTGATACGGGAGAAGACTTATCGACCGATTTGCTCTGCTTTCATTTTTAGCGAGAGATTAATATATTTTTCATCTTTTTGCCAGTTCTTCATATTTTCCAAATTTGCTTTTTCTATTTTATTGCATTGTAGAATGCATTCTGATAGCTTTTGGAACTACTGCTAAGTAATTATTAAGTATATATAATGTTAATTTTTTATTTTTACTATATTTATTTTAGCGATTCTTTCTTTTGTTTTTTTTTCCTTCTTTTGTTAACCATATAATTCTTTCCAAAGAATTATATATGTTACTTAAAACAGTATTTAAATTTAAATATATTAAATTAAAATATATTAATTGCATTTATACTAATATTTTTTATCACATGTTATAGATATTATCCTAAAGAAATATTTATTACTTCTGTAATTATATTGTGAGCCGTTCTGCAAAAATAAGGACATACTTTTTTCCAAAAATATTGATTTGTATAAATGTTGTATTACATAAAGTATGTCTTATTCTGCAGGACGGAGTTGTGTATATATATATGTATAAAATTATAATTACGTTTGTTTTGAAAATTGAATTGCATAAAAAGAAAGGTTGCGTCGATAAGCAGATACTAAATTCGAGCACGCAATTCGTAACGGTCTCGACACTGAAGACGCGAGCAGATGTAGTCATCATATTTTGCTTATCTCTTTCTCTAGTCAAATAGACCCAGGTTACCTCCCGCAAGAAATTGAAATAAAATATAACATATGAGTGCACAGGATATATTTTAACCTGCGCGATACATCAGACTAGGAACACAGTATAGTAAACTTCAGCTACTAATTCTAAATCTATTTGCATACTTATGCAGATCAGTATAGGAAAACGTATTAATTTTGGTTCTTGTGTGATGTTCAGGATTTGAAGGATTACATGAGACAAGCTGGAGAGGTGACTTATGCTGATGCTCATAAGCAACGTAGGAACGAAGGGTGAGTGACAATTATTAATTACAGAAATGATAAGTAAAACAAGTTATTCTATATTAATCATGAAAGAGACATTTGAAAGAGATTACTGCGGAAACATTAAAAATCTGCATATTTGCACATTGTCTTTGTATATCAATGTACAGATCTAACGATCCAAATTTGTAATGTTGCAGAGTTGTCGAATTCGCGACATACTCCGATTTGAAGAACGCTATCGATAAATTAGATGACACAGAACTGAACGGTCGCAGGATTAGACTCATCGAGGACAAGAGACGCGGCCGTCGTTCAAGATCTTCTAGTTCGAGATCGCGTTCCCGATCTCGATCTCGATCGCGTCGTCGGTCGCGTTCCCGTTCAAGGTATAATCGTCGTTCTCGATCCCGATCAAGGTACTGTCGAGGCGATATTACGCCACCTGTTATGTTTTCTATTATAATTTATTTTGATCTAGGTACGACCACTTGTAATTTGTTCAAAAATCTTACAAAGCGATTGATTTATTATTCTTATCAATTTTGAATTACATTCTTGCCATTGTTCTTGCCATTTTTTTTAATTTTCTTGTTAAAATAATTTATCTTCCTTCATTTTTTGTAAATTGACTATAAATTCCTTTCTAAATTTTTTTATTTGATTGTGAGATCAGTCAGAGTTTTGCCCTTTGCCAAAATTCCTCGCCTTACGAAATGGTTTGCGATGATTTCGGAAACCGTTTGAAAGCATTAAATATATCTTATTGCTGTTTTTTTTTTTATTGTAATACAGAAGCCGCCGCAGTTCTCGTAGCCATAGCCGTCGTAGCACCCGTTCCAAGTCAAGAGCACACTCCAAGTCCAAGTCCAAGTCTAAATCTAAATCTCCTGAGCGTAGTCGTTCACGCTCAAAATCCAAGTAAGTATCTTTTCAAGATTGTTCTACGTTTGTTCCATCAGCTGTTTATTCCTGTTTATTAAAAATATATATATATTTATTTTACTTATTTTATTTTTTTCTTGCGCAGTTAGTCATCACAGTCAATACACTCTCATTCCCATTTATTATTGGCATTGTTTTTGGGCTGGCTACGTGCCTTGAGCTCTCACGCTTAATCACGCTTTATACGCGTCACCTATTCACCGTGCGCGCGCTTGGAAAACGACAAAAGAAAGAAAGCGAGTTTCTTTGTATTTCGTAAACTTTCTCTACTTTCGTATCCCTTTCATTTTGAACTATAATTTTGCAGATCAAGAGACCGCTCAAAGTCGAAATCTAAGTCAAAGTCCAAATCCAGATCTCGTTCTAGGTCCAAGGCTGAGAGGTCAAAGTCCAGGTCGCAGTCCAAATCCAAAGCCAAGTCTCCCTCAAAGTGAGTCCTCTCGCTGGCCTTTTCTTTAATCGATACATAATCGGCGCAAGAAAAAATTTCCTTGATGGCACATGTAATAAATGTCGCAAATGTTCCTCCTTTCAGGGATAGGTCGAGTCGCGAGCGTTCCAGAGGTGACAGATCCCGATCCCGATCGGGAAGCAAACACAGCAAGAGCCGTAGCCGCTCTCGTTCGCCTATGAATGGAGACAAATCGCCGGAAAGCAACAAACAGAAAGCCGACTAAGTAAAGATATAAAAAAAAAAGAATCCGCAACCCACTATTTTTTCTTTTTTTCTTTCACCATTTTTTATATCGAACCGAACTTAAAAAAATCAATATCTTGTATCTTTTTCGATCATTAATCGTAACAATAAGGTTTTAAACTTGTACATTTAACCTTCATCGAAGCTCTACTTATCATCTCGACTTGATACACCTTGAATTGTCTACGATCTACGGGTTTCTTTTTAAAAAATCAAATCTTGTTGATGATTTGTGGCAACTTGTGATTTAATTTCTTAAATCATAGCCACTTTTTTTCATTTTCTATTTCTCTTTTTTTTTAGGTATCAATTTAGGTTTAGCGATACACATCATTCAAGTTAATTAATTCGCGCATTTAGATAAGATGTTCTTTATAATTCATACGTCTGAGAATACAAATTTTCAATGTATCGCCGTATAATGATACGAGTTCCCTTATAATGGCTTTTTGTATATATTCCTAACGGTTACATTACACTAAGAAAGTATGTGATGTGTATTAAATTTAGCGGTAAGAGGTATTTCAACTGTCAATAAAAGTTCATGTCAATGCAGATCGATATTTCATATTTGAATCGTTCCCAGTACCACTATTTAAATATCCCTAAATACTTTTTAATTGTATATTTCTGAATTTCATGTTAGTATATTATAAGCAATTCGTTACACAACACACACACAAAATAATAAAAGAGACAAATTATTGAAACCATTATAATTTCGAAAAGTACAATTCATGAAAACAATCGCAATTATGTTGGACTTGTTCGAATTAACGTAAAAATTGTCATGCACCGAATGTTAGCAAATCTGAAGGAAAAAAAAACCAGTGAAATATCGCATCCCGTTATTTTGGGCTCTTGGCTAAAACCTAACGTCGAGCGAACATATGACGCGCAGATGGGGCCCGCATGAGTCTGATGACTCACTGACGCATGTCAACCCCTGATATTCTCGTCTCTTTCCTTCCACCCCCTTCCCAGCGCGTCGAGAATAAATTATTATCGCGAAACGGTTGTTCAGCTGGAGAACGAGAGAGAAACGAGGGGGAGGACACGAGACGACCGACACGGCGACGTAAAAAGATCGTCGTTGAAGGGAAGAGGTCGCGCCGTCGTTCAATGTCAGATTCGCGGCGCCGGCGGTGCATCGAACGTGAATTCCCAGTCGTCGAGGGTGAGTCAGTTACGGGTTACCCCTCTGCATGACGGTCAAGGAGACGATCGGAAGAAACGCGTAGAAAGGGAAACGCGATTAATTGGTCGCGATCGGGGAGGTAGGAGCTAAGCGTCGATTGGCCCCGATTCGAGAGCGGGGGGATCCCAATTCAGGAATGAGATGTGCACTCGCAAGACCTACAATGCCATATGTTGGGTTGCGAAAGAAACGAAATGATTTATACCTGAAATTATCATAAATATGATATAATTATCATAATATTCTTTTGCTGTATACAGATTGAAAAATTGATTCTAAATTACCGAATACCATTCAGCTTGTTTCATTTCTTGTTTACATGTTACGAATAATATAAGTAAACCAAAAGATTTCTCTTCGTGTATGCTCTATCACAATTAATTATTTAAATTACTAAAAATTGTCCAACTACTTCAAAGTATGTTTCCGGCATCGAGAGGTTCTACTGGCATTTCATTGAACCCTTTTCTGCGCCGATCCTGGCGAGAGGGGCCTGTCGCCCCGAGAGGGGAGACCACGGGTAGAGGGGGATGAACGATGGGCGCTGCTTGACGCTGTTACCTGACGGTGTTACGTGCTGCAGAAGCACTAACCGGTCAGTCAGTGTATCGTCTCGTTCCTGCCTTTGAACAACGTTCTCCTGCTGTTCGACAGTGCCCGCGCCTGCCTGCGCCCTAGAAACTCGCACGCGTCAATTGACAGGTCAGTGCACCCTCTGCCGCGGTTTCTCCACAGCAATGTGCGTTCAATGGCGGATTAAAGGCGAGCCCTCAGAACGAATCGGTCCTCAAACTGTAAATATCTCCAGACATTCCCCAAAGACGTTACGAACATCTCCTGGATTCCTGTGTGCTTTTAATGAAGTTCAACTCGCCCAGCTTTCCAAAGAGATTCGCAGGAAAGCGAGCGTTTTCTTCCTCCTTCTTCCGTCCTTTCTTTCGCATATTAATTTGCGAAAGAGAGAAAGGATTGACTTTAGACTGGCGTGAGAATCTCTACGGTCGAGCGTTGAGGACTCCGTGCTCGATGATGCTTCCTTTTGCGTAAGAAGCGGCGAAACGTTCGGCGACCGGTTCTTCACTCGCGAAATACATCGGCTGGGAGCCCCGATGAAGTTAACGAGTGATTTTTTTTTTTTCCAAAAATGATAGTGGCCTGGAAATAAAATTCCAATTTCGTGAGTCGATGGAATGACCAGCGTATAAGTCGGCGTTATCACGATCCCCGGCGTTACGATTCCTGATAGCTACATACGTGTTAACTTATCTGAGTAACAGTGTGTCCTTCGTAACAGCGCCTACAAACTTCGTTATAATTATCATCGAGTTCGCGCTTCGATATAAACACGCGGCATTGAGCCGTTCATGTTTGTTCACAATCGTGAATGCGATATTTCGGTGTAAGCTCCATTTTGCCAGTAGCGTGAGAAGTAGAATTCAATTGGCACTCTGTAAGTACGAGATCTCTATGATGATAGGAATATTATCTGGATTTTCTATGACTATAATGCGTATAATAAATAAATTGCATACCTCCGAAATTGCGTGTCTCCACCGGCCGGGCCATCGGGCACCGAGATATCGATCGGTCTTTCGACGCGATCGAAAATGGACCCGGGGTGTGGTCGAAAGGCGTCTTTCTTTCCAGAAGAAAACAACGTTTTCCTGTTCCTTCATTTCCGTAATTGAGCGGTGGCATCGCGAATTAATGACGTTCTTCGCGGAATGTGACGAAGAATCGGACGAAATGGGACTGAGTCATTTACCGTTTTAATAATGCTTACTTCATCATAATGTGCTATATATCGTTACGATATCTATTACCGTACATTTTCCTAAAATTACAATATCATAAAGTGCTTATTGTTAAAATGTGGATGTATTAGACCTTTTATCGCTCACCGACAAGGATTCTTTTTTTGATATGCTTGTTACTGGTGATATCTTATACGTACCATATAATATCTTACTGCAATTATGCATATGCATGAGGATAAGATTAACGAACGCGAATTAATGAGCCCGAATTAATGAGTGGACTGTGTAGTGCGAATTCATAGAATTTTCGATCGGAGCAATTTGAAACGCTCCGAAAGAGCGAGCATGGAAAATTCTAAGGATATTACTTTCCAAATGTGTACTTACGCAAACGTAAATGTCAAATGCAAAATTAGACAGCTCATTAAAGTTTATTCATCGATTACTCTTTCGTTTCGTGTAATTATATAATTCTTACAATTCATGTAATTATTTCACGCGTCTCATTATTTTTCTTTATTGTCTTAATTATCTTTACCATTATTTTTTGCATTTCATATATTTTCCATTTATTCTAAGAGATTTTTTTCAAAATAACAATTTAGCTTTTAATATCTAATTTGACGTGAATTGCTAATTAAATTTGATCGCTCTTTCGAAGCGAGGCGAATCGTTTCAATCCTGGAAAGCCTGTCAGGGAGAACTTTCTTGCTCCGTATACAGACGAACTGCGTGAGGCAACAGGATGGGGATAAGGGCGTGGTTTTGACAGATGCATACAACGCATGCATATGCATCTTCCTCTCATCGTTGTCGTCATCGGTCCAGCATTCGTTTTCCTAGCTTATGTATCGCACATTCGGCGTTGATCTTTTACAATCGTAGAACAATTTCTGAAAATAAAGTTGAACATTAATTACCTTATTTGAACTTTATGATAATGAAACTTTACGAATATTAGATACCGTGCAATTGTCAATGAATCATTATGCAATCTTCACGTTTTAATATCTCAGATTTTTTAATTTCAAGAAAATTCACAGCTAGAAATTACTGATTTATTCTTTGTTTGTCGTAGCATCGAACTCGATCGCGATAATTTCCCCGCGTTTCGTGTTTTCCTAGGGAGAATCGTCGGGCGTCTTATTTGCATTTTATCATGTCCCGAGCGCGTTTCAAGGCGAACGAGAGGGGCTTCTGTATAAGCGCAACTCCGCCGTCGCGAATCGCGCTCGCAATTGCGTTTACCCGGCTCGGCTCGCTCGCGATTAGCGTCTCCGAGCTCGCGAGACCGTTTCTGGCTCGCACGAACAGAGCGGCGTTACCAGGCGAACGTACACCCGAGATGTTCTCTTACATCTCGCCACGTCAGCCGGACAATACCTTCGTTTTCCTGCGAGTTATGCATGGGATTCACATTTACGGATAGTGGCGGCCTTATTTCTCCTTCAGTTCATTTCGCGTCCGTTTGTAATTAGACGGATAGAAAGCGTATTCTAACATCGTGAATGGAGCATCATCTCGGCTCGGCCGGCTTTGAAATTCAAATTCGTATTGAATGCGCCTGTTTCCGACCTGGAACGATAAAACATTTCATTCGATTCGAATGCGAGAACCCGAGAGGGGAGAAGAAACGACGGGAATAACGATCTCAGTGATATTATTACGGCGATCATCCCCGCGAGCCGGCGAAGGACGCGACTCGCCGGCCGGCCTGCGAGGGAAACCGCCCTCTTACCCATGACCATGAAAACCGGGATGCGCCGAGCGGCGCCGGAGTTCACGGACCCCGCTCACACTCTCCTCTCCGGAGGACGATGCCGGCAATGCCAATCGATGAAACCGTCTGCCGCGGCAGCCGCTCCCCCGACGCGGCGCAACCTCGCCGCGCTGGGCCTCCCCCGTCCGTTGCATCCGTGTATGCGGGGTGTGTATGTACGTGCACGGCGTTTGCGCCCTACCCATTCATGCGCCGCGAATATAAGTTCCCTCCCCGCGCGCACGTGTGTGTCAATATTAGCACGCCGCGCCGTTGCGCTATCGCGGAGCGGAAGGCTCGCCTTCCGGCGATCATCGAATCAGATCTGATTAAGCGGCGCTCCTGGGACTGTATCGCTTTACACGAATAGCATGCGTTGCATCGCGATATAGAAGAGCGTTTTAGAAGCGAGACCGATTGGAGAGAGAAGGTAGCGAATATCGATGAACTTGGAGATTAGTGCTCTGAATCTAAAATAAAATACAAGTTATTTATATTTGTAAAAATAGACATAAATTAAACTCTCGAGAGAGACATGTGATACTTACGGTGATCATATTTCTCTTTCTCTCTTTGAGAAAAATAAAGGACACTGCCTAGGTGGCTAGTAGGTCTCTTCTTCCACAGACAAGTGCAATATATTTATATGAAAAAAAATTAAAATTTTGTAAATTAAAACAATTACATATAAAAAAAAAGAAACATATCTTAAATATATTGACAATAAGGCGATAAAGACTGAAATATAGGACATTTTATAGGACTTTTAAAAAATAAAAGACAAAAGTGAGTTTTTAAGAGAAAAATAAATCTAAAAGACACAGATCTAAAATGAAGGCCTGTCCTCTGTAATACATGACGAATGGTCACCGTAGTACTCCATGTTGAAAAACTTTGTCGATTTTATTACCTTCGTGGTGGATGGGTTTCCGAGTAAACATTAGCAAACAACGAGCCGATCCAGGAAGGTCTTAATTGACTCCGCATAAACGCCGGTAATGAACGCGCACCGAGGAAGCTGCGGTGCGAGTTAACGAGCCTGTTTCTAAATCGTGGCTTCGCGCACGGTGCCATAATCGTATGAGGATAAGGGGAGAGGGTGGAAGGGACGAGTCGACCAAAGTTGGCGCTCACAGTGACACTTGGTGCATACGTTCAGGCGCCAGGGGTGATAATCCCGACGCGTGAAGTTACGAGATCTCGCGTGTCTATTGGACGGGAGATTCATAACGATATTTTTATTGGCCACCTTGATTGACGAACGTTATCCCTTTCAGGGACAGTGATTCATGCCTGCGTTTCTTTTTAAATTCTAATACTGCCGGCGAAGAAACAACGAATCGTGATACTTTATCTTAATCGTGATTTTATCTCGCTCTTTCCCTTCCTTTAATTAGATTCCAATCGAATAAAATATATAATGAAAAATTAAATTATTTGTTTCGTATTTCAACAATTATTTAGTTCCTTTTTCAATTCTAATATAATTTTGTCGAAATAACAAAGAAATAACGAATCATACTTTCATATTTTCGATTTTATCTCATTCTTTCCTTCCTTTAATTAAATTTAGGCCGGTATTTCACAGTCAGTTTTTATTTCAAGGCCATCTTGAGTAATGTCTTAAGATGGCTAATACGGCTCTGTGATTGGTTTAGAATATTTTAAAACTGTACTTAAGATGATCTTAAACATAAAAACTGCCTATGGCCGGTTGACTTTTTCTAGGGAATAACTTCTTAAAGTTAGAAACGATTTAATTTTTCATTATATTTTAATCGATTTAAGGCCGGTATTCATAGTCACTTCTTACATTTAAAATCATCTTAAGTGCAGTCCTTAGATGTTCTAAACCATTCACAGAGCCGCATCATAAGACATTATTTAAGACGGTTTTGAAATAAGAACTGACTATAAATACTGGCCTTAAGGACGTTCTCTCAATCTTATTACTTAAAAATCACTTTTCTTAGAATGTCCTTGAAATTTACACCATACGTTAATTTAAAGGTCCTCTATACGTGGCCAAAAGCGCAACATTCATTGCGGGGTTAAATTTTGAGATATTCGACCTCCAAATTTCAATTTTTAACATAGGATCCATATGATATTGAAATTTTGAGATTGAATATCTCAAATTTTAACTCCGCAATAAATGTTGCGCTTTTGGCCACGTATAGAGGACCTTTAAATTGACGTATGGTGTAAATTTCAAGGACATTCTAAGAAAAGTGATTTTTTAAGTAATAAGGTTGAGAGAACGTCCTTGAATCGAGTAAAATATAATGAAAAATTAAATCGTTTCTAACTTCAAGAAATTATTCCCTAGCTAGAAGAAGTTAATTTCGCGCAACTTCACACCGTTGCGGGATCACTCCTATCTAATCCCCGCGTCTCTCGTTAATGTTTGCCAGGAATTTTGCCTTTGAATTTTAGCCTGAGAGACGCCTCCGTGGGAGTCGAGGATCCCGTTGAGCCGAGGAATTTCAAGTAAGCGTCACGCGCGCGTAATCGGCCGTTCTAACATGCTTTTTCAATCTGTCCTGGCAAAAGTGTTTCAGCTTGGGAGACCTGGGGAACCCTCCTGGTCTTTCAGCCCTCCGGTCTTTCGCTCGTGATTGCGGAAATCGTCTTGCTGGAGCGAGAGCCAACATCGGGACGTCCGCGATTCGGACGATCTTTATACAATACGGTCTCTCGGGCCTATATACGTCCCTGGTATGTACGCGCCACCGCTCGATACGATACGCGCGTCCAGGGTTCGTTAGCCGTCACGGTCGCACGGAAGAGAGCTGGAAAGAGAGAGAAAGAGAAAAAGGGGAGAGAAAGAGGATCGCGGTTGCTCGACGGTCGCCGTCGCTCGGCAAAGCGTTTCTCTAGCTAACAAATACAAATGCAGCCGGCGGCTTCACGTGGGCATTGTACGAGCGCGTAGGTGTTCGCCGCTCTCCGGAGCCTACACCGCCGCCGATCGATACAGGCCCGTTGCACGGCCGTTACACGTGTGGACGCGTGGCGCGTGAGAGACGGGGGAGAGGGGGAGAGAGCCCGGTAGCGCAGGGCCCAGCATTAAACGCGGATTGCCCAAGTTAATTGGCGGCCAGAGCGGACTCGTTAGCCAGCGACCGTAGGATTCTCGGTTCCGGGCGAAACGCCGAGCCTACGACAATGCAATCTGGTCCTGGTCGCGATGGAGTCGCGAGGAACCGCCTCGGCCGACCGTCCGGCGGAGCCGCGATTTCCATGGCTTTGGGGCGAATTTAGGGCCGATCGCGATGACGGCGCCGTTCCTCGACACGCTCGACTTAGCCACTTGCTATCGCTTCCAACTCCAGAGGCCATAGAGCGATGGAGAAATACTAGAAATGTTAATCCGGATTCTTGAGCCAGCTGTTGCGAGGTAAGCTGAATGAACAGCCCAGTCGACACAGAGCATCAGTTATTGCATTATATCTATGTTATGATTTCATTCAATAATATAAATGTAATACAAAGAAATATAATGTGTTATATTACATTGTTAAGTGCGAAATTGTAACATACAGATGTAACGTAACTGTCTCGCGTCACGAGATAAATGATCCTTAATTGATAAAAATCGATACAGATTCCACGTAACGTGATTTAATATTGCAGGAAGGGTCCTGAGTTCAAATTCCCTCCTCCTGGCTCCTCATTCCGTGTATATCCCATTTTTCGAACGCCTACTGATTGGAAATCGATTCCTCTTCTGGTGGAGAACTGGACTTCCGTAATCAGTAGGAAGGAGGAGGCACAATGGACCTACTGAGTGCCAGAGGCGGGCTTCATTGAGAACCGACGCCACCCTCTTAGCATTATTATTATTACTAATTAGTTTTGATTATAAGGATCGCTTACGCTCGTCGCGCATTGGCAAGAAAATTACGAGGTGCTTTAAGGCCGACAAGAAGCGTCGTAATACGACGACCGTTAGTTCCATTTAATTGAACATCCGTAGATGCGAGCCGAGTCGTGGCGAACAACCAGACGGAGGTAAACTCCTTATTGGTTATTATGCAAACTGCAAACGGTGGAATTTAATGAGGCGATCCGACACTCGCACAGAAACTTGAATAAATCTCCGTTCGATCTTCTCGCGGAGTGGACTTAGCGAGGTGGAAAGCGAGCCTTCGCGTGGAGCTATCGAGGAAACTAGGTTGCCAGTGCAGCCGAGATGCGCCGGCAGAAACCGAGCGGTAGAGTCATCGAGATAGATTAGGCATCCCAGGCTGATATTTCATATGAGTGTCATAAGAGCGCCCGAGGCACGATTTCTAGTGCTTCATTTTCAAAACGAGGAAAGTATGGCTCTAGGTCGGGCATCCCCATTAAATGCGCGCGGTCTGTAAGCATTTTCCAAACGTTAGAAACCGCCGTCTAATAAGCTGCGCCTGTTCACGCTTCAGAAACCTGACAATTTACTTAAGTGCATCCCGAGGATTTCCCGATACAAGTTTACTTGAACGCGCTCAAATTGTTACCGAGAAACAAGAAGCCTCCCAGTCGAGCATTAGTTACATCAAATATCTCGCGACGCCGTTAATCACGATGTAGAACGTGACTCTGATTGTGAGTAGATTATTCAACATCCAAGAGACGAAAATATATTTGTATAGATATTAATGAAAAATGTTTTAATTTTTTTTATATTTTAGTCAATAGTCATACTAGTGACTCAATTCGTGAAACGTGTCATAATCTGCCGTGTAAGAAGAAGATTATTTTTATCTGTGCTCCGTCGTGGTTGCGGACAATCGAGATCTCGTCCTCGTCTCTTACCGTTACGTGCAGCCAGGCACATGAGTCTCTCGTTCTTGTGTACACATGTACAAACGCCCACACAGGCGTACGAAAAGAATGAAAAAAAGAAGAGGAAAGAATTTAGCAAAGCGGATACGCAAAGGATATGTGTGAGTTCCCGCTGCTGCTCTCCTCCGTTGCGTATTCGGCCTCTTTTTCGAGCTCTCCCTATATACAGGCATATACGACCGGCTACCATATAAGGACCTATACGCAGCCTTGTCGATGCTGACCCACCGTTTGAACGTATCTCTCGAAAGCCTCTCTCGCGATCCCAGGAACGTATCGTCCCGGACCCGAAACTCACGACTCGAGGAACGACTCGAGAGACCGGTTCGTCTTTTTATCAGCATTTTCTGTACTTTTACATAAACGACATTTTATTATTGAGTCAAAAATATTGCAACTCTGAGAAAATAGAGCGCCACTGTAGATTCAAATGTCTTCGGGAATCTTCAATAGATTTATCACCGCGCAGTATCCCTTTATCTTTTCAGCCATTCGTTTTACAAGCTCGTTCCACCCAGAACCGCCTTCAAAAAGCGTCGCAGAAGAAAAAGTCGCACAAAATTGATGACCTTGCACTGCCGTCTGATGTTGCACAATCACGTCGTGTGTACCGATAATGTGGTTAGTAATATCCGACGTCCCCGTGACTTCACCCACGTGGAATGCAGACCTTTTCTTACTCTTCGCGTCTCTTTTGAGCCCGCGAGTTTATTCGTATATGGGCGAACTCGATGTTATCGCTATTGGCTTTTCAACAAGCTCGCATACGTACGGTACAAATAACGTGCTACGCGATAAAGAGAAATATGCATAATATTTTAATTAAAGTAAGTAATAGTGGTTTTCTTTCGCATGAACGATCATATAATTTATTATGAGATAATTTAATTAATATACTGAATATAATAATAATGCTAAGAGGGTGGCGGCGGTTCTCAACGAAGCCCGCCTGTGGCACTCAGTAGGTCCATTGTGCCTCCCCTTCTCCTTCCTACTGATTACGGAAGTCCGGTTTTCCTCCAGAAGAGGAATCGGTCTCTACGCGGTAGGCGTTCGAAAAATGGGATATGTACGGAATAAAGAGCCACTGGAATTTGAACCCAGGACCCTTCCGTTACTAATCACTCGCGTTAGCACGGAGCCACGCATCATCCCACATACTGAATATACTGGAATATTAATCTAATCCATTTCCAGACACACCGGAAACGCAGTCGCATTCGATATACTACTCGTGCAACATAGACGCAACATAAAGAAATAAAAGATCGATTTCGTCATAAATTGCAGAACACAACACGATCAGAAAAAAGCACGTGGGAGTTAAACACAGATCGATACCGATCGCCCACGTAAGCGTAATTAGTATTGCGTTCTTTTCTTACATTTTTTCACGTTGAGTCATGTAAAGTTTTAAGTCTGCCTGGACGCGCACAATCGCGAACGCTGCTGAGAAGCCCGTTTGGTGAAAGGGGGTGGGCAAAGGGGACATCCGACGAATGAGTCATTGACAGTTTAGCGCGTAAATGCGTCGCCAATACTGGGATTCGATATATAAGGCGTATACGTGATATAGAAGCGCATGTACACATTCAGACGACGCTGCGACGTCGATTTCGTGCCGCAATTATCAATTATTGACGAAGTAACGTCTGACTCGATGGTTGCGCCGGACGTTTGCTTTTTTCCGAAGGTATTATTTGTTATTTAAGGAGATCCTGTAGCCGTCCGCGGTACTAAATTTTTGTAAATTTTGTATTGCATTTACGTCGAAATTAAACAAGTTTTTTAAAGAAGATGAGATGATTCTCAAAATTATTTCTTAAATAAAATTAATTTTTTTTTTGTTTTCAGCATAAGACTACTGAACAGACACATATTAATGTATGTACTTTCATTTTGTAAAAGGATTTTTTCGTATTACTTTCATAGAATTTTGGAAATTTGGAAATCCTTTTACAAAATAAAAGTATAGACATTAATATGTGTCTGTTCGGTAGTATTTTTACCGAAAACAGAAAAATTTTTATTTAATTTAAGAAATAATTTTGAGAATCATTTCATCTTCTTTAAAAAACTTGTTTAATTTCTGAATGCAGTACATCTGTCCATGATAATCTGTATGCACAGCTGTAATTTAACTTTGTAATGTAATATGTGGTCGCGAAGATATGGTCGTGGATAAAAAAGACTGCGAAAGAATGCGCAGTATTTATAAGAGTTCCTCTTGGCAATTTGCATCGTTTTCTCCGCAAAATAACGTTCCAACGACTAGTTGGGCGAACAGTGTGAATTAACTAATCGTGAGTTACAGTTCGCTTTGTTTATAAAACGCAGTCATAAATTGATTATTTAATGTTCACGTATTTCTCATATTTATATATTAGTAGTGTAAGATAGACGAGTAGGGCTATTTCAGTCCTTAATATCACCTAGATCTATAAAGATCCTCTGTGATTTCCCGCTGAAAATTGTGTGTGGGATGGGAGATTGGACACAGGACCTCTTCATTATTAATCACTCGCGTTAGCACGGAGCCATTCGTCATCCCAGTATAACATATTATCTGAGAAGTATTATATTATTTCTTTTATGTTTACGATAATTTCATGACTTTGGCATCAATGATATTTCACGCTGACGAAGTTGTTGCTGTGCTTACGGGAGAAGTGTGACAAGGAAATATACTAGAAGGAAACGGAGACCGGAAGCGACGAGCCACCGCTGTTTCCGTCGCGTGATACATAAATTTGCCGGTCGAGAGTCGCGTGAGTTCTTAGATAAATCACATTTCTCATGTAATAATTTTTTAAATCTACAACTTCTTTTTTTTCTCAATTTTTGACGTGATGGTCTTCATTTCATTTTATAAAATTTCTTATTTCTAAATTAACGAAACTCAATATTTTTATTGTTATAGACAACAACAAAAAAATGCAGAAGATACGAGCAAGGTGAAAAAAATTCTGAAATGTATCATACCTTGGTAGGACTATCGAATTTAAAAAGAGGAAACTTCTAAAGTGTCGAGTCTACAAAATTTCAATCGCATTCGGCGAATATATCGACAAATATTCGACGAAAATCTCGTCACATTTTTGCTGTATTTGTGGTGTATCGTAACGATACGACGTGCAATTCCGACGTCGTTGTCGATAGCTTCGTTCCCGGCTTCAGCTTCGTTGGCATTCAATAGCGGCCGCTGTTGTCAACGCGCGGATTGTTTGTGCGGTTTAACAAAGGAAACGACACGTTCGCGCTAACAATTGGAAACTGCGCGGTGCCGTCTCTCACTGTTACACTCGTATTTGTTCGGCAATGCTGTTTGTGCACCTTACGTGGAAATGATTCTTCACTCACTAATAACACGTGCGATATCGCTCGTGTTCCGCTATCTTCCAGGAAGTTAAATCGATTACGTTATGAGCAGGTGCCCGTACACCTTGCACGGACACCTTTACATTATTATCATATGTGCGCGAGAGAGAGAAAAAGAGAGAGAGAGAGAGAAAGAGAGAGAGAGGTGTATGTATCGTTCGTAAAATATCAATGAAACTTAAGAAAATATTATTTTAATAAAGAAAAAATTTTATATTGTTTTTTGTTTCGCGCTGTTAAATGTAGTTCAAAAGAAAAAGAAAACGACGATCATATATTCGGAATATGTATTGCATACATTACATACTAAAATTGCTATAAATCAACGTACTTCAGATTATAACGTACGATTATTTACACATTGACATTTTTTTTTTAACAGTTCGATAATCTTAAATCTTTCAAGAATTTTCAAGTATCAAAATTATCGTACATTACACATCTGCAATATATATCTGACTATTATTGGCTTGAATGAATCCATAAAATAATCGTTTGAACAGTTGGAAATGTTTTAATTGAAATTGCTTCGATTTTTAAAAATGTATCGATGAGCAAATATGATTGATCTTACACTTATCTTATTTTTATAGATCAAGAAGTATAAAGCTGAATCATGTCGAGTCCGTCGCTGAAGGACCTGCCCAAAGTAGCTTTAGACTTGAAAAGCGAATTGGAAGGTTTCAACCATGGCTGTATGAAGAAAGCCGCTACTGCCGAAAAGAATGTTTTACCTTCCGCCGAAGGTATGTAAATTGCAAGGATATATCTCAATTAACTTTATTTGCAGTTAATTTACGTTGAATTGAATTATATTTTACTTATATATTTTATTTGTAACATATTTGTAATTTAATAATTATACGTTTTGCATTGTTTTTCTATTAATTTTACTAATATATTTTTGATTAATTGATATATAATTAATGTTATGCATTTAATATTTTTACTTCTAATTTAAATAATTTTTTATTCTGATTTAAATGCTTCAAGAATTTATGGTCTTTATTTATTTTTATTCAAGTAGATTAGAACGTTTAATTTAATGTTAAGTGCGAAATATAAAAAAAATATTAAATTTGCTTGTAAAATATTAAATTGACGGGAACGATTTAAACGCAAAGCTTACCAGTGCGGTACCTTAATAAAAACGATAGCAGCTGCAATAAAAATGTGTGAATTGCTGACATAGACGTGCGGCAGGAGCGGCAGCATTCTGAGTTGATACATGGCGTGGAAACCTTTAAGACAGATCAGTTGAAGCACGCTGACACGAAAGAGAAGATTGTGTTGCCTAACGCCAAAGGTATTGCTCATTAAAGATCGGAGAGATTTCTGGAACTTCATTCTCCAGTTCTGCGACGAGTATCTCCTTGGCTTTTTCATGGTGGCAGCAAAAATCCGAAATCAACTATCGCTTTCGCTTTTCAGGGAACATCTCTTATCTGCAAAGCTTTATCTTAAACTGATTCGATAATGAAGAAAAATTTTACTAGTGGCTTTCCCGGCATTCTTGGGATCACATTGCTTATCTTTGTCATTAATTTCTTGCTACACTAGTGTTACAAAATAAAATTTAGAACAAATTTTAAAAACTTGTACAATATTTATGCAGGTCTTCTTAGAGAGATTCATCTCCTTTTATTTTAATAACTTTCTTGATGCAATCTGAAATCGATATTTTTTCAACTGAAAAATCAAGCTATCTAAAACATAAGTCTTATCACGACTTAAATTTCTAATGTGGATTAAAATAATGAAATCAGAATCTTAAAATTAAAATCAGATATTCTAGGATATTTTATATATATCACGTAGCAAGAAGTTAATCTGATATTCAAGAGGATAAATCCAAGATACAATGTTAATAAATCGCACATTAATTCTTACAATTAAAAATGATTAAGGAAACTATATTCTCGTGATTTTAACTTGAGCTTAAATGTAACGCGTAATTTCGCCTCATAAAAATACGTAGATTTTATCTACGCACGAGGTATTAATAGCAAGTGTCTTATAAAGGAAGGACGAACAGTACCAATCATTGATTGATCGCGCCTTTCTTTGACCGTACGGCGATCATAAATTGCGCAAACAGTTTTTTAATTTAGTCTTTGTTGATCTGTTCGAGCTACGTTGCTAGCTGGATGCAGCAAATCTGTAGCCAGCCTAAATGAGACGCTCTATTTCTGAATCGCGATTATGCTTGTACGTAATTATCCATTGCTGTTTCTGATTAATATGATTTGCCTGTTTTTAGACGTCGCCGCGGAGAAAACTCAGCAAACATTGATCGCTGGTATCGAGAAGTTTGACACCGCCAGTCTGAAGCACACCGAGACGCAGGAGAAGAACCCGTTACCCGATAAAGATGGTATGATTTATAAGTCAGACTTGTAAATGTACAGAATAAAAACTCCGCGAATCATTAGATGATAATTTATAAAAGCAAGTAAAAATTTATCTTATGAAATTATAAATTCTTAATTTTCGAAGATTGATTTTAAAATACTCAGCAATCTTTCCATTTTATTCTACTGTTTTTTTATTATTTGTGTTAAGGTCATATTGCGGAATGATAAATAACTTGTAATGAATAACATCTTATTAATGTAATTATTAATTAAATTAATAATATTAATAGTAATTATTATAAAATAATGAAATTTTATTCTGCAGCAATCCAGCAAGAAAAGGGGAAGCAACAACTAATCTCCGGTATCGAGAATTTCGATCCAGCGAAGCTGAAGCATGCGGAAACCCTCGAGAAAAATCCTCTGCCCACCAAAGAAGGTTCGTACGTTGTATATTCGCAATTTATCTCTTTGTATCTGTTTGAGATGGCACATCGCGTTTACCGAGATAATATATTTCAGCGATCGACGCCGAGAAAATAGCCGCTTAAAGAAGCTGCCACACGAAAACGAAGGAAAGGAACGGGAACGGCGCGACTCGTCGCTTCTTCCATTTTCTATATCCGTGACATTTTATAACAATTATTCATACATTGCCAAGGAAAAAAAGCGCGAATGCGAAGCACTGTGTTAGTCGTAATGCTATGATTATACTTATCCTATAATCGTCGTTTTCCGGCGTTCTCCTTTTGGCGAGATCGGAAGACTCTTGATCAAAAGCGTCCAAATGTTTGAATCAGGTAAACCGATGACGATACCGCTGCTGCTTTTTTGTCGGTACCTCGGTACCAAGCCGCTTCGAGAGACAATTCGGCAACAATTAGACAACGACAAAAATGAGAGCAGACCTAATAAAATACAGCTCTTGTCTCGCTGTAAGTTTTTCCTACTGCTTGCTCTTTCGCTACACCTACTCGTTGCTAAACACGCGAATATTACATTTCCGAATAGTCGTTTAGATATGGCTGCTTAGAGAGGGAAAAACTTGTGGTAAGAAAAAGGATTGGTAAATGTGGCGAGTTAGAAATTCGTTTTACGAGACGGGGACGAGGGTCCAACTTGACAGATCACGGAACACCGCACGGGATCGTCATCTCCTCGCCGGAAGATGTAGTGTTTTTTTTTTACACTAAGAGAAATGCACGCGCGAATATATTTGTTATTTTCGATATAACAGACAAAATTGTCGGTGGTATTGCATTTGATGCGTTACAGCAGACATCGTGGAAGTACACACATACACACAGTGGTCAATCTTATATTTATGTATTGTAAAAATCATATTTTGTATAAACGGGCTATTGTACTTTTTTAATATTTCGTATACATCGCATTGTCATTCCGACGAAATTATTACGAGGAATAAAAAAAAGTAATTTGTACAAAAACGGCGTCTGTTTCTTTGGCTCTAATTAAATTTCTTTAGTCTAAGGAGAGAACTTTCTGCTGAAAATTGTATGTGGGATGTTATCTGCAGTGATTAGTAATCTTCCATTAGCATAGAGCCACACCTCATCCCATCATAATTAGAATTATAATCATTTTTTGTTAGGATCTTTTACAACAATTTACACTCTGATATGCAATAGTTAACAAAATCGAGCATTTAATAAATAAAAAGCTTATGGCTCCTGCACTTTCTTCGGTATATAATAATGAGCAACAAAGATAGAATGACGCTTTCAGCACGTGACCGCCCAAAGCTAACGCAGCCTATATAATATATAGATACTATACAAGGTGAAGCTTAAGGGAATCCTGGAGCGACGCTCGAACTTGATCGAGGTCAATAATGTAGGTGGAATTCTAAGATAATTTGATAATTTATAATATTATAAATTATCAAATTGACTTTATATGTAGAATATAAAATCCTTTTGCAGGATTATAGTACGCAAAAATAAACCACACAAGTATCGACTTCATATAAAAAACGAAAAAAAATTTAAAAATATTCGCTCTTTTTTACCTAACCTAACCCATACATCACATAATTTTTGTAAACCCAAATCTTTTTAATTATGTGTCGAAATGAAATTTACAAAATTCTATGTTGTTTGTTAATGTAATCTATGTGTTTACTCGGTGGTATTTCGCAAATACGGATTGCAGAGATCTTATGTCAATTACGTGTAGCCAATAAAATAATCACTTTTTCGTAAAAGCTGCATGTTGATTGGTTACAAATTTCTCGGACCGAGATCTTGGACCAAGTTCTAACATCGTGGACACAAGGCTTAACAGCTTGCAACCATTGGCTGCGTTCAGCAGAACAAACCGCTTAATAAGCGCTTTGTGATTCTTTAATACGATTGGTTTCTACACTTAGATCCAAAGAAAAACCAAAGGTAAAAGCCAATTATTTTAAAGAATCACAAAGCGCTTACTAAGCGGTTTATTCTGCTGAACGCAGCCATTGTGCATGCACGAGAGAAAAATGACCCGTCTAGCAACCTTAAAACATCTAATGGCCATTTCTACCACGGCAGATTAACTTTAATCTTGGTTTAACTTACTTTTTATCTTTTTCTAATTCTTAGGACTAAAAAAAGATAGAAAGTAAGTTAAACCAAGATAAACCGAAATTAAAGTTAATCTGCCGTGGTAGAAATGGACATTAGGGCCACTTTCACCAAGCTCCGATTAATCGAACTGTCCTAGTAACTCTGCAGGATGCCAACTGAAACTGCTGTCGCTTTGACTATTTTAGGGCTCAGACACAATGCCAGGCAATAGGCAATAGGAACAAGAATAAGGAATCCAATTGGTCGAAAATTCTGTTTCGACCAATTGGATTCCTTATTCTTGTTCCTATTGCCTATTGCCTGGCATTGTGTCTGTCAAAGCGACAACAGCTTCAGTTGGCATCCTGCAAAGTTACTAGGACAGTTAGATTAACCGGAGCTTGGTGAAAGTGGCCCTAAGTTAGCAACACTGGTTAGCAATCGGCCAATCGTGTCGCGACAAGTCATGCCTTTTCGGCACGTTATTCCCTTGTTCGGAATCTACTTTTCCCTGGCAGGCCTTATGTTGACTTGAGTTGTCGATTTCAACGGGGAATTTGGGGGAATTCCCTTGAATTACCTCCTGCGTCTTCTAGTTTGAATTCGACGACTGTATTCACGCGACATCGCGTAGAACGGAATCATCGCGCACGCAGTAGGAAGTAAAACGTGAGTATCAATATGATTCGCGTGGTTACATGCCATCAGCGCGGTGCGAATCCTCGCAAGTCAATTGACATCAATTGCGAACGCAATACTCGCGCAACAGGTATCGAGTTGGTGAACGCCCGCGAACGCGGCTGCTGGTGCCAAGGGGGAAAGTACAAGGGACGAAGGACCGATACCATGGGCTTGCGTTTCGATATTCACTGCCAGTACTGAGAATCCATAATTTACGTTACGTACATTATAGATTTTCAGTACTGGTAGCGAATTTCGAAACGTAGCCCACGACGTGTGCTCCCAGCCACCCCTCCATTAATCCTTTTCAGTCTTAAGAGTGGGAGACGAGGTCACCATCTTTTCCTTTTTCATCTCCTCACAGGTTTTCCCACGTGAGTGCTTTCCCTTCGCATCGCAAGAAAGCTCAGCTACACTAGGAAGAGGAGGAAGAAGCAAGGAAGCTCGACCTCTACTTCCGCGAAGGTCGATTGTACACCCCGTGGGACGGACTGATTTTTTTTCCTTTCGCCGGATTTCTTTCGATCGCAGAGGTTGACTTTGGATTCGTTGAAGAACAAAAGAAGGTTGGCTAGCCGACCGATTGATTTATCCTTTTGTAGAATGATCTACAGTTCGGTCATCTGTGTAATCCGTCCTTACCTAATTTGTTTACTGTCGCGTCTTCTAGCATTGTTCTTTTTCAGACTGCACCTTTGTCCCCTTGTCCTATTACAGTAATGCTTATTTACGTTTACGAATACGCTTATCGAGTGAAATATCTTTGAGAGATTAATCTCCGGTTTATTTTCCGCTATATCTCGCATATTTTATTATGTATTCAAGATCAAATTTTCTGGAGAACGTCTTTTTTTTAATCATTTTTCTAGTTTATATTAAACGATATTTTGTAGTATGCAGAAGACATTTTAATGTATTTTTGTGTGTTGTGGCATATGATTTCTTTTAATTTGTGTGATCATTTTTAACTTATTGATGCACATCTTGTTTACGAATTTAGATTAATTTTCTAATTCTAATGTAATTTTTGTGATATCCCAGGTAGCAAGCTGATGTTATTCGTCGTAATTTTTACGAAATGTCAAAAACGTTATTTTAATGTCAAAATGATGATAAACAATGTCAGTGCTACCTATCACAGAGATTTCTCATTTTAATAAACCATGGAAGCATATAAATCCTCATTATTTATCAGTACTCTCAGAGTTATTGCTAATATTATATAATTTTATTAATATTGATAGAAAATTTACTATTATGTATAGTATATCACTATACATACAAGTAGAAAGGTTTAGCTAGAACAATCATTCAACCTATATTTGTCAAATTCGTTTTTTTTTTATATTCTTTTCTTAGAAGATAAAAAGGTGGTTACTTAAATTAGGATGACTTGTGAATAAAATATATTAAAGAAAAAGAATATTTGATAATCTCTGATGTTGTAGAAACAAATGTAAAAAGTAATGTGAAAATAATTCTGTGAAAGAATCGCTTTGCTAGCTAGATTTTTATTAGTAGTATATAGAATGGTAATGTTGGTAGAGAGATGTCGAAACGGGCACAGGAGCCAGTGGACCAGTGGCTGGCGAAGGAAGGTTACTTCAGGAAACCTACTCCCAGAGATCCAACCTGTTTGTTTAGGGCAATCAGCGAACAAGTATACCATACTCAACATTATCACCTAAGAGTACGAAAAGAATGCACAGAGTTTATGAAGAAAAAAAGGCACTTGTTCAGAGACGTAAGTTAATGATTGTCCATCTTCATATCAAAAGAAGCACTCATTTTCCTATTCTGTTTCTCTCTCCATAGTCCGTACCAGCGTTTGATTACTATCTCAAAGAAATGCAGTGTTTCACGGAGTGGGGAGGCATAAACGAGATTCACGCCATGTCTGTGCTGTATAAGCGAGACATAATTCTTTTCAGTGGAGAGAAACAGATATGCGAAAACGTTACCAATAATGGCTTTAAGAAAGGTGTTATGTTACTTTGTCACACAGAACCGAAGCAATATGAACCCGTTTATCCGATGGCTTTTGTCCAATCGGCCGCGTATTGCCAATGTACGTAGATATTTCCCATTGGAATCTGCCGCGACACGTTTATAAACGAGTCTTTTTCAAAATTTTTTATAATCCTTTCTTTTTCTTTTTTTTTTCTGTTTTGTTAGCTATTGTTTATGAAGTTGTGTATAGGTATATGTATCAAATACCTAACATAAAGACTGTTGCGGATAAAATGCTACATCGAACTCCTGTACTTAGACATGACAGATTTTTCCAGAAGGGAAATCTCGACATTAGAGAGTAAGTTTAATCAGGCCTCAATTTATGCCGCGTTCGATATATGCCAACCAAAATTGCGATTTAAACAAGTTATTAATTTTTAATTATTAGAGAATATAGATTGTTTCTAAAAAGAAAAGTATATTTCTTGTAGGCAATTGATAGAAGATTTATACAAGAAGGTAAAAAACGAACATAGTGACACGGAGGAATCGCAGTTTGATTGGAAGGGAGTACCACCTATTCCTTACAAAGTTGCAAAAGCGTTAGCTCCTGATTATTATCGCAATATAGAATTAGACATATGGCACGAATTGAAACGAGGTATAGAAATTTCGTTTTTACTCTTTTTTTTTTTATATAGTGAAATATTTAAAATTAAAATTATGTGTGTATGCGTAGAGGTAAAATCTGCAGGCTGGAACAGGTACAACAGTAATGAGCTTCAAATCGGCGGCAAATGTCTGATAGAGATTAGCATAAATGATCTAGAAAACTGCGACAGGAATAACAACAAGAATATGCGCGTAAATTCAACAGAATGTGGGACTAGCGAGGCTAACAATAAAATTGAGCAACAAAAATTGAAGCAAGGGCCTCTTTGGCTTCACGGTTATATACAGGAAATGAATACAGAGAAGGAGCCAGTTCTAGTCTTTATCAAAGACCTGGGAGAGAAGAAATTTGTTCCGTACGATGCTCTGAAACCATTACCTTTAGTAAGAAAAAATAGGCCAAGAAGTTGGGTACCGATTAATAAAAACCATTCGATTACTTCGGATACAAGTTAGTTTATTAAATATTTATAAATTATTAACTGATATTATCATTTATTTACATATAATAGATCTTTACTTTATATTGCATTAGCTCGACGATGGAAAAAACCATATAATTCTTTTTCACGAAAGAGAAAAGATACCATAACAAATGAAACATCAAATGATACAAGCAAGAACTTAATAAATAATGATAGTAATACTGAAGTTGATAATGTCAATATTAATAAAACTAGCTTTGATGAACGTCGCGATGAACTTCCGTATGTATCTATCAAAATATATTATTTACATTCTGCCTATTAAAAAATAATTTTGCAGTTTTTGCAACAAAAATTGAACTTTTTTACAAATTGTATTGATTTTGTTCTTAGTGAAACAGATCAACTGTTAGAAAATCAGTCTATAGAAGAATCTTCTAATTATGCGTCAAATGTAAGTAAAATTTTGTGACGTGTACGTCATGTTTAAATTGTAAAAATACCTTGTCGTTTATCTGTAGGAAGAGGCTAACAATTTGCCTACGACAACTACGCTTGACAATTCACAATCCACGGTGTCGAGCAATGTAACCCAAGAAACGGAAGAACGCAAAAAATCTGATACGTTTAGAAGGGTGAACAATACTGCTAGAAATAAGACTGAAAAATCCAATAATTTTGGTAACAACCTTAAGAATTCAAAATCGTATTCGAAATCAAAATCATTGAATGAGAGTCATTGTACACCTTACAATGGTAATTATTTCTAAATAACATTTTGCATACACTACAATTTAAAATATTTATAAGTTTTTTATATTCGAAATTAAATTAATTTACTGGCAATTGGCTGTGCAAAATCAATTTTTCTTTCGTAAAGAAAGAATCAAAATCTGTATTAACCTACTATTATATTAATTGCAGGTAACTCACAAATAAACGTATATGGCAATTCAAATGTATCTTACCCTGCCCAAGAAAATAGTAATGTGTATTCTTATTATCCGTACATGCCAGGAAATTTCTCGATAACTGGGGAACACCAAATAGATCGTAAATATTGCAAAAATTTGATCATGATCATATCGATGTATTATGAACAATATTACAATTATGAATTTTAATGTATATATATAAATATATATATTATATTATGTATTACATGTCGCATGGTTGGTTACGCATTCACATTACAATGTTTATTACACGATTTCTTTGTATCTTTTACATTTCTTTTTAGATTCGTTCACGTCAAATTTATTTCATAATCTACATCTCCTACATTTAGAGGTATGTAGTAGACGGAAATTTACAATTATAATTCATTGACCGTTAAATTAATATAATTCTTTATACAGGATACTTTCCGTACTTTAAATCCAATTTATTGCGGACCTATAATATACGGACCGAATCATCAAGGCATACCATCTTTAATCGCACCACCGGATACTCGTATGAATAATAATTTGTCATACAATAAAAATAAACAAATTGAAACGTAAAAAATCGATAATTAAATTTATTTTAATAAATTTATTAATAGATGTCCCATATGTGCAAGAGGAAGTAGATCATCTCGTTACTGACATGCAAAATTGTTCGTTAACGTACAATGAAGGAGGAAATGCCATTGCTGAGATTCCTAACGTTGTGCAATTGAATACGAGTAATATGCAACATACAAAACAGCCAAAGCAAGGATCAAAAAATTTGAACGAAAAAGAGTCCTCGTATCAGATTCAGCAGAAAGGAAAGCAAACTGGAACTATCAAAGGTAACATAATAAAATTTAATATGTCAATGCTTTGAGGGAATAAATGAGTTTAAAAGAAGAAATACTGTTAAAATCAAGAAAATACCAACTTTTATTGTTTCTTATATGAGATAGAATCCAAAAAAAATTAGAAAAGGAAATCAAGATATCAAAATTCAAACTTGAAATCGAAATTAGAGAAAAGAAACAAGGGCAAATTCAGAACAGAAAATACTAAAAAAAACGAGATAAAAATAATTCATTAGTAAAAATATAAATTAATACAGATAACTAAAACAGTAAACACTTAAAAAATAAAATTTTATTTTAATTGAGATATAATTAGAACTTACTAGAAATGATTCAGACTCACGAACAGGACTCGACAAAAAAGAATAAGAGAATACATAAGAGATTATCTAATAACACATACAAATGCTACAAAGATTTTCTACCAAAAGAAAACAATTGTCAATGTCAGCATATTTATTTATATTTTAACATCACCGTTAATGTTTGATGATTAGTGTGCTTTATGATAAGAGACACATTGCATGTTATTTTCTTTCGGTACAATTTTGTTCTTTGTTTCTAATTATATGTTAAATCTTGTAAGTTTTAATTTTACTTTATTTCTTAATTTAAATATTCATTTTAATTATTTGTTTTTCATTGTTTCATTATTTTTAAAATTTTAGACTTTTGCGGTGTACATGAATATTTAGTTTGATTTCCAAGTTTAACCCGTGTAAATTCTTGATTTCATTTCAATGTTTTGTGAACATTTTAATTTACTTCATCAGGAAGGAACAATCTGATACTTGATCAAGAACTTATGCGATTTAAATTCAGAAACCAAATCGAATATATTTTATTAATTTATATAATGGTATACTCACAGCCTTTTTATTTTCTCTACTACCTCTTGTTTTGAATTTGCCATTCTCTTGGGTTTTTTGTAGGCAGGCTATTGCAATTTCACTAAACTTTTTTTCCCCTGAATTCTATCTTGTGTGTTGAAAGAATTTTAAGCGAATGAACATCAAATCGAACGTAGCGTTTGATGACACTCTACGATTTTCCGATATAATCTATTTTATATTATATCTAAATTAATATTCCAAAACTAATATATATTTTTTTTATACGTGTGCATCAAACTGTTACAAATATAAATGAGTTCGGAGGGTAAGTCAAAGATATCAATATAAAAACTCGACTAATTATATAACTAATATATTCTCTTATTATACATATAATCCTTTTCCTAAAGGACATTTGATTGTTCACTTCAGCTTCATAGAGATCTGTAGAGTTTATGAGATAGAATAATGCATTAAAAAAGATCTTTTTCTCCTTGCAGGCAACAAAATACGAAACCGCCAGCAGAACGTTCGCAGCCCAGCATACATGCAGTACCCGGGTCAGCACTGTGGCACGCCGAATTCCGTAATCCCGTATGACGCGCGAAGGCAAAACGTACACGTGCTACAGTCCCAACAGCATCACTGGGATCCGATGTCACATCAGATAGCGCCTGTGGTACCTGGCCCGGCAAACGCTTACGCACCGCCGCAGTATACAACGTCGAGCCCGATATTTTCGTATCATGAGCTGCCACCGCACTACGCGAACGAGGGCAACTCGGGGAATCCTCCATACTACTTGGGAAATGGTGGTTATATACCCATGTCGTACTTACCGCCTCAGCACGTCGACGTTGCTGAGAATGGAACTGTAGCTCCGTCGTACCCGCAACACTTTTATCCCACGACCGAGGCTTACACGCCAGGTCACTCACCAACCAACAGCCAGTCGTTAATGTATCAGTCGCAGCCGGTGGTGTATCCGCAGTCGATGCAGTATCATGTTGTACCGCCAGCGCCACTTATGCAAGAGCAATGGGGCCCAGCGATGCCGCAGCCTCCCTATGTTCCTCAGTGTGTAGCTCCGCCTGTAGGTCCGGCGCCGATCGTAGAATCATCTACCGGACAATGTATTATTCCGAAAGGTTCGCTTTAGATCGCATACAAATATACACATGATCCAAAGACTGAGGCTAACTGTAAGATTGAATCTCTAAAAATTAAGAGTACTATTAATAGTTAACAACGTTCCATTAATTGGAAGTGAGATTTTAAAGATTGAGGATTATTATGAGATACGATATTCATTACAAAATTAAATAATTAAAAATTAAAATAATGATAGATTAAAAGTTAACTAGAGTAATAATTAGAATAATCACAGAAACTTTAAAGATTCTGAAAGATTAAGAGCAACTATATAGAGTAAAAATGTAACTATTAACTACTTATGATTCTTATTGAAGGTGACATGGTCATTCCGTGTCTTATAAAGCTCCGTCGTTATAGTATAAAATGTTTAAAGATGTGGTCTATCGCATCTTCGTAGGTTGTGTACGCAAATGAATTAACGCGTTGCATTATAGATTAACACAAGAGAGAGATTGAAATCTCATAAGATTGAATCTCTAAGAATTAAGAGTACTATTAATAGTTAATAATGTTCCATTGGAAGTGAGATTTTAATGATTGAGGGTAATTATGAGATACGATATTCATCACAAAATTAAATAGTTAAAGATTAAAATGATAAATTAAGTTAACTAAAGTAATCATTAGAATAATCACAGAAAAATATAACTATTAATTACTTACGATTCTTATTGAAGATTACATGGTCATCTCATGTCTTATAAAGCTCCGTCGTTATAGTATAAAATGTTTAAGATGTGGTCTGTCGCATCTTCGTAGGTTGTGTACACAAATGAATTTAACACACGAGAGAAAGAGAGGGGGGATATATATATATATATACATATATATGCAGTCTTATGACGTAGACTAATACTATATCAGTGTTTAAGAAATTTAAACTTTAAACACTTTTATAAACCTGAGTTTAAAAAAAGAACGAATAATGTATGACATTAAATTTTGCTCAAAATCTCATTATCCTTAGCAGATAATTTGTTAATGACAGTATCTCCACTAAAAAGAAAAAAAATTCAGAGAAACATGTAATAATTCTGAAACTATAATAACAACCATTTCTGTTTTGCTTGTTTTCTCTGTAGAAATATTCCATATACGATTAGTGATGTTTATTGGTATTTTAAATTATGGAAAAATATTGCTATTATTAATTACAGTTACATATTTCTCAATAAAGTACCGACAAATATCAAAATTTATATTATCTCTAGAATAGAATGGGTATCTATCCCTTTTGGGATTGCCAATAGACTATATGAATAGTTATCCAGCCTCGCTCATTATTTTTCCAACTTGATTTAAAAAAAAAGTATCTAGGGTTAATCTATTTAGAATATTTAAGAATTAATAGATAAGATCTTGTAATCCGTTAATATTAAGTTTACTACAAGTATTAAGTTTACTAAAGTTTCTCAACATTTATACAACTTTTACTTAACATTAACCTTTATACAACTTTTGCTAAACCTTTTGCGAATAAATAATGCAGAAAGATTAAGCGTTTTATTTTGTTACTTCTAAATTAGGTAGATTCTCTCATCGCTTGTACCGTGATGTCCGCCTTTTTTTGCTCATTTTTTAAATAAGATAGAATTTTTAAAAAATTTAGGAATATAAGCTCAAATTACTGAGACTTGACACGATTTTCTTACAAATCGTGTAATGCCTGGAATTGTATGGTAGATTCGCGTGCGCGTGTCTTCATGAACTATAACTGATGAATAAACCAATGCGACCTTGACATACATGAGCGTGAGCGCGTCGATATATCATCTGAAATTTTTAAGAGCTCGTCAAGAGCATCACGCAATCTCTTCGGAATCGCTATGAATACGTCTAAAAGAAAGCCATAGATTGTGTAGATTTCCTTACGATAATTAATCTGCTTATTGAAACGAAATCCACACATGGTAAAATATAGATAGAGACTGTACAAATTAAGTTGCGCATCGTAAAATTTTAAAACGAAAGAAAAGTTTGGTATGAACGAACGTTTAGCAATTGATTGTCAACGAAACTGGACACTTTCTTACATATGGATATATATTTCATAGAAATTCTAATATCGAACCGTACAATAGTCTCCCCCATGTAAGATACATGCGAAAAAAGAAAAAAATTATCTCTACGATACATCCTTAAAAGCAGTAAGGTTTACGTAAAACTCGCTATTACAGGGCTTGGTTTTGATTTCAATCGCTGGAATTCTACGCTCACATATCATACAACGTGCTAACGCTAGAGGCACTCTAAGAACTGAGATTTCACAAGGTAATCAAGAAAAGGTCCAGTGTGATACACGAAGCTTAATGTTAAACTATTTACACGTATATTACACTTGATCTTCACTATTTACAATCGAAAATCTCAGGTGGACATACTCGTGAATATCACCGACATGACAAAAAACAAAGGAAAATGGAATGATAAGACCTATGTTCCTTCATATAACGTACAGTTTCGATAAACATCCTTCGGAGGTGCAACTTACAAGGAAATATTTATATTCTGTGCTATTATATACTTGATGTATAGGCAAAACCTATTTGGCATTGAAGGCCAGAAAAAGTTCTTTCGAGTTTCATCGCGTAGTACATACTGTTAATTTTTTTCATTGCAAGATCCCCGCGTTTCAACGAGAACCCCTTCCCCCCTTTCTTCATTGCACACATTTACATAATAAAACATGCTGAATTAGACTCATGTACTATTGGTGTCTTAAAGGTGATTTCCTCTAGATATAAGTGCATCAATTGTATAATCTATCTGTACATTCGCAACACAGTTCAAATACACAATAATATTAACATATTTAATATTGGACTAATAAAAGCAGGGACGCGCTATATAAGATCTCGCAATAAAAAGTCTTAACGACTTTGAGCGAATAAGAACGACAGTAAGAAATTTCCATCTCCATAATCGACAAATCCTTCGATTGCTTTCGAAAAGAACTCGCTACTGAAATGTTAGTTTGTTTATCGGTGGAAGTGAGGATTAGAAAATTGATTAAAACCTATTAGTAGACACTTATGCGAGGGAGGAAAACATAGATAACGCTGCAGCGCGTTTCTCAGAAATTTTATTTCCGCTTAATCCATGAAAAAGAGAAATCATTTCACCATAGTTCTCATATATTCCACTTCATTCAGTCACTATTTATATACGATAAAGGTATTACAGTAATTTGCTATGTACGAATTAATCTTTAGCTACTTCCACATCAGATCTGAATCGTAGGCATTATATTATATAGGACCCGGATGTCAGCTCTGATTTGAAAACAACTTCTCTCTATATAAGTCCATATTAAATATATTTTACAATAATATTATCATTGTACATGAACAACGTATGCTCTACACCTCGCGTTGCTTATCGCTAATTAACCAGCGCAATGACAAGATTTTTTTTTATATTACTCGACAAACAGAATAAAATTAAAAATATACAAATACAATATACATGCTACAGATAAGAACATTGTAAAGGAACGTTTGTTAATCTGATTACACAAAAAATTAATCTGGATTAATCTAGATTAGCTTTACATAGCTTAACATTTAAAGGTGGTAATAATAATACGACAGAAAACGAGACAAAGATTCAAAAGGCATAAAAAAAAAAAAGAAACTGTAAATAGTTGAAACTTTATCAAATTGGTCAAATTGCGATTACGAATAAACGCTAGATTAACGAGTTAGCTATCTCTTCCTAAATTATTACAATCTCCCCAGAATCATAATATTCTCGAGTCTATAATCTCGAATTTAATCTTCTGTGAAGATACAATAATATAATATATAACATAGGCAGAGAGAGAGAGAAAATGAATCGATCTCTAAATGCTAATTCGTACCAGCGTAGTAGATTCTACGACATTTTCGTTACGTTTCTCGGAAGAGCTGCGTTGTCTATAGGGATAAGAAAATCAAAGCAGAATTCTGATGCGCTGGTTGAAGCAACGATCGACAAGAAGGTGTTAATTAGTTAAAATAGACGAGGGGGACTGGATTTGTGTGACCCCAATATGTGCGCCGCCTTGGTACCTCCTATAGTAAAACAAACCTCATGTTAATATCGCTCGCAGATTGCTGCATTATATGCTAAGCGTAATTTCAAATAGTTTTAAAGGACCGATATTACATATTTATGAATTGTAAAACGTATTTTAAAGGGAGAAACTCGGTAATAGTTTTCTCAAAAGGGAGTATAAAAATATTAGCTTGCGAGATACTTACATAAAAGAATTGGTAAAACAGGCGAAGGGAGGTTATTCCTTGTTTTCCTCAGTAGTAACAGTGTTGGAGGGATTTTGGGACTCCGATGAGGATAAAGGTGGTGCTTCTGCTGCTGTGTCCGTCGCATCTTGACTCGAGTCCGAGCTGTCCTTTATCTCCTCCTGCTTCTTCTCTTCACTGGGAGCGGTGTTTTTAGCCTTGTCCACGTTCTCCGACTCTTCCGTCACCTTCTCGTCCTTGGAATTGGCATCGGTCACTTTCTCAGCGTCTTTACTGTCTTTACTGTCTTTACTGTCCACGCCTTCTGCGTTTTTGTCTTCATTCTGTATCGCCTTGCTCTCCTTCTCCTCCTTTTCCTCCTTCTCCTCGTCTACCTCCATCTTTGTAGACTCCTCTTCCGTGTGCTTTTCGCTTTTGTTGTTGGACGTCTCCTCGTCCGTGTTGTTCTCATTGTTCTTCTCCTGCCTCTTGGGGCGCCCGCGCCCGCGACCACCGCCGCCCCGCGTCGATGGTTCCCTCTTCTCCTTCTTAGGTGGCGATGGCACTGGCGTTGTCGAAGTTAGGCCTCTGGCTGAACTGCGAGTGCGTCTCCTTCCTTCTACCTCACCGACGGATTTGTTCATGCCCTGTAAAAGTTTTACAGTAAATTTCAAAGTCTTATAATAATAATTTTAAAACGAACAAACAAAAGTATCCACGGCAAATATTCATTTCTACCAATGTAGGTTTACTTAAATCTCCGTTTAACTTGCTTTGTATCTTGTTCTAATTCTTAGAACTAGAGAAAGATAAAAGTAAGCTAAACCGAGATTAAAGTTAATAATATATATTAATAAAAATGGATAAAAAAAATACAATTCAAAACCCACATCAAATGGTCTTTCCTTGAAAAGCACAGCGCAACGAGTCGTCACACAATTCACAAGATCGCAGTATTTTAATGTACTCCATTTTTTTCGCAGCTCGAAGTATAATTAATTCTAATTAACGTCCATCGATTCCATCGATTTCCCAAGATCGACTATAGATATCAATTTATAATTGGCGCCTACGCGACGATTGGTTCCTCGTGCCGCGCTGAGAGCGCCAATTTCCCCTCCCGTTGTCCCCACCACCCGGCAATCGACGTCCCCCACTCCCGGCGACCACGTACGCTGCACGTAGGCAGCGGAGGCGAAGTCGACGACGGAGAACCCAAAACGGAGGGAAACAAGCGAGGGCGAGGCGGCAGGGGGCGGGGGACCTTGACCAGCAGGGACCTCGGCAGAGATTTTTGGGGCGCGCGATAAGCCGCGGCTCGAGGGAAAAAAAGCTCATTCCCGCTCTAGAGAACCGCGCGCGCGGCTCGACGCACCTTCAAGATCGCCTCGCCCTCCTGGGCGGTCCTCTCGAGCGTGGAAAGTCTCTTGGTGCCGCTTCGTTTGTTTTTCGTCGGGGTCGGTTTCTCCTCCGTCGACTGTTCCTGCAAAAATCAAGCTTCCTATTCATTCGCTCGCTCGCTCTATCTCTCTCTCTCTCCTCTCTTTCTCTTTCTCGCGCACGTATCCGCGTTCCTCTCCGTGAGAGAGCGAGAGAGAGAGAAACGCACATACGTTTGTTACGCAGTCGCTCGCTTATGCGCGCGAGCGCGTGCGCTCGCGACGTCTCGAGATTACCCGAGGAAACCGCGCCGAAGGCGCGAGCGACGGGCGTGCACGGCACTACCGCGGCATGACACGATAAAATGCAGCGCGATAAGATTATCGAGGAACCGTTGAACCGCGGCCGGCCGAGGGCCAACGTCTCGTTTCAAGTTTCCCGCCATTTTGCCCGTCACCGCGACGTCTATGCCTCTGGCCGCCGCCGGGACGGCGGGGTGGCGTCACGCGGACGTGGACGCGAACGCGACCGTCGCCGGTGGCGGCGGCCGACGCGTTCCTGGCCGCGGCGCCGCGGGGAGCCCGCCGCGAACCATTTCCCGCCTTTTCGCGCGGCGCCAAGCTGCACGGCGCACGGGTGCGAGAGAGACGGAGAGAGAGCGCGCGAGGAGAGCGGTGGCGGCGGCGGTCCTCCCCCCGGCCGCGAGCTTCACGCGCGATAAGAAAACATCCACCATCTTTGGCGACGACAGGAGAGGATATGCGTACATACGTACGGCGCAGCCACGAGAGATATCCTCGACCGAGGATGGGAAGGATGGATGGATGCGAAAGAGCGAAGGCAGGCCGGTCGGTCGGCGCGGAGGCGCGCGGCGCCGTCGCCCGACGCACCACATGGCGCGACCGCGTCGTGACGACGCGGCGCCCCCCCTCCGCCGCCGCCGGTCCGTCACCCGGGGGCCCCCCGGGAGTACGCGCGGACAGGACGTGTTGAGGCGTCCTCGCGGGCCTGACGACGATCATTCCACGCGCGCGGGGGCACGGGGGGCAGGGAGACGGCGGAGGCGGGGGAGGGGAAGGCGCTCGCTCTCTGGCTCACCGCCGCTCTTCTCGCACACGCCGCTCACGGCATGAAAACTCGGCTTGACGAAGGTGTTTCTGACGTGCCCGCCGGCCCGCTTACCCTGGACGCATCCTCGACGTTGTTGTCGCTCTTGGTCTCCGTCTTGGCGTCGGACATCTCTCCGCGTGCGAATCACTCAAAAACACTGGGAAATCCACGATTCCACGGCGAGAATTCGCGCTGCGCCCGGTCGCACTGTTTATACGATGAGGAAAGATGGCGGTTAGCGTGGGTCACGTGACACCTCGTCAAACCTCAGAGGCGGGAGTTCGGCGCGCCGCCCCGCGCCACCGCGGCCAACTACGCGCGTAGCGACGCACACGCGACCCCGAGGCCGCCGCCGCCACCACGGCGGCGGTGTTTCGTCGCTGCTCCTTCCCTCGTCGATATCTTTTCTTTTTTTTTTCCTTTTCGTTATTGTAAAAGGACGAGACCCGTTTGCGTCAGCGGTAATTGCGAGTCTACTCCGTGATATCGTGTACAATAAAATCAAATAGTTCCCTATGTATCTTCCTTTTTTTTTCTTGCTTTTGTAGAATCGCATCTACTTGCCGCCGCGTTGGAATACGGGCCGCGTTCTTTTTACAATAATTGAGGGAGGCAGGGTAAAACACCGCCGCGCGGAATTCACCGCGTTCGGCGAAGGCTCCCGTCGGCAATTTTGAAAGTAATTCTCACGAGCGCGCGTTAAATCGGAGCGTAATTTACCGCGCTTGTATTACCTACCTGGTACTCCGAAAGCTATGTAGTATACTCGTTCTAGCATAGTCGATGATTTATAGAATTGTAAGATTATTTTCCAATCATATACGCTGCTTGGAAATGAAGATGAACTTTTTACGCTTGTTCACGCATTATGAAATATGTAAATGTTGAAATTACTCTAAGAATCATGTATATTATACAATCGTGGTTTTTAACACAAATAAAATAAAATTTGTAAAGTTCGTTGCTTAGAATCTAAATAAAATATAAAGTTGCATAAATACGTAATACCTATTTTCTTTCGTTTTCTTTCTCTCGAAATTATACCGATCGTAAATGTCTTTTAATCTCCGCATTCTATATATTCTCTTCAAAATGGAAATCGGAGTGTCCTTTAATTGTCGATTTTAATAGTGGGTCGTTAATGCGTTGGCATCCTTCGGAACCAGAATCTTGCCCTGAAATCGTCGCTGCATGTTAAAAATGCAGGCGCGGTTGGCGAATGCACGATCATCCTCACAGGGCCGTTGTGACCCAACGACAGTAATTGTTTCCTCGACGCGTTACGGGAGTTCCATGCGCACAATGAAGTGGTGGCTTCATCAGGGAACATCACGTAGTCCTCAGTATGATTAAAGATAGCCTGTGCCTTGTGTTCCTGTTTACCTGTGTGGAGAGCAGTATAGTCAATCATATATTGGCGATTAGGTCGTCGTAACATTAGTGAGGCATACCGCACCAAGCGTATTCCAAGTATGTCTAAACGCATTTGTAGCCTTTTACCTGTAGTTCCGGCACCTGTATACGCTATTAGACATCTGCTAGTAGATAATTCCCATAATTTTATCAGGGAATCTTTCCCTGAGGACAGTAAATACTGGAA
This sequence comes from Tetramorium bicarinatum, assembly GCA_928718305.1. NCBI lineage: Eukaryota > Metazoa > Arthropoda > Insecta > Hymenoptera > Formicidae > Tetramorium > Tetramorium bicarinatum. The sequence continues at coordinate 14,121,071 of OV788325.1, forward strand.
TCCAAAATTACACGATTACTCAATGCAGCAGTACAAAGAGAAAAGTCAGAGTAATAGCGAATTCGATTGGACGCACTAGGGCGCACTCAGGGAAAAACGCACATAAAGCCGTTGTAAATCAAAATAAGGATGAATGCTTAACATAAATATAGAAACATGTTAAAAATCGGAATTTTCAATTCATTTTATCATGCTATTTTTTTTTAATATTTATTGGACATTTTATTAGTCAAGACATTTCATTTTCACATTCAGATTAGTGTACTTGATCGCCACCGCCTCGGTGGCGATCAGTCTACAACGGCTTTAATGTGCCCTGAGTGCGCCTTAGTGCGACCAACTAAATTCGCTATACGTCTTTTCGCAATTAATTTACATGTATAATTTGCAAGTCCTACGTAAAACGTTACCGTCAGTAGAATCACTACCTTGCCATTCCTCGTGAAGATCACTGAGCATACTTCGTAACCGTCGTGCGCCTTTGCGAAGGTGTTGATGCATCGATTCGACACACCATCCCACAGCTTGATACTACCGTCTTTTCCCGCCGATGCGTATGTCTTCGCGTCCGGCGAGTACTTGATGCTCGTTATCCCGGCCGTGTGCTGGTGGCTCGGTATGCTGCACACGAAGCACTGGGCGGTGTTTACGTCGTACAGTCTGACCACCGGATGATTGGTGCCGACTATGAGAAAGTCCCCGGTCGGGTGGAAGGACAAACACCGAATCTGATCCGCGTCCGTGATGGTCCTAAACGCCTTCTTCACGCTGGCCTTACTGAAATCGAACAGCTTCACGGAGAAGTCGCGGCTGCCGGACACGAGTATGGGTTCCCTGGGATGAAACTCCAGGCACGTCACTTCCTCCAGGTGATCGTACAGAGTCCTTATAACCGGATGGCCGCCGGTTTGGTCACCCGGCGCGATCTCCTCTGGCGCGGACTTGGCCAGCATTCTGTCCACGTCCAAGATCTTGATCGAGGCGTCCACCGAGCCGGTGGCGATCAACTGACCGTCCGACGAGAAGGCTCCAGCCCTGCAGTTACCCTTATGGGAAGTGACGTAGGCCGTCTCGTACTGCGCCGGTTCCGGAGCTTGAGTCTGAGTCTCAGTCTCAAATTCCAGGTCCAATCCAGGGCCCAGGGTGTTGTCGAAGCTGGACGCGAACGTGGACAGGTTGGCGCTGTTGTCCTTCTTGGAACGATCCGGCTCGTGGGCGGCACCGATCAGCATTAGATGAAGCAACCGATCCGAGGGCGGGCACGGCGGTTCCGCCTGTATCACGTTGGACAGCTGCACGGCCAATGTCTGGTGACCATCGTAGAACAGCTGACTGAAATATTCAACATGAACTGACTTGATGATCCATCATCGAACACGTCTCGCTTTCGTTGCCTGTTGACGAATCTTGCAGATTATGCCCAGGACTGGCCGCTTGTGTCCATTTCTACCAATGTGGAGTAACCTTAATCTTTGTTTAATTTACTTTTTATCTTTCTCTAGTTCTAAAAATTGAGAAAAGATAAAAAACAAGTTAAACCGAGATTAAAGTTAATTACATAATAAGTTACATTGGTAGAAACATTGATTACACAGAAATCGCACCTATTAGATTTGTTTATAGTTTAACTGGCTGCACTAGAATTCCACGAAAGAAGCAAGATAAAGTCTGAATTAATGCAGTCAATTCAGGAGTAAAAAAAATAAAGCTATTAACGGCGAGGGAGCGGAATTCAAAAGATTGCGTGCGAAAAGGACGATTATAAACAACCTGATCATCAGCCTGTAGAGCAGCTCTCTGCTCTTTATGACGTTCTTCGGATCCGCCTCGGGTTCCTTCATCGCGCTCTGACCCGTCACGTTCTTCGGGGATGACTGAATGTTGCCGAGCTTCACTGGAACCGTCAAAAGCACCGTAAACCGCCCATCAATCGATGACTCCGGCCCGTTTTGCAGGTTATGTCGCGTTGTTGTCACTCAGCCGCTCGGCCACGTTTACGCTCGTGCTGCCGCACTGGTAGCGTCCGATTGGTCGCTCCGGTGATCGCGGGCCAATCGGGGCGCGCCGCAGTCGTCGGCGCGAGCTCCACGTGACACCTGCCTGCGAGAAACGCCAGAATCCAGAATGGCCGAGGTGGACGGCGATCCGAGGTTAAGCCAGGCCGTCCCCGAGAAAAAGGGCGCCTGCCACAAAAACGGCAGGTTGTCGTTAGGCGCGAAGCACGCTCTGCGAAAGCGGCAGTCCCTCAAGTTCGCTAGGAGCGACAGAGATATTTATGTAAACAACAAGACTCCTTTCAAGGTACCTCGCATTTGGGAGCCATAACCTTCCGTTGCAATTCCACTGTAGATTCAGAACGAACGTTTGCCTGTTACTCTGTTGTTACTCTTTTTTTAAGTTTTTTTGTGAATATTTTGTAGGGACAACTGTACAAATGCGAGAAACTGTTCGACAAGGGCGCGTCTGAGCTGGTCATCCATGGTCTCGGTGCTGCCGTGTGCAAAGCCGCCAGTCTGGCTCTGCGACTGAAGGAAATCCATCATGACACTTTAGACCTTGATATTAAAACTTCTACCGTTGCTCTAGTAGGTGCGTATGCCTTTCCCTGCGCATAATGAGACTAATATTCATCTCTACCAATATAGATTGAGTCTAATCTCAATTTGACTTATTTTACTAATTTTTATCTTACTTTTCTAATTTCTATCTTTTTCTCATGTCAATTTCTACCAATGTAGATTAACTTTAATCTCGTTTTAACTTACTTTTTATTTTTTACTCATTTTAGGACTGAAAAAAGATAGTAAGTTAAATCGAAATTAAAGTTATTCTGTATTGGTAGAAATAGACATTAGTTTTAGGACAAGTTTATAAGCATTTCTATCAATATAAATTAAATTTAATTTGTTTTTTATCTTTTCCTAATTTGTAGAACTAGAAAAGGATAAAAAGTAAATTAAATCGAGATTAAAGTTAATTCTGCATTGGTAGAAATGGACATTAGAAAAAATAAATTAAATCATTAAAATTAATCTGCATTGACAGAATTGAGCATGATACAAGATTTTAAGAGTATCTTATTCATTGCAGATAAACTAGAGGCATTAAACGACGATGTGGACGACGAGGTGAACAACAGGCAGAACTCTGCTATACACATACGCATTGTCAGGAGAGTGCCAGTGGCCATGCTGAGATCTAAGTAGAAGCAAAGTGTTATTGAGACTCTGCAAGACGATATATTTGAGCGATAACAATGCGCATGATAGAGTGAATGGAATTATTAGCTAAGTCTCTATTCCAATACAACTTCCAATACGAAACTGTATAATTTTTTATCATGATCTTCTCTTTGAACGAATTAGTTCACTGGCTAGGTTTAACAATCTTTGAAATATGGATCAACTTGGTTGCCTTAACGTTTTTCACCGTACTACTAGCTCTGAAATTAGATGAGAATTATTTTATGGGACCGTCGGGATGGTGGGCAGTATTTTCGCCGCTCTTTATAGCCGATGGCTTGAATACATACTTTTGCGCTATTATATTCATTAGAATGTACATGGAAGGGATGATCAGGGTGGGAATCTTGCGAGCATTATGGAGTCAAATATCATTATTGTTAGTCTTTGTCTTTAAGTACCTTCTGTGTAAAAAGCTCTCTGGACAAAGTACGTTGGAATATTCAGAAGTTTTAAGTCCTGTATTCATCCTCCTGCAACTGATCGCCGTCAGAGCTTGTCAGTTACATTGAGAGAGACAGAAGACCGTTATTTCTCTATTCATGATATTACTTCCAAAGCATACATGCATTATGTATTATATGATACACTTGTATATATTACATTTTGTCAGATTCATTATTTAGATTAAATTATTTAAAGCATTTTATTTTTCTAGACATTGCTTTATATTTTCCTTCCTGCTGTTTAACATTATATAAGTTGTTCCCCAGTATAAATACATTATTCAGTACAAATTTAACAAGTATGCTTTTATAAAAGGATAATAAATATATGATACAAAACTGTTAGATAATGTATTGATGAATAATATTTCTTTTATAGTAATATTTTATTAATACTTGCAACTATTATATAAATTTATTGATGCAAATTATTTTATAATATACTGAATTTTAAGAGAAGATAAATACTTATTTCTTTCTAAAATAAATCATTTTCTTGTATTTTAAATTTTATACCGTGCCGAATGATTCTAAAATTCTTTACTAATTAATTTTCGTATTGTTTACGGAAATTCGTTATTTGAGTCAGTTAACAGGAATGAATTGGTTTCGAATTTTCAAAAATAAAAATTTATTATTTGTGTTAAAAATTAATAATTTAACTTGATGTATTGATATCATATATATTGATTCAATTTTATTCAATATAATAATATCGAATATTAAAGCAGAAATAAATAAATAAATATATATATATATATATATATATATATATATATAAAATTCTTTTCAAGTATAAAATTAATCAGTTAAAAATTCTCTTAGTTTCTATTTACGAAAAAAATAATTAGCTTCAACGAAAAATCGATATTACAAATCGATTTTTCTAAAGTTATGATTTTACAGAGCACGAGTCGCTTGAAATATTCAAGAGTTCAATATTTAATATGTTATCGAACTATTTTTAACCATTTTCCGATATTCCTTTATGCAACGCTTGGAATTTACATTTTCTTAGAAAATGTCGATGGGGTCTAAGACAGAAGTTTCCTTTTACAAAAATAACAGGCCTGTGAATCATAACATAACATAGACCGATAAATTTAACACTGCTCCATTTAAACTCTAAAGATAAACAACTGACCAACAAGCCAGGTGCTTTATGTGGGCATGTGTGCCCCCTCCAATCCTCTTTAGCTAAGATCAATAATCCTAACTGAAGGGAGACACTGGTTGTATTCAGTGAGAAGGGGTGCGTGAATCAAGTCATTCTATAGGTAAAGCCTGTTGCTGCTACCACATTTCACAAGTTTGCAGAACGTGCTATATTAAACGCCACACTAATTGTCATATCATAAGACTGACTACCAATTATAAGATTCAGTGATGTGCTGTGGACATATCGAGGGATTATGGATAGGCTGGCTAATTGGACTCGTGGTCAGTTTTTTACCCTTTATCTCAATTTTTTACACACTTGGGATGGTGGCAAGTGCCATTTTTGTATATAAAACGCGATCAAAGTTTCGACAGACTGAAATAATAGTACACTAAGTCGAGTACAGCATGTTTCCTATTGAACTGAAGCTCTTGGGAAATTGTGTCAACTCGAACAATAATTTTCACATTATGTAGAGCAACATAATACGACGTAAATTATGTTTTGTATTATGTAAACTTTTTATAGTGTTCTACTATGACGTATATGTATACATACATATACATATATGCATCGTTCTGTTTTTATTAATTTGATGTTCTTGTTATTAGGTATAAACGCAACAACCCCAGTATCTGTCATAGGGCAGAACTGTGTGTCAAATTCATCAAACTCTGCATTTCTAGACAAATCACTGGTCACTGCACCGTCATGGAGTGCGATACAGCAGGACATAAGATGGGCGTTTCTATTGCATGCATACAGCTTTGCATGCCTCTTCTTTGTACTGGGATTTTACACATTCTTCTCTATTTTAAATTTAAGGTACCTTCGTATTGTATGTATATATACATGCATCGATGAAAGTTTACACGTTTTTACACTTATTGTTACTGGTCCTTCTTTCAGATCTCTCATATCAACCAGACCGTTTATGACTACGATTAATATATTCTTATGTTTACTCGGGGCATCGAGAGCGGCTTCCTTGTTCATAGACGCATACAATCTTAAGGAGATTCTACCCAAAGTCATTGGCTCAATTATATGGGACATTGGATATCCATGCATCACGTCTGCCTTTTGTCTGATACAACTGGCTTTCCTGCAACTGACGAAGGTTTTTACCACTTAAACTGAATAATTGTTAAATTTATAGTCGATGGCTATCGATTGTATTCTTATTTATTATCAACTTTCAGCTGAAATTCGGTCCAGAGAAGATACAGAAAGAATCCTGCCTGAGCCTCATTATAACGGCGCACTTCTTCTTCGTAATCGCCAGCGACATTGTTCTGTCCTCCCACAATTGCTACATGGCAAAGTACATGGTCCAAGCGGCGTTTCTCGTTTGGAGCGTTCTTTTGTATCTCGCGTTCCTGCACGCGGCTTACAAAGTTGATCATTTGCTCCGGACTATGCCAAGCAGCATGTTGACGCGAGACAATTCTAATGCACATCAGAAAGGTCAGTTATCGATTGTCTGCTTGTATGTTAATTTTTAAACTTTTTCTTACCTTTCTTCATATAGCTATGTTTTTGTGTTATATTGACTCAGACTATCTTGTCTCTCTCTTCATGCACATTTTATATACCGTCTGTTTCGGAATTGTATCACAGAAAAAACTCTTACTTGTAATTCAGGTATCATGCAACTCGCAATGTTGGCACCGTATAGCAATCTGGCGACTTCGGTCGCTGCCGCACTGGTACCTACTTTGCTTGGCCCAGCTAGGATGAAGGGCCCAGAAGAAAGCGAGCCTGTAAACGTGAATAAAATTGTAGAGGAAGCATCCGCGGAGGGAGGTAATTCTTCAGCAAACATTATTTTATTATAAACCGCCTAGAAACATGTGTAAACAAATTTCTCATTGAGATCCGATTTCAGAATCGCTAGTCATTACCGCCAAGGTGTGTAAGGTAGAGGGACCACCGCAAAAGGAAGGACAGACCGCTTCGATACCTACGTGCACCATACAATCACCATTGCAGGAACAAAAGTCCTCGGTGCCGGAGGTCTACGTTAGACCACCCACGCCTACCCCGTCGACCGCTAATCTGCCGATTATAACTGTGTCCAGCCCGAGTCGTAGGAGCTCCATGGCCAGTCGACGAGGCAGCGACACGTCCACCAAATCCTCGCGCAGGAATTCGGAATGTAGCGTTAGATTTAACGAGGAGAGTACGAATGCAACAGACAGCAAACGCCAGACGGAGGGTAGCCCGAGACCCTTGCCAAGGATGCGAGAAGAATTCGAGAGAAATCGCTCACCCGAGAGCCCACGACGATACTCGGAAAATATCACGCCGACAGGCAGCACTAGGGAACTGAGACGTTGTTCCGATTTTACTCACGAGAAGAATCGTGGCTCGCAGTTTGCAATCAAACTCAGAAGGAATAGCGATTTCGGTAACAGAACGCCCCGAAGAATGTTGCCATCTGACGAACAGAGATTGCCCAAAGTTCTGGATCTTAGTCCTACAGGTACAAAAAGAAAAGATTCATACAAACGAGCCAATTAAAAAATAACGTTTTAATTTATTGGTCTTTTTAAATATTTTATTTTTATATTTTATTTTGTTCTAATATTGTTCAACAATGTTTCAGGTTCAAGACGCAATTCTGATATTGGTACCTTCATGTCACCTAAACCTGATTCGCGTAGAAATTCTGAGAGTTCCTATCGACGCAACTCCGAGTTCATTCATATTAAGCCGTTAATGATAAATCGTCGAAGCAGCGATATCAGTATCAGAACTTTAGACAGAAGTCCCACACACTTTCAGAGTATAGTACCTCTCAAGCTGGAGATACAGGAGAAATCTGAATCAGATTCAGATCATCCTGATTGCAGTGAAAAAGCAGCACTGATGACCGAAAAGTCAAAGAGCAAAGACGAAGAGCCGAAAGTAATTGTAAAAAGCAAAAAGAATTTGTCGTGGAATGATAAAAATATTGAAGACCCAGAGGATATCACGCCGGAGACCAACTTGCTTCCCGAAAATACGTCTGGGGAAGCAAGAATTATGGTACGTAGTGCTTATTACATCGTTAAATTTACAGAATTCAGACGCATCTAAAATATGGTTTTCAAATAACGTTCTTTTAGATATTTAAAGATTTATATTTTAGAATTGTATTTACGACTATGCTATTTCCACAGGGCACAGATTTTACTCTTCACTCGATATTAAATCACATTGCGTATGTGAATCGAGCGAAATCCGATACACCGCTGCATATACCGGAAGCGGATACCGCAGTTGCCAGGAAATCTCAGATGCAAAAAGTATTAAACGTTACGCGCGCTACTGCAATTTTAGGGATCCTCCTATGCGTCACGGATGCCTTTCGTATTTTTGGACCATACGGTATTTATGATAATATAACAATATATAATAAACCGCATCTGAGTTTAATTATAAAATTAAACTATTCTTGTAAAACAATAGTGTAGAATAATACCAATCAATTTATTTTTAGGACTCTTTGCTGAAACCGTACCATATGGTACAGAACCAGCACCGACACAGTTTCCCATGCCGTGGCCATGGCTGCTGTATCAAACAATACCCAGGATATTTGAATTTGTGATGGGCTGTGCCATGGCGAATATAACTAAACAGCCATCAGCAAGTCCGCGACATCAGTATCTGAGTAATTATCCTAATTATTCCCCGCGGGTAAATCGAGGTAATAATCCTTATATATAAAGCAATAGTTTATCTAGGCGTAATCATAATCCAAAAACCAAGATGCCAAATGAAAAATTTTCTTAATTTTATGAAATCGTAATGTTTTTTTTCAAGATTAATATTTTTTACGATAACTTTGTGATTATTTTCGGGATCATAATTTTTAACAGAATAATCAGATAACAGGTTGCATAAAATATCATGAATTGTGATTGTTGAAATAATTAAAATTTTAACGTCTATTAATTCCGTTATTTTCAGTAACAGAGATTTTACAAACATATATATATATATATATATATATATATATATCACTTTCAGTATTCGCAATAATTTATGTTCTTTGCTTTCATTACTTGTATATAAAAAAACTTATTTTTACTGAAAACAGAATTATATAAAATTGAATACTTATTTAATACATAGCTTCCACCATGCATTGGTGACAATTGTTATGAAAAATGCATGCAATGTGAAGACATCATAATCAATTTATCAAAGTTAAATTTTTAATGTTTAAAATGTTTTTAATGTTAAATGAATAGACATATGCAACCTCTTATCTAATTACTTCGTGAAAAATTATAATCGCAAAAATTGACGAGGTATCGGAAGAATATAATTAGCGAAGAGGTTGCGTTAACTAAAATTCGGGAAAAGAAATTGATAAAGTATCAGGAGATATAACTAGATAGGAGGTTGTACTAGATAAAATAAGGAAGACGGAGTCTCAAAAAATTTGCTATACACAAAAACATAGCAATAGATGAATCTAATATTCTAAACATGAAATAAGTGTTTAGACAGCATCTAACAAATGCAATAGTCAAGTAGTATTTCTAAAAATCACTTTTTATGCGAAGTGTTCATTCGAAGCACATACTCACAAAAAAAAACAGATATCTATTTTTTAAATTAGATTAGTTTCCCGATGAATTAATTTAATGACTTTTACTGTGTTCTCAGAAAGATACATATACATATATATATTTTTTGCTGTTAAACAAATATATACATATATATATCATTTTTTAACTTACATATAAAATTTGAAAGGATATTTTCGAAATAAAAGAGAGAAGAGAAAAAAACAGACTGTATATAAACAAAGACGTTGAAATAGTAGGAGACTTTTATCGATAATACAAGAAATAACGCGTTTTTACTGTGTGTCAACCGCACCAATGCTTAGAAATAAAAGAATCCAAACTCTCAAAGTGCCCTACTACTAAATGTTCAACAAAAATTACAAAAATGATTAATACATAAATGACTTATCTGCAAGTTGAATTTGTAACAGTGTTGTGATTCTACATGTGATATCATATTTATGTGTTTAGAATAGGAGGCCATTTTACGCTTATGTAAGATTAAATAACACTATATTCCGTGAGATAAAAGACTGTAAAAGTGAATTTACGATAAAAACAGAGCTATATCATAGCTTTATTGCAATTGTATACAATTTATCGTACTTTCAATATCTTATATAATTAGAAGTACAGCCGGCATTTTGTTAGGTTGATGCATTTGTCTATATATATTAATTTATAATTATATATTTTTTAATTTAATGATTTTTAATTTTATATTTATAAAATTACAGCTAAAATTATATCGTGTACATGGTACTGTGCATACCATTATATTTTAATTATTGTGTGCAGTATTAGATGTCTTTGCATCTTTTTACTTTTTTTATTACAAGCGTATGTATCCAGTACTGTTATTATTTATGCGTTATTCTATTTACCTGACTATAAAACCAAATATAGAACAAGTGAGAAATTTAGTAGTAATACTTACAGGAGCATAAAAGGTCTCAGAGAGTAAATATCTGTTTGAAATTTATAGCATGAAAAGTAGTGATCTAAAGTATAACATTGATGTTTCATGTGCCAAATACTCGTGTTAACTATTTTAAATGTTTACGAGAGATGCAAAGTCTTATCTTAACAAGAACTCTTCTACAAAACTATCTATCTATTTATATATATATATATATATATATATATATATATATATATATATATATACATACACATATATACACACACACACACACACACACACACACAAACACACACATATATATAGATATAGATAAATATTTATATACAATTGGATGTACAATAACAAATAACTATCGTTTTAATCAAATCGATAAGAATTTCGAAATTATAATGTATAAATATATAATTGATATTTTTACTGATGCAAAATCGTAATATCGCAGATTCAATAGTTATATATAAAACAAATATAAGATATATTATTAAAGTTTTTAATAGAAGCTCTCTATTGCTCAATAGAAGCTATCTATTGTTCTATATCTGAATTAAAAAGTAACTTCCTAATATGACTATTTGGTCATTAAATATATGTATAATAAAGTTGTGAATTACGATCAATATTATATATATTCAATCAAGATTGATTGCCATAACTGTTATTAATAAATCACAAAAAAATCTGAAAATCTTAGAACATTTTTAAAACATCTCGAAAACCCAAAAGATAATCTATATCTCATATAACACCTATGTAGCACTGACTTTATTCTTAGCAATATAGCTCTGACCAAGCAAAAAATAATAATATTACTTAGAGTAAGAGTTTCTTTAACCCTGTCGATTGAGTTTTAGATACTTTGTATATCTGTATTCTATAAGTGATAAGAATTTGTCTTGTAATAATGTAGTTAAAAGTAGTATACAATTCACTATTATTTATATCGCTTTATCATATTAGTCTCAGGATTATCATATTGTTATGTTTAAGAGATATCAATATAATCAATAACTATGTAAAAGGTTTATTGAAAGAAAAAAGAATTGTGTAGAAATAAAAGTGAAGAAAAATTGAACTTATGACATACTTTTCCTATATATTTCGACTATACAAAAATTCCTCTATAATCACACTTAATATATTAATTCATTTCAGATAATGAAAACATTTTGAAATACTAAAAATCAATCTTATGATATTTAGCTTTGGGATAATAAGGAAACAGCATCTTTTAACTGTAAGAGATGTATCCTTGATAATTTTTTTTTATTATTACATTTTTTGGGCATGTCATCTTCCTGTGTGTGTTTAATTTGAACAAAATATATTGCAAACTATTTCAAATTACAATAAAATAATATTCTTCTTGCTAATAATTAACCTATCAAAATCTTTTATAAATGTAATAAAAATTATTATTATACTGTTACTGTTAAATTTTCATTTGATAAATTTAGTGATTATACCTCTTAATTAAAATTTATATAATCGAAAACAAAAAAATTGACAATACTTGTGTCTTGCATTGCTAATTACAAGATCATGATATTAATTATAAGATTCAGACAAAAAGATTCAAATAATAAATTATGCAATCGAACTATTCGAATACCGTTTAAAAATCCGATCTATTATTTTAATCAAATACTCGACTTCGAATAATAATAATATGGAAGAGATATGAACAACAATATTATTACAAAAAATAAACAATTTTTCCCTTAAAATCAGGTTTAATAGATCGAACAATTTGAACTATTCAAATATCTTTAACCTCGAACAATTTAAAATTTGATCTTGTATTTCTTATTGTTTAAACATACGAAAATTTTATGCATCATTATATAATTACAGTTATACCCATTTTTAAAAGCCCCATTTATGATATTATATACATTGTATAATTAGCCCTTTATATATTACTGATGATTTGCTCTGATTTAACCTCGATAATCAAAATAATCTATTTCTTTGTCAGCAATTTTAGCAGTTGACGATGATGGCAGCGATTGCTGATTCTGTTTTATAGGTAATGAAACAGTCCTGCAATTATTTAATTATCATATTAGATACATTAATTTATTTATTCATTCTTCGATCATTTTCCAATAGTTATGCAAATAGATATCTTACTTTGTAGAATTATTTCCCTTTAAAGTATTGAGTACCGGACCTGGAACCTTCCTTTGTCCCTTCTCCCTTTGTATCATTTCTAATAAACTGTAGCTTGGCATCCAACACTGCAACGCAATACATTCGTTACCGAGATATACGCTTTAATTAAACATCTTATCTTTTACCTTATCTTTTACGGCAGTGGCAACGACGTTTCTCTTTGGCTCCTCATCATACGCTTGACTTTCGCAGCCAAAATGCTGGCACGACTCGTGCACGAAATGACGCTTTTCTCTGTTCATAATATCGAACGAGTAACTCCGAGATTTCTGCTTGGATGTCTTCGCCAGCTGTACCAACTCCGTCAACTTGTCATGGACCATTTGGCAGAAGTGCGGATCTTTCTTGGCCCATTGTTTCATGTAATCGCTGTATCTGGGCATCAGTTTGCCGCTCAAGTCCGGATTGACGATCTGCAGTCCCAATGCCAGCCTCCTGTTTCTTTCTATTATCTTGCATTCGTCGTTGCATTCCAAAGTCTTCAACTGATTCTGCTTTTTCGCGCCTTGTCCGAATACTTCTTCCAAATCAACAGAGTGACCAAGTTGCATATCAGCCATCTTACTAGCCAATATGTTGCTTGCTATCCTCTGATATTCCCGCGCATTATCAGCACAGACACGACTCATGGTTCTATGTCCGCACTGGCATGTAACCTGTAATGTAAACATAATCCCACAGTGTGATGCAAAACTTCATGAAATTTCACATCATGACACAATCGCATGACATAAAGACAGAGATTCTTCTTACCTTAACCATCTCTTTGCAAGGCAAATCTGGACACTTGCCTTCGTGACACGGAGCAGCGCAGATATGCCCGCACAACTCTCTCGTCGTAGTGCAAGGTTGCATGCATTGCTGTCCGGATCTCTCGCAGGGTCCGGCGTGGCACATTATGATGCATTTATGCCGTCCGCACGATAGCGGCTTGTTGCACGGCAGACCGCACGAGATCTCGTTCACGTGGCACGGTACTGCCTTCCTCAGTTCGTGATTGCCGTGGCACCACCTCTGGGTCAGGACACCGCAAGGTGGACATGTAGGCTCGCTGTGACAGTTGTGTAACACCTCGTGGTCGCAGGAATGCTCGCGCGAGCACGGTCGGTTGCAAGTAGGCCTCCTAGTGCCGCATGGTACTGGCGGATAAATCACCTCAGCGCCGCATTCGCAGTACAACTCTTCGAAGCTGCTTTCCCAACAAGGCGCACATCTTCCTGTAGGAAAAAAAATATCGTTTCATATTGTACCTAATTTCTATGATAAATTAATGATTACGGATTAGCGCGTGCACTTACCCATATGACATCTCTCCTGGCACTTGTGGCGTCCGCAGCTCAAGTTCTTCGAACACGGCAACGGGCAAATATGCTCAATATCGATGCAGCACAATTGATTGCAGTTGTGCTTGCCACAGGATCTTTTCTTCTTGCAGCGTTTCTCGCAGCGCGCGTCGTCGGCCTTGGTCGTCAGGTCTCTGCAAGCGATCTCGCGGTCCATGTTACCGCATCGGCACTTGACGTCAGTGTTCAAGTCACAATCCGGACACTCTTCCACGTGACACGGTGCCTTGCAGGTGTGTGGATTACCTGCGCGAGCGAAGGAGATTTCAATGGAAGGAGAGCTCAATATTGTGACAAGATGCGAAGCGCGATATCTCTGAAATGCTTACTAGGCTGGCCGCATTTCAAGCGCTTCGAGCAGATTTTATCGCAAGTCGGCACGGGATCCGTGCAGCTCTCTCTCTTCTCCGTCAACAGCGTTTGGCCGCAACAGCACATCGTAACTTTTTCAGGCGTCAAGGAACAAGGCTCGCAGAGCTCCGGATGACAGACTTTCTGACAATAATGTTTCTCGCAGTCCAACGGTTTGTTACAAATATTATCACAGGAATATGTATCTGCAGTATTGGCTCGGCAGGGTACCTCCTGAGTATTCTTACTACAAAAACATGCTAAACAAAATAACATAGCATTATTAAATCATATTAGTCTCTGTTATCTTGTAATTATCATATATTTAATTAAAAAATCTTAATAAAAATTAAACGTCAGATATCGAAGATAAAGAATTAAATATTACTTTGTTTCACAATCTTGTCGCAAGGCCCGCATTCTCCCTGATGGCACGTCCTCTGGCAGGTGTGCTTGCCGCACGACAGATCTTTCCCGCATATCGAATCACACATCAACAACTGATGAGCGCTACACAGAAGCATCTTCGACGTTCTCCCGCATCCGCAATACTTGGTCACCATCGCCATACATTGGGGGCAAGAGCCGGGATGGCAGAGCAAGGTGCATTTATGCGTGCAATTGTTCTTGGACAGAAGCCGGCCGCAGATTTCGCCGCACGAGTGCGCTACGTCCCTACGATTCCATTCCGGCATCTTCATCTTCCCGCAGAAGCAGAAGTATTCTTCAGGCACGAGAAAACTGACGTCCCGACAAGCTGGGCATTTCCAGCTGTTATTTTCTGAAATGGAAAACGCTAATGAGATTGCGTTTGATAATTTGGCGCGACAGCACGTTCGGCGACTTACCGCTCTGAGATGACTTTGCCCATTTTTTTATGCATCTCAGATGCAGCACGTGATAACAATTGCCGCAAGACCAAACGTAGTCGCTCTGCTTGATATGCTCGTAACAGACCAGACACTCCAACAATCCCTTGTCCAACTGTTCAGTTAATCTTTCCCTTTGACTCGCGTCATCATCTGTTAAGAATAACAATTAATTACAGAGTTATTTTCTATATAACAATATAACAATAATAATTCTATATAACAATAATAATAACTATGTAATCTCTTTGATAAATGAATGTACCAATGTCATATTTTTTCTTCGGATTTTTTCCCTGCGGAGCTTGCGTCGTCTCATTATTCTCCATTCTATCTCTCCAATTTTCCACCTTCTTTTCCCTGTAACTCGCCATTTCGTTTCGCCTTTGCGGATATCTTGCCGTTGTCGCTACTGTTTTTCGCCTCGCAGCAGGTTCGAATTGCATATCGTCTGAATTGTATCTGTAATAACTGGACGCGTTAGCGAATCGTTTAGGTCTACCGTTTCGTTGCGCTTCAAGAATTTTCGAGGACACATTTTCCGAATCGGTATCCTCGTACGTTGACGACTCCTCTCTGCGTCTACCGGTCTTCGTACCCAGAACCGAGTCGTCCTCTTGTATCTCTTCAGTAACAGCCTTATTTTCCTGACTGCTGGATGTGGTCGAGTCCACAGCCTCAGCCGTGAACGTCTGAGCCTCCCCGGCGGCACTCTGCTCCGCGTCCAGCTGATACTTCCTATTGTAATATCTGCCATTCTGAAACTTATTGTAGTTTCTCGCGTTGTACGTCCTCTGAGTGTCCCTGTAGCCAGATCTCGGTGCCTGCGTGTCCTGCGGCCGCTTCTGCCTGTAATTCGCGTCTCTTCTGTTATCGTAGCGTCTCTCATTCCTGTACCTATTGTCCATGGACGACTTGTCGGCCGGCTTCGGCCTGAACTCCTGCGCGTAGGCGTTGAAACCGCTCGTCCCAGTCGCGTTGCCATTGTCATACCTCCTGTGTCTCGGATCTCTTCGGAAGCTCTTTACCTGCTGGCTGTTTGGCACGAACTCGCTGGCCATGGGATGTAGATTGGAGTTCTCCACCACGGTGGACTGGACGACGTCGCTCGCAGACGACGGCGGCGGCGCCGCGTGCTTGCCGGCCGCCCGGTTGCCCCGGGATTGCCTCGGCTTGTAACCACCACCGCGGGGCCCGTGGGGCGCCGCGTTGCGCAACGCCGCGGCGACGTCGCCCGGCGCGGCTCGCGCGTCGTTTGGCAGTGCACGTTCCTGATAGGCATTGTTCTCCAAAGGCACCATGTTCGACGGGTGTTGGGCGTCCACCTGGTAGAAGGTTGCCGCTGGTCCGCTCCCGCTTCCCGGATAGTAGCTGCCCGCAGGTATGTATGCGCTCAGGTACGCGGCGTCGACCAAATAGTTCAAGTCCTCTGGATACGAGCCGTCCCAGGTGGCCATCGCCTCGATGATTGCACAGAAATGCGAAACCGCGCGCAACCCGGGGGTGATGAGAGGGAGGGCGGGGCGACACCGATAAGCACACGGCACTCCTGTCCGCCGAGATCAGATCTCTCCTGCGAGAGGTGAGGGAAGAGGAAACAAACGATCGGGGGAATTACCGCTCCGGTGGAGTTGCAATATGTTACGCTACACCGCGCGCATGCGATGCGTTCCGGAATGACTTTGTTCCTAACCTAAAAAAAATTTTAGAACGGCGCGCGTAGGACACGTACTTTTATTGCTCGTCGGCCGTACGTTGGTTTTTCGATCGATCGCAGCGGGAATTCGAAGACTGTGGAGTGTGTACGAGCGAAATTCTCGCGAACCTTTCCTGACCTTCTCCCGTCCAGCGGCGAACACAGCGGCCTCTAATGGAAGCTTCCGACCAGCGTAACTACATATCCAAGCATCAACTTGTCCTTGTACCCCGGTCGATAAGATTTGAAAAAAAAATTTTAGCAAAAAATAAAACAGGAAAAATTTTTTAAAAGTGATAGAACTTTTATAAAGATTCATGAACGGAATAAAAATCTTCTAGTTTGCAAAAATATTGAATTAAAAATTTAATTTTTAATATTTGAAGATAAATTTTGCGAAATTTAGAATTGATAAAAAACATGATAGTTTATTGTAAAAGTTTACTGCAGTAAGAACAATTAAATAAATTAATGAAAATAATGGGCCAACTAAAATTGAGCCATTATTCACTAAGAAATAAAAATTTAAGAAGTTATATTAAAACAGCATACATATAGTCTAATGACTCAATTAATTGGCTTCGTATTCTCATAAATTTTTATTAAATAATAAGCATTCCATTTTAATAATTATATAAATACTTCTAAAAACTTACTGATATTAACAATCCTTTTTGCGATATAAACAATCATTATACTACGATCTTACATTCTGAAATTATAAATAAAAGAAGGATTGTTATTAAGAGAATTATAATTAGAGACCAAAGTAATAAACTTAAATGTGTACGTACAGTTATATTCGTAAAAAATTATAATCCATTTATAAGTCTTTTTTTACAATTGTTATGTTAGTTTCTTAGCATTCGATTGATATCGAATGCTAGAAAACTTGATGCGAACCTATATCGACCGAAACACGGTTTCATATCAAAATCTATTAAAACATTTTGTATATTACTCAACTAGATAACCCGTTAAAATATAGCCACCGGTATCGCTCATTAAAATGTCGGGGTGCGTCCTGTCGGGCAATACTTGGTACGAACGTAAAAAGTTCGTAAACAATTTCACATTTATTACATTGCCCTTCTTCTTGAGTTCTATATAAGTCTCCTGCAAGGGCTCCCGATGCGCATGGAAGATGACAAACGGCCGCGAGATTCCCAGGAAGGGTAGCAGCGCGTTCACGATCTGCAAAGGATGTTCTCTCGCCACGATAGTCAAGCCACGAGCCTTCGTGTTATTTAATAAACACACAGCGTGTTTTGTCTCCAGCAGCCATTTTGGTTTCTTCACAGGCACCGCTTCTTCATCGGACTTCTCAGACTCAAGCTTTCGCTTTAAAGCATTGGCATTTTCCCCAGGTTCACTCGCGACAAGCGTACCGTTCTCTTTTGTCCCAGTTTGCAATTCTAAAACCTCCATATCTGTTTCGGATGCTTCGTTACTGTCAGTTTCTCCCTCAAATTCTTCCGTTAGCTTCTCGTGTGTTTCTTCAACGTTATTACTGACGATCTTCTTAGACGCGGAAATGTTCTCCATTATGCTAGATTCACCCTGATAATGTAATCTCAGGAAACTGTACATGTTCACTGCAACGTGCCTGTCCTTCAGTTCCCGTGGAAAATTCATGGCCTCGATGAACGTGGTTTGAGGCATGTTCCCAGGATGCAGGTTGATCAAGTAGCCGCTGGTGTCCGCGCCTATCCTATTGAGCATCGCTGCCGCGGGCAGTCCTTGGTATCCGCTGCTGTACAGCAGGTGCAGGCCATCGGACTGCACATCGCTGTAGGACAGGATCTGCGCCAGAGCTTCCATCCTCAGTCCCCCGATCTTGTCGTGTTTCTTCTTGAAGTACACCTCGTGCAGCGACAGTATGGACGTCCTGTGCACCGTCAGGAATCTGAAGTACTTGCGCTTCTTCTTCTTGATGTACTTCTCCTGCGAGTACTCTGTTTTCGCGGCGAAGGACGTGCTGTTCTCGATGAGGCTGCCGATGATCTCCTTCCCGGTCTTGCCGGCCTCCTGCAGCTGCTGGATCTCTTCCTTCGACAGCCGCTGCGACGTGCCATCGTCCGTGATGGAGCGATTGTCGCAGCCGCTTAACTCGCCCTTCAGATCGTCCCATGACTCCACCTGATCCGTCAGCCTCAGGGTGAAGGTGTTCTTGCTGCCGGGCAACGGCACAATCTCGAAGGTGCTCCAGAACGGTTTGCCAACGATCTCGCCCATCTCCACCCTCTCTTGCCCCAGCTTCAGGATGCCACTCTCGGACACTTTGTACACTTTGCTGAAGCCTTGTTTCTTGACTATCACGTGGGTGCCAACTGTGATCACGTCCTCGGCGGGCTCGCACGTGTCTGCCGCGACAGCATTCATCATGTACTCCGAATTATCCTACAGGTCCTTTCAATCCCTCGCTCGTATCCTTTGCATATCTGATCCTATGAGTTATACATTTCTTTTATATATGCTAAAAATTCTTTATAGATCGAGTACGAATTAGGAAGCAATATATCACCTTTGAATGTTTCCCTCTTCCTCTTCCACCATCGCCACATGCACTATGATGCATTCTCCGCCATTTCTGTCCTTTTTTTTTTTTGAGGTTAGGCCAGTGGCAGCTGGAGCGAAAAATAGCAAGTTTAAACAGTAATATTCATTTCTATCAATGTTGATTAACTTTAATTTCGGTTTAACTTACTTTTATCTTTTTTTTAGATCTAAAAATTAGAAAAAATATAGAGTTAACCAAGATTAAGATTAATCCAGGCTGTGTTCCAAAATTCACTGTCAATGCTAGAAATCTATAGTACAAGTAACGTATGCTATAGATTTTTAGCGCTGGTAATGAATTTTGGAACGCAACGTGCGTTCCAAATTTGATAGAAATGGAAGTAAACCAACCAATTACAGCCGAGAGTTTTAAAATTTTAGGCTTGTTCTTGGCTGTGATTGGCTGGTGCGCTGACTACTCAAGTCCGTATCATAAATTTTGGGTTAGGCGAGCACATGGTTGCAAAAGACTGATGCTGGAGTGTTTAATCTGCACTTTTCTAAAAATCACGTGTTTACAACTTACACAACCGCATATTCCGTGTAATTTTATGTTTTTCTGTAAAATAATAATTTTTGTATAGACAAAATAATCTGATGTGATCTTACAGCGATCGCTTAATGTACAAGACGTATGTCGAATGATACACATTGCATCAGCTACAACGCACATTTGATGTAGGTGTGACAATTTATTGTTTAACAAAGTTTTAAAGTTTCCGTAACAATGTTAATAATTACAGAGAACGAAAATGAGCCACCACAAGAAGAATGAGTTCCAAGCAATTGTTCTTGCCGCAGGAAAAGGCTCCCGCATGACGGAGCTCACGGCGGGCAAGCCGAAATGCCTACTGCCGATCGCGAACGTACCTATGATCTGGTATCCGCTGCAAATCCTCGAACGTTCGGGTTTCAAGGAAGCGATTATCGTTGTCGCCGAGGCGACCAAGTCCGATGTATCGGCGTCGCTGGATAAACTAGGTCTGAAAATCAAGTTAGAATTTGTTGGGATCCCAGGAGCTGAGGACCTCGGCACAGCTGATTCTATTAGACTTATTCATGAGAAAATATACACAGATATCTTGGTGATATCCTGCGACTTGATCACAAATGTGGATATATCAGGGATTCTGAATTTGTATAGGAAGCACAACGCAAGCGTGACAGCTCTGATGCTACCTGCACCAAAAGTGCCAGACGACTTTGTGACAGCAGGTCTGAAGAACAAGCAAAAACCGGAAACAGACTTGATCGGCATTGACAATAATACAGGGCGATTGATTTTCTTGGCTTCTGCATCTGACTTCGAGGAAACGATTAACATCTCACAAAGACTTCTCAGAAAGCATGCTAGCTTCACTATTCACTCTAAGCTGATGGACGCACATTTGTACATTATTAACAAATGGGTGGTAGATTTTTTAATACTTAATAAGTGAGTGATTCTACCAGAGAGAAGTATTAAAGAGACTAAATGTAAGTCTGATTAAATGTAAAAAAATGCTTTTCAGAAATTTCACAACGCTGAAGGGTGAACTTTTACCTTATATAGTTGGTAAACAGTTATCTCGACCTAAACAATCTATGGATGATAAGACTTCCATGGTACAGATGGATTTGAAGGAAGATATTTTTCACTTTGCAATGGAGAAACCATTGGACGTTTTAATAAGAAAGATGTCCGCTTTCAATGATCATGGCACTGATTTGGAAGATGCATATAATGAGGATGTGATACGATGTTACGCTCATGTGTCAAATGAAAAGTTTGGCCTTAGAGCGAACACCATACAAATGTATCATCTTGCAAATGCTAAGGTTGAATAGTAACATATTTACTTTATTATTATTAAATATATATATTTTTTATTTTACTTTATTAATATATATTATTAATTTACATCTTTTTATATGACAAAGGAATAATCTATATTATTCCAAATATACACGGGATATCAATTTCAAATCGAATTTGATTTCATATTCGTTGAATTCGAGTTGGTCGTTTTCACATAGAACCATGTATCATCTTGAATAATATATATTATATTTATGCTTTAATGTATTATAAATCTTGAGGAAGATCAACTAATTTAAGACATTTTCCGTACAGATATCAGAATGGTGGAAAGATGATAAGAATAAATTGCCGTTGCTGCCAAGTATCTCAAGTACCGCCACAGTGTACAGTACGCAGATGCAAGAATGTCGCATAGGCGATAATTCGTTGATCCAGGAGAAAACGTCGTTGAAACAGAATCATATCGGGCCTAACTGTGTCGTGGAATGGAAGACAAGGATATCTCAAAGTGTGATAATGGGACATGTAACTGTTAAACAAAAGTGAGTCCGAAATGTTATCCGAGAATGTTATTTGCTAAACGTATGTACGTTTACGATTCGCTGTATTAATTTCTTTTTTTTTTCACAGATGCGTTATTCAAAACTGCATACTGTGCAATGGTTGCATCATCGAGGAAGGCACGGAACTGAAGAACTGCTTAGTTGGAGCACAACACGTTGTGAAATCTGGTAGCCAACACTCTCACGAAGTACTCACTGATGCGGACAGACTCATAGAATTTTAATTATTCACTGTATATTACATATAAATTATTGTAAATATAATTACATTATATTATTTGTAAGAAACGTTTAATAAAAAAAATATTAATGGAACTGAATTATGCAGCATGCACAATTTAATATTTAGATTGATAAAGTTATTACATAATTTAAATTAACATTTTGTAAGTTAGATGTTTTTAAAAATGGATATTTTAATCTTATTGACGGTTCAATAATTAACTTATTAATTTAAATTTTATGAATTTTGCATTGAATGAATTTACCGTCCGAGTAAGAATTTCGCAGTTCCAATCAGCAAAGTTCGTTTGAAAATACATCGTTCCTATTGGTTGATTTCGCCTGAACGAAGGAACGTCTGGATTCGGAACGGAGTCCATCGTCTTTTCCAGTTTCTTCTTCGGGGTGCTCTTTCCTCTAAAATGGTAAGCGTTAATTCACGTTACTTGAATCGATTTATTTCGTAGCGATCCTAACATTCGGCCGATTTATTGTCGCTGAAAAATATCCTGAATTTCCATAGAACTGACATAATTTAATAATATCGGGTGAAAAAGTTGTCATTCCGCATGATACTAATGTGATATCGGTGTACAGGTTATGACTGTTTATGTGCTAACACATTGAAATTGTTGATTTCTTGAAGTATATTTATTATTTCTCATTTATTTGTAGAAATGATTTAAAATAGATATTCTTTTTGTTATTCTGCATCGTTGATTCTTTTTTTCTTTAATTTGTAATATGGAATTAAAATACAGTTTAAGGTTACAATGCTTTTGCTTGATGTTCGCAGACGAAGGGTACTTCCAGCTTTGGTAAGCGGCGTAACAAGACGCACACGTTGTGCAGGAGATGCGGACGTAGCTCGTACCACATCCAGAAGTCGCAATGTGCGCAGTGCGGCTATCCAGCTAAAAAAATGCGTTCATGTAAGTCACTATGGTGTAATGTAACAAGTCTGCATAGAAGACTGTTATGTTCATAATCATAAATATCGAATCATTTTATGTTAGTTTAGAAATATTAATTATATCTACATTTGACGACATTTATATTAATTAGATTTACATTTCACAGATAATTGGTCGGTCAAGGCAAAGAGAAGGAAGACTACTGGCACTGGCCGCATGCGTTATTTGAAAATCGTGCGCCGTAAATTCAAGTAAGCTACAATAGCTATGTTAGAAGTGTAATAACTAACGAACGTTAAAGCAGATAAAGCATCGACTTGTAGATTTTTAAAAGCGATTATTTTATCTTTCATAATTTTCATACCTTATTTTTATTAAGTGATTAAATGAAAGCTGCAAATATTATTTAGTTTTCTCCTATGATTTGTAATATATACAACATATATAAATAATTTTGTTTGTACTTTTATAGGAATGGATTCAGGGAAGGTTTACCGAAGCCTAAAGCTGTTACGGCTAAGTAATCATCAACATCCTGTCTTATTGTAATTAAGTTGTACAATTTTGACTATCAATAAAAAATCTAAAAAATCCAATAACAGCATTTCAGGACAAATTCTTTATAATTAAATAATTTTAATGGCGTGATCATTGTATTTATTGGATTATTTTAAAATATTTGTAGCTTAAGAATTTTATTATAAAATTCAACGTTTTAAGAACACTTTTATTATACTAAAGAAATTAATCCTCTGTAGAATTCCATTCTTATGAATGATGATAAATTTAAGATGGCTTAAAATTAGGTATATTCTTGTATGTTATCTTAGCTCCCCTCTCATTTCGTCTTTCTATTGATACATTGAATAGCACTTGCAAACACGTGAGATGAACTTTTGATAAACCTGTATACGTATTCTTATGTCATATCTGACAAGAAAATTTGAAGAAATACGCGATCGGAAAGATAAAGTGTGTTGTCTACGTATCGTTTGCGCAATCTCCGCGGAATTTTTAATTGCCGCGACGTTCCATATATTTAGCGAGCATCCGACCTCGCCAAACAGTAACGTTCGATGCACGATGATTACACGGATGATCGGCGCAGCTCCATTGTGCATCTAGGCGTCCGCCGATACTGCACCCGAAGACCGTCGATCTTCAGCCTGCCAATTAGAAAGTTATGCCACGCAACAATATTCAGCGAATGTTGCGTCTCCACAAATACCGAAGAATTAAGAAGATTGGTTCGATTAAATAACAATAGATTTAAAAAAAAGGAACGCGCTTAAAAACGAATTCAAATAGGCGACTCAAAGAAAATTTGGTCGAGAGAACAGATATTAATGTTTCTGTTTTATACATATAATTTTTGAGAAATATTTGCAATTACAGATAATTTCTGTTTTTCAAAAAATCTAATACTAAACGTTAAAACAAATTTTATCACAAAATTTGTATAATATAATTCTGTAGAAATGGGAGTTTTGCGTCAGCTATTGTTTGGTAAGTGCACGTATTTTATTTTTTAAAAATTCCACTATTAAAATAATAAAATAATAGCTGCTTGAAAATAATATAATAGTTTTCTGAACTTTATATTTTTGATTGTGCAGGTAAATATTTATTACTTACCAACACTGTGAGCTGTGGTTTGATGATGGCAACGGGAGATGTGATCCAGCAACGCAGCGAACATTGGAAGAAGCATTGTTCTCACAAATATTTTCCAAGCAGCGTTATGGCAGCATCACCGGAAGATGATGAGGTGACAGCGATTTCCAACAAGTCTCCATACGGGCACGATTACATGAGGACCAGGAATATGATGGTCGTGGGATTGGTTCAAGGTCCGTTTCATCATTGGTTCTATACGATTCTAGACAAGGTTTGGCCAGGCAAGAACGCAAAATCAGTCCTCAAGAAAACATTTCTCGATCAATCGGTCGCGAGTCCTACGTGCCTGACGATATTTTTCGTTGGCCTCGGGCTCCTGGAAAGTCGCAAAATCGAGGAGATCAGCAAGGAATTAAAGCTGAAGTTCTGCGAAACATGGAAAGTATGTACGAGATTATATTCGTTAATCGGTACTTCAATAAGAGAACAAATTTGTATAACACTTAAAATTTAAAAGCTGCTCGAAAATTTTTTTTTTAATGTAAAATGTACGTAATAATTTATTGAAATTATACTGCCAGGTCGACTGTTGTTTTTGGCCTCCTACGCAATGTATTAATTTCCTCTTTGTGCCCCTGCGTTATCGAGTACTCTATACGAACGCTATGACGATGGTCTATGATGTTTTTCTATCGTATGTAAAATATGTAAGTTTTGCTTATGCACGTTTACAATCAGAAAAAAATATAGTATTAATGTATGGATGTATTAAATTGCGAGCAGTCGCAACATAGTAATAAGTATTTATTTCATCCGCAGGATGCTCATTTCGAATGACAGAAATCTCATGGCTAGTCTGAACAAGAGATTTGACTATATAAATAATAATTGCGAAAAATATATTGTATATACGTCTATCGTTATTAATTATACGTAACAATGTGCAATAAAATGCTATCGAAAAAAAATTTCCAAGTAAGATTACCGTATCTTCCCGTTCCGATGCCTTATCGCGATTCGATCTATTTGTCAATTTCCAGTTTTTTTTACCAGATGATAAATAAAGACGAGTAATCATCTCGTAGTTCCTGTTGTGATGCGTGCAAGGAACTTGCTGATAACAATTAAAATTCGGATAATGTTAAAATATCAAGATGCTGCTTTGTATGATTGCAATATTTCACGGTGATTCCCGAGAAATCATTTCGAAGAAATGATAGTTCAACGTTTTGTTATTAATTGCAACTTCGATTTGATTATTTTTTAATCACAAATATCACAATACGTCAAGATTGAAGAAATTAAGATCCAAGTTCGAATTACGTTATACGTTTTGCAAGAAAGAGATATATCTTCTTCATAATGTTGTTAATTTGCACGCGACTGAATCCGGAGAACTCGGAAGTTTATCGGCGTCGCTCAAGCCCGAATCGTAAATTACTCGGGCACGTGGAAGAATGCAGCGGGCAATGCAATTGCGAAATAATGACAAACGCGATCGAATTGATCTTCGGACACGCATATCCTAATGCGCGTGCAGTTCACAATGATCGCCTTATCGCGCGCAATAATCTCTCATTGAGTTTATTTATTTGTTCTGACAGCTTTTGTTTGGCATTTGGCGACAGCGGGATTACACGGTCTTCTAACCAGCCAGACGTCGTCGCGAGCAAACACGATTAACGGACATAAATACAAACAATAAATTCAACCGTCGTGCGACACAAATAATCGACGAGAATATTTCGCACGTGAGATACTGAATTTTATAACAGGCCTCGCCGTTGCGTTGTTATTCGGCTGTCGTGTTTTGCCAATAAGCATTGCGCCACTCTGGAATTGTAATATAATTTTTATAACACTTTACGTTTCTGCATAAAACGAGGATGTGTGTATATATAACGAGTAATCATGATTACCAGATCTTTACATTTCTCTCGTAAAATTGTTTAATCTACATTACTTTATCTCGAACAAAGAAGAATACACACTTGTCCTATATATGCTCTTTTACACCTCCGCTTATCTCTTTGTTTTCTACAATGGTACATAAATTGTAGTTTTCAACTTTGATGGATTATCTGCGCTATCGTCAGTGCGATCGGAAATTTTTCGTCCCGATAACAATATCCTTTGTATGTCTATAATCTCCGTTTGTCTGCGGCGTTAACCTGCGGCCAAAAAATTTTACAATTAATTTACACTTAACATGCTTTTCCATTAACCATAAATTTTGTAAGATTCCCTACTTGATTTTTATTTAATGGTTAATCAACCTAATAAATTTGCCAAGTGAACGAGCGCTCAAACGACTTGGAATGAGTACTGATTAAATTAATCAGCAATTAATTCAAATGATACAATCGCTTACAGCATTTCTATATAATTCATTGTTCCTAATCTAATCTTTCTAAAAACATTAATCTGTTTGTTTTGGCAGTAATAAAAGTATCACTTGACTTAACGCAGATTAACTTTTGGTTTCATTTACTTTTTCTAATTTGTTAAATATTAGTAGAAATGGACATTAATCGGCAATTAGTTCAAATGCAAAATTGCTTAAAGAAAAAAAAAGTTTAATACAATATACAATACTTTATTCACTTCTATTTTTAGCCAAGAAGTGGAACTTAGTTTACAAGACTTAATCATATTCATCTCTTCTAATGATCCATTTAGCCTTTCATACTTCCCTCCTTCTATCTTAGGTCTGTTCTTTATAGCTGAATTGGTTGCTAGTTCAGAGTTTATCCTTCCTCTTCTACATTGAGAACCGGTTTTTCCGGTTTTCTTGGTAAGCTAATTAATAAATTATACATCTGAACTTGTCTAATTTAAAGATAAAACAAAGACAGATGTATAATTAATAACTATTAGCTTACCAAGTTAGCTTACCAAGAAGTTGGAAAAACCGGTCCTGAAAGGAGAAAAACAAACTCTAAATTAATGCAGTCAGTTCAACTATAAAGAACAGACCACTTATTTCTATTACCTTGGCTGCGTTTCGATATTCACTGCCAGTACTGAAAATCTATAATTTACGTTACGTACATTATAGATTTTCAGTACTAGCAGTGAATATCGAAACGTAGCTCTTGTTGAGCCTTACCTTACTTTTAATCTTTAAACTTAAACTTAATCTTATCTACTTATATTTCTTATATTCTAATTACAGTCTCTTTCCTTTCTATCTATTCTATCTATTATTATTATTATTAGTAACTCTATTCTTCTACTTTTTTCTTTTCCTTTTACTCTTTTTTTTCTTTTTCCTAATTTTGCTCTTCATAACTTCCTTAATGCTCTTTCCTTTTCCATATTTAATTCGTTACTCGATCCATGTCCTATTTAGTTTCTCATCCTTCCCATCTTTTTGCCACTTCACATTCTTCTATAAAATGGTTTAAATTATTCTTTTCCTATCCA
This sequence comes from Tetramorium bicarinatum, assembly GCA_928718305.1. Lineage (NCBI taxonomy): Eukaryota > Metazoa > Arthropoda > Insecta > Hymenoptera > Formicidae > Tetramorium > Tetramorium bicarinatum. The sequence continues at coordinate 14,148,941 of OV788325.1, forward strand.
GAAAAGACGCACCTGTACTCTTCCTCCAGCATAATATTTGTTATCCTCTTCCATACTGCAACATGTCTAATATATAATTCATTATTCTTTCTCTTCATACGTTAAATAAGCAAAAATTAATAACTCCATTAATAACTCGTTAACAACAGGCTAATACAGTTGTTATTATTTGAATAATTACCAAGTTAATCAGAGTTTGGTCGAAGTCACCCTTACGGATATAAATAGCTGTGAGTGCGAGTGAGAAGGAGCGGGCGGAAGGAAGGAAGAGAGAGAGCGCCGAGAGTAGTGGTGGGGGAAGTCGGAACGGCCGATGTGATTATTACCTGACTTCAGTATGCTCGAAATTTGGGTTATAACGGACAGTGATTAAGTTTTTTTTTATCCCCCCCGGAATACAAATGCACGAGGGATCGCTGGCGCGTTCCCGTAACAGTATCCGTGGCAAATGAGATCTACGGCGCGCACGACGTAGCATGAATCTCCGCCCGACGGGTCACCCGAAGTCTCACCTCGTTTAATTGGCCTACATAACCGCTGCGGCAATTATGAATTTGCAAACGCTTTTTCAAGACTTCAACCCGAGGTGAGTCCCGCGTCTCCGATTTCGTCCCAGTCCCCCCTCGCCGACCTTGGCGCATCGTTCCCGAGTGTGGACGGAAAGTGGTACAGAGAGTCGTTAATTTTGAATTGCAGCAAATTTCTGGTGCACACCTGCCTGATGATATTCACGTCACTCTTCGCACTTCGACTGGACGGTTTCATCGAGTGGAGCTACTGGTCGATATTCAGCCCAATATGGTTCTGGAAGGGCATGGTGATCCTGGGGGCGATAGTCGGCAGCTACGTCTGGTGGCGGCATCCCCACGCGAGATTGGAAGGAGACGCCTATGTGCATTACAAGGCGATGCTCATCACCCTGGCGCTGCACCTGATCCTCCTGATGTTCGAGTTGTTGGTATGCGACAAATTGGAATCCGAGAGGCACCTGTGGATACTGGTGTTCATACCCCTGATTTTCATCTCGATAGTATCGATTGCAGTGAGTATCTGAGTGGATTGCTTCTTCAAACTGCAGCTGGCGACTGTACCAACGATGTACTCCACACCTTCTGATCTCTGTCTTGATTTAGGTTTGCATCTGGGCAGTGAAACACGATCGGTCGTTCGAACTGGAGCTGTTCTGCGCTGTGAATGTATTGCAGTTTATCTTCTTGGCTCTGAGATTGGACAGCTTTATAACGTGGAGCTGGGAAGTTGTGTTCGTGCCGCTCTGGGCACTTCTTTGCTTATCCTTAGTGGCTGTTTTGTACGCAATAGTGTTCGCCGCTGTTCTACTGAGAACGCCGCAGATCAACGCCCGGCAGAGGCGGACCTCGCTGCGCTCGGCGGTGGCGTACACGTTTCTCGTTGTTCCCATTTTAGTGTTCCAGGTATAATTGTCGCATTGTTTATGGCGTATGCCTCGTTAAGTAATTCATAATCGGCTTAATTTGCCTTTCTTTTATTTCATATAAATTATTCTGCTTTAGGTATTGCTAGCGAATAAATTAGATGGAGATATTTCAATAAATTATATAACTGTGGCGATGCCACTGCTCCTGTCGCACATGACTCTTATTTTTATGTCCTTTGGTGCAAAGGGTGGAAATAGATGTAAGAAATAATCTTGTAAATTATTATTTAATAATAGGATAATTATATGTCGTTATTTTTTTCTCTTGATGTAACATATACGTAAGATCATTTCGTTATTAATTTTATTTAGCTTGTAAGAACGATGGAATTTTTGTCTAGGGTGGTTTGGTATCAGAAAAGACTTTTGTCACTTCCTGCTAGGTTTATGTCCATTGCTTCAAGAATATGGCAATATTTCGTATCAGCCAAGGGACGAGCGAGATCAACCGCCATCCGAGCCAATGATTACAGAAAAGAGCGAGAAGCTTATTAAGAAAATCGACCTAATGAAACCTGTTGTGCCTATAATCTCTATAGACATGCCCGACTGATTGGCTCAAAACAGGTATTCGTCGCAAAGATATGTTTGAAGAATGTAGCAATATGTTTAATACAAATTGACGATGTCTAAAGTTTCTCATTCTGATATCTTGCAGGGTTAGCTCGGATATTTTTTAATTGTTATTTTTAATGCAACTGACTTATACAGAGGCCAAATATCTACTATAAAATAGTCAGGTACCTTTAAATATTAAATAGTATTAAATACGAATAATTGAATACAATTGTATTTGCTTATACGTTAATTACTTTTATTTGTTGTAGGCCTTATTAAGCAAAGAGATTGAATTACATTATATATATGTCGGCTGGGATACAAGACTGAGCACCTCGCATCTTTAGAGTAGCATTGTCAGGACGCATCAAAAAATGAAAAGAGCGGCTGGATAAATTAGAAAAGTGATATTGCTGTTAATGTTGCTGGACATCGTAATATCGAATGCCCAATCATTTATTACATTATGTAGAAATAATGTATATACAGACTGTTATAATTATATTATGTATGATGGATATTAAATATTATACGGGTCTGCCATATGTGACGGTGGTAGACAAGTGCTAGTAACGTTACGTTATTTTATATATATATTACATCTAAAAAACAATACTATTATAATCTAATAAAGTTTCTATTTTTTGGTATCAACAGCAACGATCAATTAATTTCTGCGATACTGCTAATTTAACATACGGAACGATATTGCATGTGGAATATATCGAGATTATTTCAAGTTTTTAGTACTATTCAACAGTTTTACGGCAAATGTTATAACCATTATAAATATAAAAGTGAATACGTTGACATTTTCTGTTCGACATTACAAAATCTTTGTAAGTTATTATGTAATTTATGAAAAATAGAAAAATACGTCGTGAATATTTTATTTCGTCATGTATCCTGTAATACGACTGTAAATTTCGTTGAAACCTCTTTTTCACTTCTCAGGAGATTACCATAATGGTACGTACTCTGGTACCCACGTCCGACCAAGGAGCGAAGACAAGCTCGTCGATATTGTAGCGATGTCGAAGTCCGCATCTTCTATCAGCGATGTTTCCAAAACGTACAGTGCCTGCAGACGATGTGCGCACAACGCAACGAATTTCGCTAATCCAGAACAACTATGAGATAGAAAAAAATAGTTATTGGTTAAATGAATCTCTTTTTAATATTTTATTGAAAAGACGATGTTTTCTGACACTATCACTGCTGCAGTACTGAAATATTTATTTTGATCAATTATATGGATTAATGATGCAAGATTAAATATTATATCCACATACGTAATTTCGCAATCGCCCAAACCGACGGCACTAAGCTGCGAACAGCCCTTGGCCACGGAAATCAGGAATCGATCAATCGGACCAGATCCATAGGTGGCGATAACTAGTTCTATCAATTGTGGACATTGCTTGCTAATCTGCGCCATTATCGACTCTGATGTTGCTTCGCCGAGATACAAATGCGTTACGGGCATATACGACGTGAAGAGCGATTTTTGATCATCGTCATCGGTCATGTAAGACAGTCTAATGCAAAATAGAATGCTGCGGTTTACTTTGACTTCCACTCGCACGGATATTGTAATAATAATATTTGATCAAGATTATTGGTTTATTTTTACTTACAGCGCAAGATTTATGTCGGGCAAACGATTTGAAAACGCAGACCACGCTGCGTCGCTGACACACGGAAGAGGCTTCGCTTCCGGATGTGCTTCCACTCGTAGAGTCTCCAAATGGATTTGCTTTACCGAGCATAACGCTAAAAGCAGCTCGTCGCTCAGCAAAGAATACGATAGAGATAATTCGCGGAGCCATCGACAATAATCGGCCAAAGCGAGGATGCCTAAAATATCGATGAACGCATTTTCTTTAACGCATGGATGTGCAATTTACGAAATTGTAAACTTAACTTTCATTCGTTGTTAACGATGACATCATGCGATCTTCGAATTACCTTCGGGCAATAGCCGCGGAAATCCTTTAATTCGCATAAGACGCAACGTTCTGGGATCGTTTTCGTCGTTATCGAAGCGATGAGCCTTTCTGCGTTTGACAGTCTTAGTCTTGGAGATCATCACTGCAGATTTAAAATGTTCATCGTCGATCCCGAGCTTCGCAGTATTTGTCATCGCAAACATTGCGATAATTAATTGGGACGTTTAATGAGTATTTCACTCAATCTTCTCATCTTATTTTGGAGTTGAGCAATTTGGTTTCTGAGAAGCTTATAGATTATACTTTTTAACTTTTACTCTTAAGCTTTTTGTTTATAAAGTTACTGTTCCTGGTATTTAATATCACACTAATTGAAATAATCTGTTATTACCCGATTCTTTCCAGTCAGAAATCTCACTGAATGTGGCGTAAACTTATTATTGCTGCTGCGTATTCCTCTGCATTCCAATAATACACTGATTCCGTTTAAGAGAATACGTTGATATGTTCAATTTTACACAGTATTTGAGCATTCTGCCGTGATGGGAGAACCTCTGGATGCTACTGCAAATATATTCGCGCGATGGTCTCAATAATAAATCAAGAATATGTTCTTTCACTGCGAATCACGTGAAACGATTTAACTCGACTCACCGAGATAGGTGCTAGGAAAAGGCGAAAGGAGTTTGCGGAAGTGGGGACTAGGACATACACGCGAGGAACGTTAAGTAAAAGTAAAGTCGCGAGGAAAAGGGTCAAGGACTTCGAGATTGCTGCCTTGCGTATATTATTCGCTCACGTGTATCAGGTAAAGAGGTAAGATCATATACTTGTGACTATTGTGGGAAAAACGTGATAAACTCATAATGCAAGATGCGAACTTATAAGTTTATCACATTCCTCTCCTGGATTTCTTTAAATAATTACTTCGATGAAGGAATTATTTAAACAAATATAAGGATTACAACAAAGTTTCCGTTTTATTGCATATTTCTTGTCTATGGAATTTAGTATTAATCGCACAATAATCAAATATAATCTTACATTATCTCGAAAGAGAAACTAATGCAAAACATTATAAATTATATTATTATATAATTATATCATAAATATTATATTTACAATATAATTATTAAATATATTATATTATATAATATATGTATAATATAATATATTATATATTTATAAATATAAATATTAACCGATTAAAGCAAGTTTTTTTTATCCAAAACGAATGTCGAATCGATAAGTTTCTTAAATAGCAATAATAACAATAACAATTCTCACTAATAAAATAAAACAGCAATAATCATTTTCTTTGATCATCATTCTTTGAATCAGTGATCGTTTACTTTATTTATCTGTCAACCACTCGCACGTGCAATGTTCCTTTCACTAAGCCGTCCACGTGCTAATAAACTCACGTGCAACCGTTCGTGTCCTTTCACATCTTTCTGACATTCGTGAAGGCCGCACTACCACAGTCAATTGTACTAATGTATAATTGACCTATATCGTTCTGTTTGGAAAAATTAAACTTACGTAAATTTAAGCATTTTTTTAATTTTTACATATTTTAATTTTCTGTACAGTATTAAACAACACTATATGCTTACTGCATGTATATATCATAATATAAATAATATACATATAAAAAATATAAGGACTCTTTGTTTCAATAATATTTTATTTAAAAATTAAAAAATTCAAGATTTGATTTCGTTTTCATCTTCGAATCCTGCCACAGGCCACTTTTTCAAATGGTCTTTCAGAACAAAAGGGAAGAGAGACAATACTTTGAAACAATTGCCCATTTTATCTTCATCGGTTATCATACGGTATCCCGATTCAATTTGCTCCTTTTGTGCGCTAGTAGCATTCTGTAAAAGCATTTTTAACCGTAAATCAATGCCAAGATTTTTCAAAAATTTTCTTTGCGTCATTGGACCAAACGTGATTAATCTATCGTCTTTCTGTGCAATCTCTTTCATTAGTAAAAAGTCAACATCTGCAGTCAGATCCGCGGTTCCAGGGTTTAACAAGGGATCATGTAATTTATGTCGGTAGAAAGCGCGAAACGTATCAGTCTTTTCCCTCTCATGGCCATAATCAATCACCAGTGCAAATCCTCCGTTTTCCCACAAGAATTGAGACATATGGTCCACTATTACAGAACACTGCGGACTTATTTCCACATGATCTCGCTTCTCATGCGGCTAAAAGACATCGCTTCCATTAATTTACTATCTAAAACCTGAATGCTATAGAACAATATAAATAAATGCTTACAGATATGTATACTTTACAAGTAGCCGTCGGAACGCTCGAAAGAACATATCGAAATTTCTCTTCCTTTGATTCCTGCACTATATCTATCAAGACTTCCCGCCAGCCTTTGTCAGTCTTCTAAAATTAAGCGTTACTCATCAGTAATGTAAAAATTATTTCTTATGCATCTTCATCAATATCGACGTTTCGATTTTTTCGTACCTGGAACTTGTGTATTGGCAGAGCATCAAAGAACTCCTGTGCAACAAAGATGCTGAACTTTCTAGGAATGTCGTTAATAGAATGATACCAATATATCTTTACTCCTTCTTTTGTAACACCCTCTCTATAATGCGTGACAGAATTCTTTTGGTCTTCATTGACCCTTGGCTCAATCCCTCTGCTTCTTGTGCACAATTTCTCTGCCTGAATCGCAGACAAAACAGGACTGATTTCTACCAGATGAATCGATATCTCATTTGAGAGATTCAGTTTCTTGAACACCTAAATAAGCGACGTTTCTTAATTTTCACGCTCATATGTTTGATTTGCGAATAAGGTATTGAAGATATACCCGTAGGATATCACTGATCAAGGTACCTCTTCCTGGACCTAATTCCACAAGTTGGATAGAACCTCTGCTAATTTTCCTCCATTCATTGATTATCCAAATTGCTATAATCTATCAATGACGATTAATTTATAAGTTAATTCTAAAGGCAATTAATTTCTTGGTAAGCTCCAGATAATAATAAAATAATTATAAATAAAAAGAGGAAATGGAATTTCAAATTCTTAACAAGAATATTAATGTAATGTCAGCTTTGTAATTTCTTATGAGGTTTTATTATATTTTATCAATATGTAACTAATATTAAATAACAAACATATTCCCGAAAATAAGAGAGATACATACTTCTCCAAAAAGTTGACTGATTTCTGGAGAAGTCGTGAAATCGCCTTTTTGCCCGAAAACATCTTTAGTTGTGTAATAACCTGCAGTAGGATGGATTAAGATTTCCTTCATGTAGTCGGCGAGCGTTATAGGACCGCACGCCAATATTTTAGCATATAATTGACGATACAGATCCGTTTTCTTTTCTAAGCTGCTCGACGAGCTTAATCTTATTTGCGATAAACGAGAGAAAGTTCGTGCTAATCGTGATAACCTAATCATGTTGACTAAAATATTATACGTATAAATATTTCTAATTAAATAAATTATTTATATAACTGCAGATCATGCAACTGCAATAATTGCTTTTCATGTGAAAATTATTTTCATATAAATTAATCACGAGTTTCCGGACGAATTATAAGTTAGATTTGTCAGTTAGGTTAGGTTAGTTTAGGTTAAGTCTTCCATGAAATAGAAAATAAGTATAGAGGTAGAACCTCGAATAAATTGATTATTCAAGAGAGCCATCGCTACTGATTGTCAACAATATGGCGTATCAAGAGCGCAAAAAATCCAGATATGCATGTATAGTGACAGAACGCTGAATGTAATTCAAATTTTTTACATTTTTGATTTTTAAGAAACTGGGCGACCTATTTTTAACAAATGGATATCGGAGAATTATTGTCTTATAAGGTACGTGTTGGAATTATTTTACAGTGATTTAACTTGTACTTATCTCGAAATTCACATTTATATTATTTAATTTAACCTCTCTCGCTTATACGTCGAGACCTTTAATTCATGAAAATTTTTATCGTTGATTTCGCGTGAGATGCTTTTCCATTTATTATAAATAACGGCGATACGATAAATTAAACGATGATAATGTGCAGCCTCCAAATACACCGAAACGACCGAATGCAGGAGAGGAGGACGACGAGGATGAATGGGAGAGTGTGAAGAAGCCAAAGAGGGTGATAAAGACCCCTTACCATGCACGTCAACGGCAGCCCAAGGAGCTCGACGTGGTACCGTCCAGAAACGATGAACCTGCTACACCTGTCAGGACCTCATCGGCTCCTTTGCCCTCATCGGCCAACGATGTGGTCGAGCCGCAGTTAACGGAGAAGGAGAAGCAAGATATACTGAAGTACGTGGAAACCGAGGCGCCCGAAGTCGAAGCGTTGGACGAAGCGACGCTCAAACGTATGATCCTCCTGTTCGAGAAGAGGGCTCTGAGGAATCAGGAGATGAGAGTCAAATTCCCGGATCAGCCAGAGAAGTATGTGAATGGCATGGAAGCTGAATGTTGGATGGAAGTCTGAATGTATAATTGTTGACGGTCTCTTTTGCAGATTTATGGAATCTGAAGTAGAACTGCATGAAACTCTGCAGGAGCTTCATATCGTAGCGACCAATCCAGACTTGTATCAGTTAATGGTAGAGTTAGGCGCTGTACCCTCTTTACTGGAATTGTTGTCGCACGAAAACACCGATGTAGCGGTTGGCGTGGTGGATCTTCTGCAGGAATTGACCGATGTAGATATATTGCACGAAAGTCAAGAAGGCGCAGATACACTTATTGATGCTCTGCTAGAACAGCAAGTTTGCGCTCTCCTGGTACAGAATCTCGAGAGACTTGATGAAGCGGTGAAAGAAGAGAGCGACGGTGTTTACAATACACTTGGTAATTACTTAATAAACGCACGTATAGTTTTTTCTTCTTTCTGCAAGATGTTTTTACTGGATTAACTCAATGACGGCTTTGATTTCTAGCCATTTTTGAAAACCTATTGGAATTCAGACCAGATCTGTGTGCGGATGCGGGAAAGCAGGGTTTGATGCAATGGTTGTTGCGTCGAATTAAAACGAAAACACCTTTTGACGCGAACAAACTTTATGCCAGCGAACTATTATCTATACTTTTGCAGCATACGCCAGAGAATAGACTTCTTTTAGGTGACTTGGATGGAATTGACGTTTTGCTACAGCAGTTAGCTGTATGTATTCTAAACCTCTGCACACAACATTATCAAGCTGAATTATCTTAAATTTTCGGTTATTTACAGTATTACAAGAGACACGATCCACAGACTGCAGAGGAACAAGAGATGATGGAAAATTTGTTTAACGTTTTGTGCTCAAGCTTAATGGCTACTGTAAATCGCGACAGGTTTCTGCGTGGTGAAGGCCTCCAACTTATGAACTTAATGTTACGAGAGAAAAAGATGTCACGGAATGGATCTCTCAAAGTGAGTTTATTTACAACTGGCTTTACTGGATTTGGATATATCAATTACTACAGTTAAATTATAGGTTTTAGATCACGCTATGAATGGCCCGGACGGTAAAGATAACTGTAGCAAGTTTGTAGATATTCTCGGATTGCGAACTATATTTCCTCTGTTTATGAAAACTCCAACAAAAAATAGGAAAAAAATGCTTACCGCAGAAGAGCATGAAGGTACGGTCTAGCTATATCAATATCTGTAAATAAAATTTCAACTTATTTACATATTTATAGTGAAATAATAAATAATAAATTTTACAGAACACGTGATTTCAATCATAGCAAGCATGTTGAAGAACTGCAAAGGACAGCAACGTCAAAGATTACTCAGTAAGTTTACAGAGAACGATTATGAGAAAGTGGATAGATTAATGGAATTACATTTCAAGTATCTTGAAAAAGTAGAAGAAGTGGAAAAGAATGGAAAGGTACATGCACAATCAAAGACATTTTTAATATTTAAAAAAACCTAAAAACAAAGTAAAAGTTTACATTTTTTTTTGTTTTCTATTATAAGGAGGATGAAGACGAAGAAGAGTCTTACTTGAGAAGATTAGATGGTGGATTATTTATATTACAGTTAGTAGATTATGTACTTTTGGAAGCTTGCACTGGTTGTCCGCCTGCAGTCAAGCAACGAGTAACAAGAATCTTAGCGCAGAGAAGAGGATCCCTTAAAACAATTCGACACATTATGAGAGGTAAATTGCGTGTAACATAATTATATATTTAATCGAAAAACTGTATTAAATATTGTATTCATATACATGTTTTTTGCTTCTTGTTTCAAAACTAGAATACGCCGGAAATTTAGGAGATGCCGGTGATACAGAATGGAAAGAAGCAGAGCAGCAACATATCTTACAGCTAATCGATAAATTTTGATACGTATTTTCTGTATTATTAAAATATATTGTTATATAACATAAGACTTAATAACTTTATATTATGTAATATACAATATATAATAAATACGTGTAAAGCATTATACAAATATCTAAGTATACCAAAAATGTGCTCTCGATTAAAGATTATTTAAGAAGAATATGGAAATCTTGCAATATTCATTTTATACTCATAAATCTGTGTTATGTATAAAAATTTTCTGAAAAACATAAGTAAAAATAAACTTTTGTTTTAGGATTAAAAAATTAATTAACGTTTGTGTCACCTATTATACAAAATTTATTGTAATAAATCTATACGGTTAAGAAAATAATTCTTTGTAAAAAAATTAAAGAAACATGTACTTTAATGTCAAATGTCCTTTTTAAAAATTGTTTTGATTATAGACGGTAGATTCGTCTCCTACGTCTTAATTTTAAAGTCCTAATGGAATCGACTAATCGCAGCTGAGCACCTTTTGAGAATAGGTTAGGTCGATGTATGAAGGTATGAAACCGGTGGTAAATGGACAGGAGAAAAATTGTTTAAATATATTTATATATATTTATCTTGTACCGTTTAATTTTTTTGAATGTGATAGATAAAATATGGCTAGTATTGTAACTGATAATGCAACAATAACTCCTGAATTAGTAAAAAACTACCAGCAGATATTGCTTAACAATGTGTTCGCACAGGTATAACTGTATGGAATTGTACTTTTCAATTAGATTTTACGTAGTGATTGTTATGTAGTCCTTGTTTACGTTATATCTGTTACATTCTAAGTCTCGTATGTCAACTTATGTTAACACTTGCTGTAGAAACTTGAGCAAAATGAAGTAAAAACCAAAACAATAACTGACTACAAGAAAAGGCATGAAAAGGTAATAGAGGGACTGCAGGTGTATCCATTATCCGTCTCTGAGACTTGTATGGTACCCATCGGAAAGCGGGCGTTTATGATAGGAAAATTAGCTCACACTAACGAAGTCTTGGCTTCTTTGGGAGATGGTTATTTTGCCAAGTATAGCGCATCGCAAGCGATCGCATTGTGCAACAGGAGAATAGCATGTATAAATATTATGTATATTCTTGAAAACGATTAATATTAGATACTACAATTTGTTATACGTATTTACATCAGGGATGGATGAAATATTGAAGGATTTAGAAGCTGAGAGGAATTTGTATGAAATGAGGCGATATCTTCCATTGGAACATGACGTTTTTGGAGAGGACACAAAAGAGCTAAAGGAACATTGGACTGAGGACAAGCTTGCTGAATGGAGAGGTATAAAGACAATTTCGTACATTTTTTAAAAATTGTATTAAACACTGAAATTAAATTCTGTTATTTTGCAGTACAACATCGACAACGTGAGAAGGAGTATCATCAGAAATTAGCAAAATTGAAAGAAAAAGAAAAAACTGACATCCGTACCGAGGAAGATCTTTTTAAAAGACTTGATGAATTAGAAATAGAAGAAGAATTAGAAGATGAAATTTATAGGTTACAATTTAATTTTGCAATTGAAACTTATTTTTGATGACAGTCGTAATCTGTTTTCTGTTTTACAATTATAGATTGGCAGCCGAACAAAAAGAATTTTATGGAGACGATTTGGAAGAAGACGAAGTTTATGATGAATCAGACGAGGATGTGTCTGATTCTGATCAAATTACAACAGAGATCATTCAAGAAGAATTAAAAAAACTGAAAGATATTCAAATGGGTAGAATTACAAATAGCATGTCGAGCATTAGTTCTGATGCAAGTCAAGATGAAATTCCTAATACAAATACTACAAAAAATGAAGAACCCCATCCCTCTACAAATTTTATTCAAGACATGTTAAGGGAAAATTCACCTGAACCTAGGGAAGAGTCTAAAAACACATTAAAGGAGAATTTATCTGAATCGAGAGAAGAGCCTAAAAACACAAATACGAAGGAAAAAAGAAGGATATCATTTGCAGAACCATGTGTCATAGAAAGTAAAGGCACTGCAGAAGAAGAAATATCAATACCTGTCTCTCAGGAAGATTGTTCTCCTCTGAAACAAGATGATACACATGAAAACTCTGAAGATGAAGATGATATCATTAGGATTAAATTTTCACATTCATCTCATATTCCAGATATACATGAATCAAATGATACGGAGATACAAAGTCCAGTAGATATTTATAAAATATTTAATGCACCTAAATCTATTTTAAAAAGATCTCCAAATGATATGATTTACAATAAAGCTGCTCCTCCGTTAAACAAGGACAGTAGTAGTACAGATACAGAAGATGAAGAAGAATACGTTCATCATTCTACATTTAATTCTGTGAGTAAAAATAATATTTTCATAATGCTATCATTATACATAGATAATTGTTTATACTGATACATATTTTGCAGGTAATTAAAGAGAAAGTCCAAGAAAGTAAAATATCGCCAGCAAATGAAATTTCGACAAAAAAAGACGAAAAAAAAATTGTGAGTAGATTCAAGCTTGAACGAGCTGGAAGAAAGAAGTGAAATGATACATAAATAAATGTAACATTAAATGTAAATAAATGTAACATTAAAAATTTATTTTTTCGCAATACGTAGTCAAATCTAATTTTCCAAGATCACATTCTCTTATAATCTAATTATAGTTCAAATGTGAAATTTGAGAAGTTATTTTTTATCAAGTTATAAAAATTGCAGTCTATCCTGCACAATAATGCGATATCTTGAATATATATATATCTTGGATTTTAATAAACAAACTCAAATTTCAACAACATAATTAAAAATGAAATGTAGGATATACATAATATTTACAATAGATTTATTTCTGCGTTTTCCATACAATAAGTGAGCCATTTAACTTTTCGATAGGATGGAGGCAGGACATGGTAATAAATGAAGATAGACATAATTACTGTCTAATGTAACATTAATTCTATGTTGAAAACAATCCACTATCTCACGCATTCTTAAGAATATTATATAGGTGCTTTCTCCACCAGCTTGAACCAGTGGCCGCATTCGCAGCGGCGTGGAGGACCTTGATGCAGCCACATCCAGTTCACATGTAATGAATCCTCATCGCAGATGCAACCCATTATGCGACTCTCGAATGCGCTATAGACTACGATGGGGTCTTCCTTTGTGCTATTTGCTCGTCGCTTTATGGACAAGGTATATGGATCCTAAAAAAATACATGTTACATGTCTCTTATTAATATTTGTCGCAGTAGAAGTCATTCAGAAACACTAAGGAAATAGAGGTCTATAAAAAAAATTATCATAAGAGTAATAAGTTCTCATTAAAACGCAGATTTCTTATCTTTGGCACTCGAGGCCTTATCAAGGGCTTAATTTTTTCGAGAGTTATCATGTGCAATGCTTCATTAAGGATGTAAGCAAAATATAATTATTATATCACTATTAATGATATAATTATAGTATAGCATTAATAATATATCATTAATATGTCAAAGTCGTAGGAATATATTTACATAGGCGTGTTAGCAGACCCGGAAACAACTTACATCGTTACCGGCTAAAAGGGCGAGCATCTCCCTCTTCTCCAAGCCCGTTGCGTGATCGAGCGGATCGGCGACTGTCAGAAAAAAGAAAAACAGACATACACGTAAATTGACTGAAAATTTTTTTTTCTCTCAGTCTATCGTGCGCAATACTTCCGTCGTGGACCAAGAGTCAAAATCAATGGGCAAGCGAAAAACATTACGTAATGCGAATAAACGCGAAAATGCGAAAAGTTATGTGCGGGGCGATTCGTCTCGGCGAGCCGTCTCGGGATCCGATATTTACATTGTTTCTTTTGGGTGCACGCGAGGCTATAGGAGATCCGCCGTCGACATGTTTGCAGCACGGTACGAGCGCATAACCATGCCATTTTTCGGTATGCCAGAAGATATCACACTAGCTGTCTCGGCTCGACTGGGTTAAGTCGTTGATATCTCAATCGCGGATCGAACGGTGCGCAGATCGTCCTCGTCAGACAAGCGGCGCGCGTGGCGCTGCGGTAACACGAGAACGCCGGTAAGGAGAGTTTCTAGATATTCTCGATTCTTTATGGATTGTATTAGATGCTGTGTGATTGGTAGACTCATCGACGAGATGCTATTGGCTGGATTCTGCATATGCGCGTGTTTTCTGTTTCTCTCCTGCTGGGCCTGCGTCCAGAAATTTCGCTCGAGTGAAAAATTTTAATTCTTTTATCCTTATTTTTTCATCAAAATGAAGAAAATTCTCACAAAGACAAAAAGATAGAAATTTTACCAGAGTGAAGTTCCTGAACGCAACCCTGGGATTGAAAATCTATAGTACACGTGACGTAAGCTATAGATTGTCAGTACTTATAGGCCCGTTATTCAGAACGCGTTTCTGAAGATGTTAGCGCGTTTTTATGTCTTTCTATCCTTGTTTTACGTTTACTGAATGATAAAGATAGAATGGCATAAAAACGCGCTAACATTTTTAGAAACGCGTTTTGAATACAGGCAGAGAGAAACCTGAGAGCGGCCATCCCGGCCTTTTTCGTGGGACCGATCGTTGGCCTAGCATCCGCGCCAAACGTGGATGTAGAACTACGTGGCCACGTTCACTGTCGATAAATCGCTTCAATACATGGTGTATATCCGTGCTACCAAGGTAGGGCGTTTACGCGTAAAATACATTTTAATCATAGTTTACATAAACTATGATTAAAATGTCTTTTTATAT